>CM042566.1:13513753-13626253 GCA_023630585.1 Cranoglanis bouderius
GTGTAGAGATCGATCCGAAGCCTCACTGCCTTTAGTGCGACTTTTACTGTATCACAACAGACTGCTGCCTTTTCTCACGGCTATTGCTGCCTTAGAGCTGGAGAACACACAGTGAGTCTCACACACACACACACACACACACACACACACACACACACACACACAGAGAGAGACTCCCTATTCTTTTTTTAGGGAGTATATACAGTGGTGCTTGAAAGTTTGTGAACCCTTTAGAAGTTTCTATATATCTGCATAAAATGACTTAAAACATCATCAGAGTTTCACACAAGTCCTAAAAGTAGACAAAGAGAACCCAATTAAACAAATAAGACAAAAAATATTATACTTGGCCATTTATTTATCGAGGAATATGATACAGTATTACATATCTGTGAGTGGCAAAAGTCTGTGAACCTCTAGGATTAGCAGTTAATTTGAAGGTGAAATTAGAGTCAGGTGTTTTCAACCGGTCTTTTAGTTAAAGAACAGGGCTCTATCAAAGTCTGATCTTCACAACACATGTTTGTGGAAGTGTATCATGGCATGAACAAAGGAGATTTCTGAGGACTTCAGAAAAAGAGTTCTTGAAGCTCATCAGGCTGGAAAAGGTTACAAAACCATCTCTAAAGAGTTTGGACTCCACCAATCCAAAGTCAGGCAGATTGTGTACAAATGGAGGAAATTAAAGACCATTGTTACCCTCCTCAGGTGTGGTCAACCAACAAAGATCACTCCAAGAGCAATACGTGTAATAGTCTGCAGGGTCACAAAGGAACCCAGTGTAACTTCTAAGCAACTAAAGGCCTCTCTCACATTGGCTAATGTTAATGTTTATGAGGAGAACAATGAACAACAATGGTGTGCATGGCAGGGTTGCAAGGAGAAAGCTACTGCTTTCCACAAAGAACATTGCTGCCCTTCTGCAGTTAGCTAAAGATCACGTCAACAGGCCAGAAGGATATTTAAAAAGTTTTTTGTGGATGGACGAGACCTTAATAGAATTTTTGGTTTAAAGAAGTAGAGAAGTGAAGTAAAGTGTTATGTTTGGAGAAAGAAAAGCTCTGCATTCCAGCATAAGAACCTTATCTCATCTGTGAAACATGGTGGTGGTAGTATCATGGTTTGGGGCTGTTTTGCTGCATCTGGGCCAGGACGGCTTGCCATCATTGATGGAACAATGAATCCTGAATTATACCAGCGGATTCTAAAGGGAAATGTCAGGACATCTGTCCGTGAACTGAATCTTAATTCCTAAAAAACTTAATCCAGTAGAAATGTCGTGGAAAGACCTGAAGCAAGCAATTCATGTGAGGAAACCAACCAATATCCCAGAGTTGAAGCTGTTCTGTACTGAGGAATGGGCTAAAATTTCTCCAAGCCATTTTGCAGGACTGATCGACAGTTACCGGAAACGTTTAGTTGCAGTTATTGTTCCTTGATAAGTAAATGACCAAGTACAATATTTTTATAAACATTTGTTTAATTGGGCTCTCTTTATCTTTAGCTCTTTATGTACTTCTGATGAAGTTTTAGGTCATATTTATGCAGAAATATAGAACATTTATGGAAAACTACACTGTAAAACATTTAATAAAAAACATATTTACAGCGAAGTACTGTAATATCTTACATAGTATAAAATAACGCATAATCCAGTAGAGTCGCTCGTTTGACTGGTGCTTTCAAAAGAAAAAGGGCAACTTAAAATTGATGCAGGATACAACTTACCTTAAAGTTAAGGGTCTTGCTCGATGACCCAACTATAGCAGTTCGGCAATGCTGGGATTTGAACCCGTCCCTCTGCTCTGTAACCCAACGCTTAACCACTGAGCCACCACAACTAGCTTGCATTGATTCAACCGCTTCTACCCCTGAATTAACTCACACTAAAAGATTGCATTGAATCAGTGCAAGCTAGTTGAGCTAGCTGTAGTGGCTCAGTGGTGTTGGATTACAGATCAGTGGGTCGTGCGTTCACATCCCAGCACCAACAAACTGCCATGGTTGCTTGATCTTGACCTAATTTCAGATCAGTTGTAAGGTGTTTTTTTGTTTGTTTGTTTGTTTGTTTTTTTGTTTTTAAGCATCATATTATGCATTATTTCATTTATCATTCACTGTATTTACAGCGTATAAAATAAGGCTCCAAATTATCTAGCAAATGATTTTTCCAATGATAGAGAGAGGCACAACTACAATACAAGACACAGTGTAGCTGATCAGAATTTAGACAGATTTAGTACAATTGTCGATAACCCCAGTTAGGATATTCAGGTGCATGTGAATGGAACCAACCAAATGTATTAGTTTTAGTGAGAAATGTTAATGTGACCATATGATGAAATAATGCTTTTGTATTATGTGTTTAAAATGGTATTTTAGACGCTGTCTAATTTTAAAATGACCATAATGGAACCAAGTCATTGACTTTATTGTGTCAATAAACTAAATTTGCTAGACAAACCACTTTTTCTTTTTTTTTTTTTTTGTCTTTTCCTTTTTTGGTAATTTGGTCATGTTAGTGTTTGTAATGTAATTTTCCCATCACACATGAAGTGAAATCGAATAATATTACTTATGTAAACAAACTCCCTGTTGTAGCCAGATCAAGAGCTTCATTCTCAGCACACTGAGTGACATGCAGCATGTGCTAGGGATGCTTTTCAGTGTAAACCGGAAATACGTGCACCAGTAAGACTTAAAGCTGTGGTTACTGCCTCATAAGTCTATATCTCACACTGCGTGTGATCTGTGCATCAAACCCTGGTACACTGCTATTCTATGAAGTCTATAGTGTATAAATTGATTAATGATTTAGGGAGATGCATCTGATACTCACAGTCTCTCCCTGTCTCTTTCCCTGTGCAGAGAGGCGAACACCATCTTCCGTGGGAATTCTCTGGCCACACGCTGTATCGATGATATGATGAAGATGGTGGGTCGAAATTATCTGAACATCACACTTAAGCCTGTGCTGGATGAGGTAATAGCCACTGGGGGGTGCTGCCTTTGCATCAGACTTACTCGAATACACTCTACCGTATTATTTCTTCTTCTTTTTTTTGTTTTTATTCTTTTTCCAGATTTGTGAATCCAGTAAAACATGTGAAATTGATCCAATCAAACTGAAGGAGGGTGATAACGTTGAGGTCAACAAGGTCAGCACTTTGCACACCCTCACACACACACTTTATTAGTTTAACCTGCGATTTGTGGTTTCATTAAACCCTGTGTGTGTGTGTGTGTGTGTGTGTGTGTAGGAGAACCTGCAGATCTATGTTCAGAAGGTGTTCTCGTCCATTACGGAGTCAAGTGCGAGTTGTCCACCTCTGATGTGTGACGTGTTCCGATCCCTACGTCACCTCGCCTCTAACCGCTTTCCCAGTGAGTCACGCAGACAGAGAGCGAGAAAAAATATAATATAATATAATACACTTTAGACAACCCCCTACGAAAACGTACAATATATTGAATAGGACTGGGCAGTAGACTATATAATATCGATATTGTAATAAATGATGTCACAATTCACTTTATTGACTTTATTTCATTAAAATGATCAAACTGTTTTGATTCTCCATTTTAAAGTAATTTATTTTAGTAGACAGACGTTTTTCTTGATTGATTTTAAATGCAACAGTACTGTTTTGCTGGCAGATGGTTACCAACTTTGTGTATCATAGCAGTTGCTTGTCATGTGAATGTCTTCAGGTACTGTAATATATTTTTGTCATATCGCCCGCCCCTAATATTAAATATAGTCAGTAAGACTCAAAAAGTGCCTCTGTAGTGTTGCTTAGGAACTATTTGGGGGCACTAATCACCTATTTGCATGCAGTATTGCCATAATCATTGTAAGTTTTATATATTATACATGTGGTATTATTAAGGGTGTAACTGCAATGTGTAATAACACCCTTAATAATAATAATAATAATAATAATAATAATAATAACACGTATCATCGACAGCTAGTATGATGTATGAAGTCTCTCTCCTGTATATCTCACTCTCTGTTTCATTGCCCTAACCCCACCCCCCCAACCACACGCACACACACACACTCAATTTCACTGTCTCCTTTTCTATGTAGGTGATCCTCATGTTCAGTATTCTGCTGTGAGCAGTTTTGTGTTCCTGAGGTTTTTTGCTGTAGCTGTGCTTTCTCCACACTCCTTCCAGCTCCGCCCACACCATCCAGTGAGTTTGCACACATGCACATGCACATAAACGTACACTAGACATTGACTAGACTAGACTTTTTGGATTAAAAGCCTCGCACATTTTCCTCCATACATAGCACGGATCATTATGGCCACACTGATCCTTTTTTGATTAGTCTGAGCCGAGAACAGAAGGCTAGGACATCGTCCTGGTGATCACCTGCAAAATTCCGTCTGGCTTTTTTATGCCAGTCTTAAAGTAGTGGGTTCTTCCTTGGGGACAGCCTTTCAGGCCATGGTGATGTAGGACTCTCTTAATGGTCGATGTACATACTTCGGTACCTGTTGCCTCCAACTCCTTCACCAGTTCCTTTGTTGTTGTTTTGGGGTTCAGTTGAACCTTTCGGACCAATGTTTGTTCATCCCTAGGAGTTCATTTGTGCCACCTTCCTGAATGATGCAGTGTCTGTGTGGTTCCACACAGGTTTTTTATATTTGCATATGGTTGTTTGTACAGATGTTTGTGGTACTCTCAGTTGTTTGGAAATTGCCCCTGATATGAAACTAGATTTGTGGACGTGCACAAGCTCCAAGCAACAAGAGTTGCTTAAATTTTCCCAATGGTGTCAAGGGCAAAAAGTCACTGGCCCTTAAATTAAACCACTCGGTTAACTCGTAATTATGACACTGGCCAATCAGAAGCTCCTAAATGTCATTACATCAATTTATGGAGTCTTCCAGACTGTTAAAAGAGACAGTTAGCTTGGTGTATGTAAACGTTTGATCCACTGGAATTCTGATATAGTGAATTAAAGCTGACATAAATCTATCTCTAATTGATCGTTTTAAAATTACCTCCGATGTGAACAAAGTAGATGCACTAATTGACTTGCCTAAAGAAATGTATGGTAACATGAAAAGTGTGGATTTGTGAATATCTTTAGCCTAGGTGTAAACGTTTGCCCTCAAATGTATGGAAATGTAGATTTCTGGCTCCCATGTTGTAATGTCGTGGTTTGCGAGCCGTTAGCAGCAACTGAATGAAAAGAATAGCAGTGACTGCTTTTCTCTGACTCACTATGTTAGACAGACATGTTAATCACACTCTGGAGATTCTCTTCTTTGACCTACATTAAGGTCTGTAAATGTTGCCACTATGTGTCAGATGCAATAAAATTTCTACGTTCATTTAAAGTACTCAACCCGTACTTTACACTCTGTATGACTGTGGGTCATTTTCAGAGTTAGTAAACTTGTGAGCAACCACAAGCTAAACTTATATGGATTTCGCAATATTGAGAAACATTGCATCACATCTCATAAACACTGAGGTGTCTTGCAAAATCATTCATACTAATAGTGGTCTTGTAAACACTAGCAGTCTCGGTATCCCTTATGTTTGCACTTTGGACAAGCCTTTGGTACCCAGGTATACTTGCCAAAAAAAAACACACAAAAACATGTATATATTATTTTTCTGAGCTTTTTTCTGTCAATTTACACCTCTTGCACTTCAGTTGGTTAGTACTTGAGAATAACCAGAGACACAACATTCACCCCCACAATTATTCTGACAAATTTCTTCTGCTGCATGTGTATCTCCATTTTCCAGTCTGGTTTCTGTTCTCATGAACTCCCCATGGGTTAACGTATTGCTGCTCTCTCTCTCTTTAAGGATCCAGAAGTTTCCCGAACTCTCACACTCATCTCTAAAACCATCCAGACTTTGGGCAGCTGGAGCAGCCTGTCTAAAAACAAACTGGTAATCACATGCACAAACATCCTTCAGTCCACCGCATCCACATCGGTCCGTCTGCACCTTACAGCATACATGTACAGTGGCGCTTGAAAGTTTGTGACCCCTTTAGAATTTTCTAATATTTCGGCATAAATGTGACCTAAAATATCATCAGATTTTCACACAAGTGAATCCAACTAAACAAATGAGACAAAAATATTATATGTGAGTGGCGAAAGTATGTGAAGCTCTAAGATTAGCAGCTAATTTTGAAGGTGAAATTAGAGTCAGGTGTTTTCAATCAACGGGATGACAATCAGGTGTGAGTGAAGCAGCCTGTTTTATTTAAAGAACCGGGATCTATCAGAGTCTGATCTTCACAACACATGTTTGTGGAAGTGTATCATGGCATGAACAGTGGAGATTTCTGAGGACCTCAGAAAAAGACCAAAACAGTTGGTTGATAGTCCAGACGCTTCTTATGATTTTGGTCAGGAACTTCCTTGAAGGGTGCACTCTGTCCATGATTTTCATAGTTGTGGGGCTTTAATAAGAGTAGCGCAACAGAAAAGTGTTGTCACCCTGTTGTCAGGAGATTGCAAGTTGAAATCCCCTTGATGCAATAGCTCTCCATGGCCGTGTGTACAACCATGGGCGTCTGTGAGCTCATGTATATAGAAATGGCCAGTTAGCATCGACTATGAGCATGTTCAGCTGCCCTTTCATATTGCGTAATCAGCAAGTTAAAAAGAAGCAGTGGCAGAGCTGCACGTATGTCAGAAGAAGCACTTGTTAGACCTTCTACCTGGTTGATAGCTGTCATACGATAATGTAGAATTAGCTTATGGGTGGGAATTGGCAGTGCCCAAATTGGTTGAAACTGGTGTGCCCCTTCCCACGGTGTGCTTAATGTGACTCACTGGTCACTGATTAGTTTAGCAAGGTGCTAAACTAGACTGCTCCAGTAAGGGTCTCCTGAAATACTGTTTTCGAAGTAGTACATGGGAAATGAAATATACAGTCAGTCATGGGGAAAAAGAAAGTACACCCTCCTTCAATTCTATGTTTTTATTTATCAGCACCTAAATAATACTTGTGTGGTCCTCACTAACTTCTATAAACAAATAAACAACCTCAGGTGACAACAAAAAACACAACAGATTTCAATATGCAGTCATTTTTTTCCCAAAAAGTAAACCTACATTCAGACACCAGGTGGGCAAAAATAAGTATTCCCTTCCTACTTCCACAATCATTAAGAGAGTAATTAACAGCCATCTGTTACTAATGAAATGCACAAGACTAATTAATTATAAAGAAGTGTGACTACCTCTATAAAAGCAGTTTGGTGTTCTGGAGCACTCACTTGTGTGTCTACATCATGCCAAGAAGAAAAGACATCAGCCATGACCTCAGAGAAGCAATTGTTGCTACTTGTCAATCTGGGAAGGGTTATAAGGCCATGTCCAAACAATTTGAAATTCACCACTCTATAGTAAGAAAGATTGTTTACAAATGGAGAGCCTTCAAGACAGTTGTCAATCTTCCCAGGAGTGGGTGTCCCAGCAAATTCAGTCCAAGGACAGACCATTTAATGCTCAGACATATAAAGAAAAACCCAAGCGCTACATCATGTGACCTACAGGCCTCTGTAAGCACATTAAATGTTTATTTTCATAACAGCACAATTAGAATAAGACTGAAGAAGTATGAAAGGGTGGATAGGAAAGGTCCCTTCTCTCCAAAAAGAATATGGAGCACGACTTAGGTTTGCAAAATTGCATCTGAACAAACCACAAAAGTTCCGGAACAATATCTTTTGGACTGATGAGGCCAAAGTGGAGAAGTTTGGTTTTCACCAAACATGGTGCTGTGCATGATGACCAAACACAGCACATCACCACACACACACCTCATACCAACACCAAGCATGATGGTGGAGGGGTGATGATTTGGGCTTGTTTTGCAGCCACAGGACCTGGGAAACTTGCAGTCATTGAGGCAACGATGAACTCCACTTTATGCCACAGTATTCTTGAGAGAAATGTGAGGCTATCTGTCCAGCAGCTTAAACTGGGCTGAATTTGAGTCATACAACAGGACAATGATCCCAAGCACACCAGCAAACCAACATCTGTATGGTTAAAGAAGACAAAAATGAAGGTGTTGGAATGGCCAAGTCAAAGTCCAGACCTCAACCCCATTGAGATGCTGTGGCAGGATCTTAAGAGAGTTGTGCATAAACAAATGCCCTCAAACATCAATGAACTGAATGAATATTGTACAGAAGAGTGGGCCAAAAAAAAAAGGAGGGTGTGCTTTCATTTTCCCATGACTGTATAGCCTAGGTAACAGCAAACATTTCGTAAAACATTCTGATCTTCATGTCCCTTATGCTCACTGATGTGTGTGTTTTTGTCTGCAGTCGAGCTTCAAAGAGACGTACATGTGTGATTTCTTCAAATTATTCCATGAAGATAAATGTATAGAGAAAGTAAAGAAGGTAAGACTAATCCCCCTTTTACCCTCCTGTGAGTATGTACAGTTGCAATCAAAATTATTCAACCCCCCATTGCAAATCAGGTTTATTGTCAAAATTTACAGACTTTCAGCTGTTTGCAATGAACAAATCAAACAAAAGCAATTGAAATAGTTCAACACAACGAATGCTTCAAGTGGTTTCCCCAAATTCAACTGAAAATGCAACTTATAATAACCTCTCCAGTTTCAAAATTATTCAACCCCTTCATGATAAGCATCTTTAGTACTTAGTAGAGCACCCTTTTGCTGTTATGACCTGCTGCAAATGAGATGCATAGCCAGACACCAGCTTCTGGCAGCGTTCCTGAGGAATCTTAACCCAGTCCTCACGAGCAATGGCTTACAGTTCAGTAATATTCTTGGGTTTGTGTGCTGCAACCGCCTTCTTCAAATCCCACCAGAGATCTTCTATGGGGTTCAAGTCAGGTAACTGTGGTGGCCCTGTAGAATCTTCCAGGACTTCTACTGCAACCAAGCCTTGGTGGAATTTGAGGTATGCTTGGGATCATTGTCCTGTTGGAAGGTAAGTGTTCTTTCTTCATTTCTTCTTTCTCCAGACATACCGCTGATCCATCGTGCCGAAAAGTTCCAGTTTTGTTTCATCGCTCCACAGAACAGAATCCCAAAACTTCTGTGGCTTATTTATATGATTTTGAGACGACATTTCTTGGGCTTTTGGGTCAGTAGTGGTGTACGTCTTGGAGTTCTGGCATGGAAACCTTCTGCGTTTAGTATGTGCCATACTGTACTCACTGAAACCTCAGTGCCTGTTGCCACCAAGTCTTGCTGCACGTCTTTTGCAGTCACTCGAGGGTTTTTCACAACCTGCCTTCTCAGAAATCTGGTTCCAGCTGTTGATAGCTTCCTTTTTCTGCCCCGTCCAGGTATTTCATGTATTTTCCGCCCCTAGCCAGTTCAGGTATTTCATGTGTTCCAGCTCAAGCACACCTGGTGCAACTAATGAAGCCCTTGATTAGTTGCATCAGGTGTGCTTGAGACAACACCTGTTTTGCATATTTGGGCTGTTGTAAGGGATTCTGTTCAGGGGGTTGAATAATTTTGAGACTGGAGAAGTCATTATAAGTTGCATTTTCAGTTTAATTTGGAGAAACCAACTATTGAACTATTTCAATTGCTTTTGTTTGATTTGTTCATTGCAAACAGCTGAGAGTCTGTAAATTTTGACAATAAACCTGATTTGCAATGGGGGTTGAATAATTTCTCACCTGTCCTCTCACTCACTCTCCAGTTTTTAGATGACATCTCGTCCAACGTGTGTAAAGGCACCAGCGGAGCAGAAGATTCGGTTGTGCTGAAAGAGGGGTAAAAAACCATTATACACTCTCACACTCAGCAAGCTGGCTTATAGGTGTGATTACAGTGTAAAAACTTTGTGTGTGTGTGTGTTTAGAGAGGTCCACAAGCGAGCCCAGGGTAAAAAGCCTCTACGGAAGAACTTTAAGAAGCGCTGGTTGAGAGTGACCAGTCGAGAGCTGTCATACCATAAACAAAAAGGTGATCACACACAAACACATACATAAACACACATACATGCACGATATACACCATACTTCATATCTGACTAGTCTATGCAACCCCTAGCACTAATACATTCACTACCTCAAAACCCATTTGTTCCCCCAATATTATCAGTCATAATTCATCTCTGCATCTGTATCTGCTTCATGTAATGCAAATTGTGTTTGTCTATTTATACTGCTTCACTTTTGGTGCTGTCTACATGACACTAAGTGTCTGTCCCTTGTTATGGTTTTGTATGTTGTAAAAATGTATTATAACCATACAACTGCATTGTTTCTTGCTCTGGACTTGGCAAATGTCCATTGTCCATATGACCCATATGTCTGACTGTCTTCCAATATTGACTCTTTTCATACTGTATTGTTATTGTCTGTTACTGTGAAGCGTCCTTGAGCTCTGGAAAGGTGCTATACAAATTAAACATATTATTATTATCATTATTACTAGTCTCCGCTGTGGGAATGTCGGTTAGTCAGGGTGGTGGAAAACCCGAGGCGAGGCAGATGGGGGAGAAGGCAGCTCAGTGTACTTTGCTAGCCTGATAGTATTTCAGACTAGATGAAGCCAATTCTACAGTCAACTGCATAAGACTACACTATATGTCCAAAAGGTTGTGGACACCTGACATCACAGCCATGTGTGGGTATTGCCCAAACTGTTGCCACAAAGTTGGAAGCACACGGTTGTATAGGATGTCTTGACTTGACAATGCCCCTGTGCACAAAGTGAGCTCCATGAAAACATGGTCTCCCAAAGCTGGAGTGGAAGAACTTGAGTGGCCTGCACAGAGCCCTGACCTCAACTCCACTGAACACCTTTGGGATGAACTGGAACGTTGACTGCACCCCAGGCCTCCTCACCTGACATCAGTGCCTGACCTCACTAATGCTCTTGTGGCTGAATGAGCACAAATCCACACAGCCACGCTCCAAAATCCAGTGGAAAGCCTTCCCAGAAGAGTGGAGCTTATTTTAACAGCAAAGGCCGAGTAAATCTGGAATGGGATGTTCAAAAAACACATGGATCTGATGGTTAGATGTTCACAGACTTTTCACCAGTATATTGTCCATTACACAGTGTCCATTACATGCAGGTCTGCTGCACTACATCTATAACATGGATCTAGAAGTTAAATGTTTTAGCACCCCGTCGTCCTCCGTCAGGCTTTAAGTGAATGTAGAGTGCTAGAGTGCTTTTTGTTTATTTATTTATTTATTTTTATTTTTTTTGGTGCAATATCACTGTACACTATTCCTAACTAAATGTTCATTTATGGTTTCCACATGAGAGTGTCTTCTGGCTATAACAACATTATAGCACGCAAAGATTTATTGAAGAATGTTAGCACGGGAACCTGCCATATTTGATCTAGTCTAGATACACACCCTATATCTCATCACAACACTCATAATATGGTCTCTGTTTATGCTGGTGATGTTTTAGTCTTTATTTCGAACCCCAAAGCATCAGTTGCTCCAGCTCCAACTGTTAAGCCTGATAAATACTTTTGGGTCAGTTTCAGGATAGAATGTAAACTGAGTGAATTACTGCCTCTCACTGTCTGGACACTTCTTAAAAAAAATATATTGAGCACCCCACTCACCAATACAATTGTAAGCCATTGTATTGCCATTGCATTGTATAAAAACACTATCTGTCTATCTGTCTGTCTGTCTTTCTATCAGGATGAATTGTCTATGTGTCTGTCTAGCTAGCTATCTGTCTGTCTCTTTAGATAAATAGACAGACTGATAGTGTTGCATATAAGTATTAAAAATGTTCTTATCTATCTGTGTGTGTGTGTGTGTCTGTGTGTGTGTGTGTATACAGGAAAATGTCCACTGTGTGTGATTCCTGTAAAGAGCATCACAGGAGTAGAGAAACTGGATGAGAGCACCTTCAGCCGCAAAAATGTGAGCAGCGACCTGCCTACCTGTTCAGTTCAGCTTTGAAATATGATTGTTAGAACAACATCAATAATCTGTGTGTCTGCCTCTCTCCCTCTTTGTTCTGTCTCTCTCTCATCTCATTCTCAGATGTTCCAGGTGATCTTCAGTGACAAGCCCCTGTATGTTCAGGCAGGGAACTGTGTTGAGGCGAGTGAGTGGATCGATGTGTTGACTCAGCTCATCCGCTGCAACACTGATCGACTCGGTGTGTTCCACCCGGCTGTCAGCAGCAGAGAGTATGCACGCACACACACACACACACACACACGTACACGTGCACATTGTTACTTGATTAATTTCTGATAAAGATATTTTTATGTGCATACTCCGACTTAATATTTTATGAAAACTCAGTAACCTGGTAGTCCTGTTATGGAGAGTAATGCTGTCTACACCATTGAAGTGGTATTAGGGAGGCCAGCAGGCGGTGCTCACCCTGTGGTCTGTGTGGGACCTAATGCCCCAGTATAGTGACGGGGACATTATACTGTAAAGCACCGTCTTTCGGATGAGACGTTAAACCGAGGTCCTGACTCTCTGTGGTCATTAAAAATCCCAGGACACTTCTCATAAAGAGTAGGGGTGGTCTGAGGAGACCCCCCCCCAATACAATGTAAAGCGCTTTGAGTGCCTAGAAAAGCTATATAAATCTAAGGAATTATAATTATTATTAGTATTATTATTATTATTATTATTACACCTGCTTAACAACACCTAACAGTATCACAGCAAAGCAAAACACAAGCATTGCTACTAAGCAACAAGTCATTCACACAGACACATATAATGGCATTTACACCCACTACACTATTTTTGCCATCAGCTTACTATAGTTAGCACATAAATGCAGCTACCATTAGTGCATTTCAGCGGAAACTAGCCTGTCTAGCTAACTAAATTAGTTGGCATGTGAAAATGATAGCTGACTCTAGTCCTGCATGAGCAATGAGTGATTTTACTAAGCAAATAGTGTCATTTAAATACATCACAAGATCAATATATCAGCTGTCAGCTGACTACTTTTAGATAAGCCATTATGTTTTGCTAACTTAGTCATGTGATCTCTATAAGTAGCTCAGTGGTTAGGCCCTTGAGCAAGGCCCTTAACCCTCTACTGCTCAGTTGTATATATTTTGAAAAAATGAGATAATTGTAAGTCACTCTTCATAAGGGTGTCTGACAAATGCCATAAATGTAAATTAAATGTATCCACTTAGATAGAGTACGCGTTAGCCAGATTAAATTTGTGCCAAAAGTACTGAACGTAAATTTTCAAGAAACAAAAAAAAGAAAGAGAAAGAAGAAAAACACTCAAAAAATGAAAACATTGAACTCGGTGGCAAAAGTATAACATGGTCTTCAAATAAACCGCGTTCTTTGTTTTCTAAGCTTCCTTTTAGCTAATCATGGTTTATGAATGCACAAACCTCTCGTGTGGGCGGGGCTTAACAGTGATTTACTCTCATTGGCTAGCGAGACAATGACAAGGGAGTAGAGACTTGAGTGACAGTGGTGTCATAAATTTTGGCGCGTGTTCTGGATGCGGTTAGTTATAGAGTTTGGAGTTTGTAGTGGAAATTATTTACTTAGTATATTAGTTTGTAATTAATATTTGAGGTTTGGGTAGTCTCATACGACTATTTTTTCGAGATGAGCTCTCAGGAGCGACACGGAGCGCTGTCGTCATCA
The DNA here is from genome assembly GCA_023630585.1 of Cranoglanis bouderius. NCBI lineage: Eukaryota > Metazoa > Chordata > Actinopteri > Siluriformes > Cranoglanididae > Cranoglanis > Cranoglanis bouderius. Next base: position 13,527,376 of record CM042566.1, read on the forward strand.
TCGTCGTCATCCTCCTCCTCCTCCTCCTCCTCCTCCTCCTCCTCAGCTGGACACTCAAGCTGTCGATCGAAATCTCACTAGCCAATGAGAGTAAATCGCTGTTAAGCCCCACCCACACGAGAGAACGTAAACTTGCGATAACGTTGAAAGTGTAAATGACAACTCTGGCAGCACATTCATAAACCATGATTAGCTCTCTCTGCAAATTAGGAAAACCTTTAATTACCTTTCACATTCCACAAGATTAGCACAAAATTACGCAAAATTCTGTAAAGTTATAATGCATTAGTTCTAATAGAAAAGAATAATTGAAGTAAATTTATTTGGATTTCATTGTCTACTTCTAAAAGGTGGAAGGAACAGGTTCGAGTGGTTAAATATCATACTTTAACTGCTGGATAGTGCCATTGTACCGGTTTCCGTACTCAGTTTGGAGTAACAGATTAACCACACAGTGAGTCACAGGCTCCAGAGCACTGTCAGAGCACCAGATCATGTGTTAATAGTAATATATCACATATAGTGTACTATTTTGATTAGGGCTGTCACTCAACGCACACTTTTTGTGATTAATCACATATTTACTCACACAGAAACAGCATAAAATGTAACAGCGTTTAACTCCTTTTCAGCGGAATAACATTACGGTTCTTCACACAGGTAGTGCATTTCCAGTGGTAGACGATAGTCTGTAACTACACTGGCAGACCATTGTTCTACAGCCTTATTCTGAAATAATATGTTGATAATGTTCATTAGTGCAATAAATAACATATAGGAATTAAACTTTTTTTTTTCCCCCACAGCCCGAATACTCATCTACAACTATACAGGTTGACGCATCGTGACCTTAGTATTACAAGCTGCTATCTGCCGTTCAATCCTACCTTAGATGGAACCTTATAATACTAACCTCATAATACAAACACAACTTGTGTTTCTCGTATTTGGCTTGAATAAAACTGTTTAATAAAGTCCAAACAGTGCAACAACATAACAGTTATCCATTAACCGCCAATGTACAGTAATATGCGGGTCATACCGAGGTAGTTTTGGTTGCGATGGACGTCCAGTAGCCATCCATCAACGCCACAGCGGCTTTCACGGCAGTGTGTTTCGTTTTTAAATGGTAGATTAAAGACATCATACGTCTGTGATACTTAAATTCGGAGAGACAGAGATTGCAAACTACAACACCGTCATCCGGCGAACGATCTGGGAGTGTTGTAAAACGAAAAGAACTGTGTAAACTCTCCCCTTTCTTCTTTGTAGATTTTCTGGATTTTAATTTCCACCCTACATTAACCATAAAACCCCCCCCAAAAAACAGGATGACCTGAGTTTAATGAATTTAAAAGCACATTGTCCTAGTGTCTGTGTGTACCTCAGTAGCCTGTGGTTTAGCAATGGCTGCGCATTAACGTGATTAAAAAATAATAATGCATTATGATTTTAAAATGAATCACAATTTTGACAGCCCTAACGTTGATGCATTATTTAGTACAGTGATATGGCAGTTTGGGACACGGTCTGTAAAGAGACTGCAGCGCACACCAAACATACAGCAAACACTACTTTCATTATCTTAACACCACTGTTTGTTTTGTTTTTTGTTTTTTTTGTGTGTGTGTGTGTGTGTGTGTGTGTGTGTGTGTAGCAGCACACTGGCGAATATCCAGCTGGAGATTGACTGCGACAGAGAGACTGAGAGAATTTTCTCGCTGTTCAGTGCCAGTTTATCCCGTCTGCAGAAAATGGAGGGTCAGTGTGAGCTTGATCATTTCAGGGGTCATTGTATCTCTCATTGTGAGAACATTCTTGCGCTCTCTAATAAAGATCCTTTTTCAATGCCAATTACAGCGCCCTCCACTAATATTGGCCCCCTTGGTAAATATGAGCAAAGAAGGCTGTGAAAAATTGTCTTTATTGTTTAACCTTTTGATCTTTTGTTCAAATACTCTACCCTCATGGATATCAAACAATTGCAAACAATATACAGGTTTATCCAAAAAAAAAAAAAAAATCTTTGTTAAATATAGGTGTGCAACAATTATTGGCACCCTTTTAGTCAATACTTTGTGCTACCTCCCTTTGCCAAGATAACAGCTCTGAGTCTTCTCCTATAATGCCTGATGAGGTTGGAGAATACATGGCAAGGGATCTGAGACCATTCCTCCATACAGAATCTCTCCAGATCCTTCAAATGTCGAGGGCCACGCTGCTGGACTCCCCTGTGGGGTGAACTGAAGAGGTTTTCTATGGGTTTCAAGTCAGGGGACTGGGATGGCCATGGCAGGACCTTGATTTTGTGTTGATTTTGATGTATGTTTTGGATCATTTTCCTGCTGGAAGATCCACTCACGGCTCATTTTAAGCTTTCTGGCAGAGGCAGTCAGGTTTTCATTTAATATCTGTTGATATTTGAGTCCATGATGCCATGTATCCTAACAAAATGTCCAGGTCCTCTGGCAGAAAAACAGCCCCAAAACATTAAAGAGCCACCACCATATTTAACCGTGGGCATGAGGTACTTTTCCATATGGCTACCTCTCTGTGTGCACCAAAACCACCTCTGGTGTTTATTGCCAAAAAGCTCTATTTTGGTTTCATCTGACCATAGAACCCGATCCCATTTGAAGTTCCAGTAGTGTCTGGCAAACTGAAGACACTTGAGTTTGTTTTTGAATGAGAGTAGAGGCTTTTTTCTTGAAACCCTTCCAAACAAATTGTGGTGATGTAGGTGACTTCAGATTGTAGTTTTGGAGACTTTCTGACCCCAAGACACAACTAAATTCTGCAATTCTCCAGCTGAGATTTTTTGGCCACTCGAACCATCCTCTTCACAGTGCGTTGAGACAATATAGACACGCGTCCAATTCCTGGTTGATTCATAACATTTCCAGTTGACTGGAACTTCTTAATTATTGCCCTGATGGTTTAAATGGGCATTTTCAATGATTGTGCTATTTTCTTATAGTCACTTCCCATTCTGTGAAGCTCAACAACCTTTTGCCGCACATCACAGCTATATTCCTTGGTCTTACCCATTGTTATGAATGACTAAGGGAATTTGGCCTATGTGTTACCTTATATTTATACCCCTGTGAAACAGGAAGTCATTGGTTGAATAATTTCCTGTTCCTAGTGACCCAGGTGTACTAAAAAAAAATTTAAATATCAACGGGAAAATTCTTTAGATATATTTTTCTCATATGAATTCATAGGGGTGCAAATAAAATTTTTTTGGATAAACCTTTGTTGTGTTTGCAATTGTTTGAGATCCATGAGAGCAGAGTATTTTTGTGATTTTTTTGTAAGAAAAGATCAAAAGTTTAAACAATAAAGACAATTTTTCACAGCCTTCTTTGCACATATTTACCAAGGGTGCCAATATTAGTGGAGGGCACTGTATGTGAAATCTAAATATTTTCTCAGATGCGTTAGTAAATTGTTAAGAAGAGATTGTATAAATGGTGACTGAACCACCATTAGTTCCGGCAGAAACTTTGCAACTTTGCATCATAACTTGGACTGGCAAATGACACAGGAGTGGACTGAATGTAGTGTATATGAATATAGCACTATATTAGTGAAAAGACAAATATAACTGTAATGATTAATGAAGGGGGACACTCAGCAGTGAAACTGACTCTGTGTGTGTGTGTGTGTGTGTGTGTGTGTGTGTGTGTGTGTGTGTGTGTGTGTGTGTGTGTGTGTGTGTGTGTGTGTGTGTGTGTGTGTGTAGATGCCTGTGCCAGTATGTCGGTGTACCTGGGCCAGCAGAAGGAGCAGGAGGAGTACTCAGCCTTCGTTATTCAGGACCCGAAGGAGACATTCCGCACCATCAAGGAGATCACAGACGTCCTGAAGGACCTGCAGCTCAAACACAATGCCACCGAGCTCACGGACCAGCCAGGGACAATGTACACACACACACACACACACATATACACACACCTTTTTTTCTCTCTTTTTTTAAACACATATAGAATTTATAGTATAGGGGAGTAAAAGCCAGGCCTGTAATATCCTGTAACAGTAAGAGTACACCACGATAATGAAATCTGAAATAGTTCTCTGGACTGCCTGTTTTTTAATCATTAAAGAATAATGTCAGTTCTTTTCAAACAAGCACATTTGACTGATATAAGCCAATGTTTTATTCATTTGGTCACCTTTGTAGATGTTGCACAATGCCCCACTTAGCTTCCATACAGTTATTATTGCACCTAGTGATCAAAAATGGGAACTGCATTAAGCACTACTAGAGGCCCGGTGGGACAGGAACTACACTGCCGCATGCGCAAACTTATTTTATAGCAGTGTGTATATGATGTACAGACCCATTTCTTTTGTAAGATATATTGCAGTGTTTGGGAGAGAGAAAGTGGGATAATGCCCATACATCAGAAATGCGTGTGCACCACAGTGACCTTGTTTTCAACACAAAGGCTAATGAGTCTCTCTCTTTTTTTTTTTTTTTTTTTCCAATGCCAGAATTTTTTGGGCTAGTTTAAGGTCTTTTGTGTGGTTTTTGAGATGTTGTTGGGCTGGAAATTTTGCTGAAGCCTGGCAACCCTGGTTAATGATATTAACCTCTTGTGCATGTGCCTTGCTGGCCATGAGGAACATACCTGCTGTATCAAACACAGCTGAACAAAGGTATGTCTAAAACCGCTCAAAATGAGCTGCTAGACTTGTACACTGGATCACTGTATGTTGTAAACTCTTATGGAGTTTACTAGATAAATTCTCTAGATAGTAGCCTATAGAATAAGTACATAAAAAAAAAACTGCTCAAAGAAAAAAATCGGATTTTATGCTGATTTTATGCTAGATAAGTGATATAATTCAAAAAAACACTGGTTAGTTGTTGTTTATTCGTTTATTATGGAAAATGAAGTGTGCTTCCTTGAAGGTGCAATAGTTGATTGTTTTTTTGTTTTTTTTTTATTCCTTACTTGTACAAATAACCTGGAGGATGTGTAGAACATTACAAAAAACAATGGATTAAGCCACGGCCTTAGCAGAAGTTTATTAAGTCGCTGAGAAAATCCATTTGGAAATCCGACTTCAGAAAGCATGTTTGTGTTTGGATGCACCCGCTGTTAGTCATTTTACAGACATTATACCAGCCGCCTAAGATCCGGGGGTGGAGGAGCTTCCTGAACATGGCTGAACATGGGAGTCATTCAAATGTCAAACCCGCCTAACCATTAGAGGCCTAGTCTTGAAAAAAAAAAAATCAGTAAAGAAAGTTTAATCTGACCTGACACACCCTTAATTTTGCACTGAAGCAACAAACGTAATGTCTAACTCAGAGAAAGTCCGTCACCCAAAACGTTTTGACGTTTTGCAGTTTGTATATTGTGATACAAATGTTCACAATCTGAAACATTTACAAAAGTTTATGAAATGCAAAGATCCTACATTAAGTGTTGCATTAAGGGCAAAGAGGAAATAGTAGTGTGAGAAACAACAGTGCTGGACTCTACACACACACACACACACACACACACACACACAGTAATAAAATCTTAAACAATGATACACACTCCTTACTGCTGTAAGAAAATCAGAAAATGATCATCGGCGTTTGTTTCTCACGCTCCCTGTTTTTCCATGTCATTTTTAGTGAGAATCCGATCGTGGGGAAGAGGTCCTGACGCTCCGAGAGTGGTTCATCCCTCCACACCAGCAGGTGGCACTGCCCGAAGCCAGATACTGAGACGCACTCGGTGAGGAATGGAGTGACGGCCGCAGGCTCGCAATGAAGAAAAAGACTGATGAAGAGAATCAGCGACGCTCACACTCCACACTGCGCCTTAAATCACCTCTGACAGACGTGTTAGACTTTTTCACTGAGATAAGCGCTCTCGATCACAACGCTGTGACGGACGAGACTCCACCAGTGATACGAGAACATGAATATGGCTGCTAAACAGACGAACTTGACCTCCAGTTTGAAAACAATCGTTCGAAATCCTTTTTCCACATTTTACAGGCCTTCGATGTGCATCAAAGGGAATTTTCCCAAACTTTTCTATTCTGTCTTTTATATTCGTACATGGAGCGTGTGGATGTGCGCACACGCTCGTTTTTGGAACACACACACACACACACACACACACACACACACACAAATGGCACTTTAGACATTTGGAATGATCCAGATGAGTATATTTTTTGATACGCTGTATCATCACTTGATTGATCAGTTGAATGATCGCATCATTATAACGCTCGTCTCTGTAAAGTTTGTAATCGATACGTTTCTCATGCCAAAGACAATTTGTCACTTTGATGATGTGTAAATGGCATTATTTTGGAATACTCACCTTTAAATGATGATCTATATTTCTCATGTCACAAAAAAAAAAAAAAATGATTTTTTTTTTTGTTTGTTTGTTTTTTTTGTTTTTAATTTGTGATGAACACACGGTAATCAGACCTGATCTGTGATTTTGCACAAGTCATTTTCTCAGACGGAAGAACGGTGAGATAGACAGGAGTGAAGGAAACGTGGAATGGTGTCCAGATGGAGGGATTGTGGAAGAGATAGATAGGTGACAGATAGAGTGATGGAGTTAATACATTCCTTTGAATCATCTCACGATTAACGTGTGTATCCAATCAGGCATTTTTTAAAACTTCTCAGTGCACATTGACTCAGAAAGACAAAGGTCTTACCTGTAGTTAACCTATTCCTTTTATTTTCCTCTTATTTTTACCACATGGTTAACTCGACCTTGTGTGACCTGTAACTGTTTTGGTTTTTGTTCTTGTTTTTTTTTTTTTTGTTTGTTTTTTGTAATATTTGTTATAAATTGCAGTTGGATGAACAGAGATCTGATGGGATCTGTTGGTACACTGATTAAACTGATCAGGTCAAATTTGTTACAGTAGGTACGATAAGGAGAGGCACGTTAGACATGTCTTTCTGTGCCACGTCTCCAAGCCCCGCCTCCTGGATCTGGTTCGATATTGTTTCCTCCTGATCGGTTTTATTATTTCACTGCTGTCCTAACCCCCCCACCCCTGCTCATTTAAGCTTATCTGACATTCCTCTGAATAAATGAAGGATCTGTAATGTGCTGAGGTTCAGGTTGTTTTCCTTTTATTTGGTCTCTAACATTATTGGGAAGCAATCGCATAACCATTTGTTTAAAGTCACAACGTGGTTCAGGTTCAGCTTACTGTCTTTATGGAGTTTTGCATGTTCTCCTCATTTCCACGTGGGTTTCCTCCGGCTTCTGCGGTTTCCTCCCACCTCCTAAATACATGCCGTTTATGATAAATTGCCCTGTGTGTGTGTGTGTGTGTGTGTGTGTGTGTGTGTGGTGCCCTGTGATGGACTGGTTCCCCATCCCATGCTCGGTCTTCCTGTGATAAGATCCTGATCCATTGCAACCCTGACCAGGATAAAGCAGTTACTGAAGATGAAGATGAATGAAGGTGATTGCTCAAACCAAAGTAGTGTAATCGCATACTGGGCGATTTGGGATCATCTGATCAATTGAAAGAACAGACAAATGCACAGCAGGGTCCCAGGTTTGCTCCTGAGCTCAGGTTACTATCTGTGTAGTGTTTCTGTGCGTTTTCTCCACGCGTTTGTGTGGGCTTCCTCCGGGTTACCCAGTTTCCTCCCACCTCCAAAAACACCAGCATTTGGGTTGACTAAGATATATGGCTGAAATTATGTGGACACCTGAGTATTGAACATCCCATTCCAAAACCATGGCCATTAATTTTGAGCTGTTAAAAACGGTCTCCACTCTTCTGGGAAGGCTTTCCATTAGATTTTGGAACATGGCTGTGGAGATTTCCGCCCATTCAGCCAGAAGAGCATTGGAGAAGTCGGGCACTGATGTTGGGTGAGGAGGCCTGGGGTGCAGTGTTCATGGTGGTTGAGGTCAGGGCTCTGTTGAAGCCACTCCACCTTTGGCAAACCATGTCTTCATGGAGCTCGCTATGTGCACAGGGGCATTGTCATGCAGGAACATGTTTGGGCCTCTTTAGTTCCCGTGAAAGGAAATTGTAATGGCAAAGACATCCTATACAATCGTGTGCTTCCAAGTTTGTGGCAACAGTTTGAGGAAGAACCACACATGGGCGTGACGGTCAGGTGTTCAGTCCCACTGTACCTTTTTCTCTTCGGAAAATAATTTGCATCATGCACCGGTGTGCATGTTTTTACAGCCTCAAACCAGTCCGATACTATAATATGAAACACCTCCTCTGTTACAAACATGCAGACTTGTTAATGGTCTACATCAGGCTGGTTGCAAAAGGAAACGGGTTGTAAATTGAGCTGGATATTTTGTTGCAATCCTTCCTTCTTTACCAAGATTACAAATTCATTTCATGTTGTGAGCATTGTGGCTGCATGTAGGCTAAACGATTGAGCTATATGTCAGGTATGTACTGTCACTGAAGGCAGATTTTCTCTGAGCTAGCAAGTGTGACTATGGGCTTATATCTCTCCAAACACTGTGTATTGCTCTAGATAAGAGCAGTCTCCACTTATTAAATCTTTTATAGCAGGCTTTTATACACAGGATCACAGGAACTCAAAGCTGTCTCTCAGGGGTATGTGAAGCATAGCCAGGGGGTCCATGAATTTATTATTATTATTATTATTATTATTATTATTATTATTAGTTAGTTATTATTGTTAGTATTATTATTGTGGTGGAAATCACTATCATCCATTATAACATTTGAAAATTTGTTATTTAATTTTTTATGGTTGCTAGGCAGCTGTTCTCACAAGCTAGACCTACTGTACGTTCACAATAAGAGACCATTTGACTGACACTGAAAATTAGTCATCCACCTTTACTCACCCTTAACTGTTTCAGACTAAATGCAAGCATGCATGACAACAAAATGTGTGAAGTATGAATGTCCGTTTCCTGCGACCTTGCACCATACAGTACATACCCACTACGATCAGTGTTTCTGTATCAAGCGGTCTGGTTCCTTCCATCTTCAGGTCAACTTATTTGTAAGCAAAATAATGATTATTTCATGGCTAGATTTTGCAAGCAAGATAACCTTCTCAGGCAGACAAAGATTACAAGCTGGACAAAGTTTATTCTTCAAGCTTTAAGAAGTCTGATAGCTGTGTTAGCTGGATGAAGTCTGTTATGCAGTGAAACTCGATTTTGTTAGCTAGCTAAATACTATTAACTGTATGTCTCACTGTATGTCTCTTAACTGAATAAAATCAATTAGCTAAATAAAGTCTTTAGCTAATAAAGAATAGAGAGAAAGACAAAAAAAAAATACAAAGAACATGGAGACTTTGAAGAATGTTGAACCTGGGAACACATGTGAAGTGTAGTTCACCCAAGCATAGACAAGAACACTGTGTTACGTGTGTGTTTGGAAGAAAAGAGGAAAGAGATCCGTGATCGAATAATGAGAGATAAAGGAAGAGATCCAGATAGAGAGAGATTTACCTCAGGTTTACAGGGACAGGGACAGAGCATGATGTACAACAGTTCTATAAACAATTAATGAATATCGAGTAAGTGACAGGTCGGACACAGTATGAACAAATGTTTTGTTTATTTTTGCTCCACTAGCACAAATAGATGCCAAAGAAGCCACACTCACTTTATAGCACGTCGGCTAGCTCGCTAGCTAGCTCACATTGATTCGTACATTGCTGTTAGAGGTGCTAGAGGAAACTGGTAGTGTTGCTAACTCTATTGTAGTAACCGTTTCAGACTAGGAAGTGGAATATTACGTGGTGAACACAGACGAGCTGAGTGATACACATAGTAAAACGTCTCAGTGCGGTTATATGAAAATAAGCACTCTTGGAACGCCGCTCGACCAATCAAATTAGTGGACCGTAACTAACCGAGTCCTGACTTTCCGAGCTGTTTGTACAGTTTTGTGCTGTTTAGTTTTAGTTTGCCCTGATGTTAATGAGAAATAACCTACAAAGCTACCCAGAAGACGCATTCATAATGCCAGCTGAGAATGGCTATGTGTCTCGGCGGTCCACCCGTGATCGGATCACTCAAGATGGTGGCCTAACTCCCACCAACTTGGAAAGTCAGAGTTCAACAAGTGTGCACATCATCAGCAGTAAACAAAGTAGCACTTCTTACAATGGTGCTTGAAAGTCTGTGAACCCTTTAGAATTTTCTATATTTCTGCATACATTTGACATAAAATTTCATCAGATTTTCACACCTCGTGGACTGTTACACGTCTTGCTCTCGGAGTGATCTTTGTTGGTCGACCACTCCTGGGGAGGGTAATAATGGTCTTGAATTTCCTCTATTTGTAGATAATTTGTACAATCTGACTGCGGATTGGTGGAGTCCGAACTCTTTAGAGATGGTTTTGTAACCTTTTCCAGCCTGATGAGCATCAATGACTCTTTTTCTGAGGTCCTCAGAAATGTCCTTTGTTCATGCCATGATACACTTCCACAAACACGCGTTGTGAAGATTGGACTCTGATAGAGCCCTGTTCTTTAAATAGAACAGGACGCTCGCTCACACCTGATTGTCATCCCATTGATTGAAAACACCTGACTCTAATTTCACCTTCACATTAACTCCTAATCCTATATGTTCACAGACTTTTACCACTCACAGATATGTAATACTGGATAATTTTCCATAATAAATAATCAATCAAGTATAATATTTTTTGTCTCATTTGTTTAACTGGGTTCTGTTTGTCTACTTTTAGGACTTGAAGATTGTCTTGAAGAACAAAACGTGTAAGAAGCATAAACTATTGTTGGTGACCGAGTTTATTTTCTGCAATGATCCAAAAGCCAATGGAAAACCTGTTTTTGTGGAGGGAGTCAGGGTGACGCTAACTTCCGGCTTGGCCTACGGAAATACGTCATCCCTGCAGCACTGCACTTTAACTTACAGCCAGCCTATTTGTTTAACCGACAGCCCTCTCGGCCAATCGAAGCTTCCAGAGGAAGTGTTTCTTGTCGAAAAAAACCTGACGCGCGTATAAATTCCCCTCCTCCTTTACATCTGCCACAATCTCAAACAAAAAGTCCTTTGATGATGTGATTTGGATCTTGTGTGAAATGTAAATTAAATAATAATAATATGCTCACAATGAGTATTGTACTTAATTGATCCTTGTATGTTTGGATACGCGAAGCTGCACAAACGACGCGATCAATTATGTATTGTTAGTTAATTCATTGTCGAATGACACAGACATTTCACACACTATCAGTGCATTTTGCTTTATTAAGAATGCTGTTATTAACCAAACTCCAACAACATATCGGCACATCAAAAAAACAAACAAACAAAAAAAAAAAAACGGCAGATCCCTGAAGCGCAGTGACGTCATCCAGCTGCGCACAGTCATCATTAATTGACGTCGCTTTGAAGTGACGCTTCCAGAATATTCCATTCGACTTGCTTTGAGTCCTCTCTCCTCGCATCTCATCCTCACATCCTAAGGAGGTGGACCTGAGACGCAAGGAAAGGAAATGAGGATGCGCAAATAAGAAAGGAGACGCACCCATATATTCCATATATGTCTAAGTGTCTATGCGCAGAGACCCCTGTCTCAAAAATTCCCTGTCCCCCCGCAGTGTCTTGCTTTAGCTGTCGTTCAGGTGCAGTTCTGTCCTCCCGCCGCGCGGTGTCGCGCTATCGTAACAGCAGCTGAAGATCAGATCGCGCGCATGCGCGATGTTATCGCGGCTGTTCCACCTTCCCGCTTGTGTAGCGGTGTTGGTTCCTTTATTCGCGATATTATCCAGTCGTGAATAAGGTGTATATGGATTTGGAGGGCGGCGCGTGTGAGCCCGGGTTCGTCGGGATCAGGTTCTGTCAGGAATGGTGAGTTGGTTTATCATCATAACCGGCTGGGTGTCTCTAATAGCGCGTTATCCTGAGCGAGATGCTGTATGAGCTACACCGAGCTGTAACAATAAACTCATAAACATCAAATACTACAAACTACTGTTCGCTCATTTTGTTCAGAAGTCTCCGGAATGACTGAGAGACAAACTCGCACACCAGTGATATAATAATGTACATCACAGAGGACAAGACCAGTGAATGATATATATATAATATAATGTATACAGAAATACATTCACAGATAAATACCACGCTGTGTGTGTAGCAGAACGTTTACAGCCCTGATCTACTCATCTGCACTGTAAACGTGTTCACGCTGGTTAATAAAGATGTATATTGTTTGTATCTGTGAGTGAAGTTTTCTGAAACTTTGAACCAGTTGAGAATGATGCATTAGTTGCATGAAGCTCTTAATACCGCGCACTGGCGACACCTGCTGGTCAAACGCGTGTAACAGCAGCGATGAAACAACCTTAGTGTTTAGCACGTTTGCCTCGCACCTCCAGGGTTGGGGTTCGGGGTTCAATACCCGCCTCTGCCCTGTGTACGTGGAGTTTGCATGTTCTATCCGTGCTTAGGAGGTTTCCTCCGGGTACTCCGGTTTCCTCCCCCAGTCCTGATTGTCCGTAGTGTGTGCATGAGTGTGCGATTGTGCCCTGCAACGGGTTGGCACCCCGTCCAGGGTGTCCCCCGCATCGTGCCCAGAGTCCCCTGGGATAGCGACCCTGTGTAGGATAATAGGTGGAATATCCTGCATTTCACACACCCGATGATGTTCTCAAAAATGCAGTTTTGGTATGTTTATACACTACATGACCAAAGTGGACACCTGACCAACATATGATGTTCTTCCCCAAACTGTTGCCACGAAGTTGGAAGCACACAAGTTCAACCTGCCTCCTCTCTGTCCACAGCCGACACTGGACCACGCCCCCGCTGCCATAGTATGCTTTAACATTACAGTTTCCCTTCACTGGAACTAAGAGGCCCAAACATGTTCCAGCATGACAATGCCCCCTGTGCAAAACGCGAGCTCCAACTAGAGAGGCCTTCACAGATCCCTGACGTCAACCCCACTGAACACCTTTAGGATGAACTGGAACGCCTCCTCACCCAACATCAACGCCTGACCTGACGAATGCTCTTGTGGCTGAATGAGCACAAATCCCCACAGCCACGCTCCGAAACGTAGTGGAAAGCCTTCCCAGAAGAGTGGAGCGCATTATAGGGTCTGGAATGGGATGTTCAAAAAGCTCATATGGGTGTGATGGTCAGGTGTCCGCAGACGTTTGGCCAGTTAATGTAGATTCAGTAACCACTTTATCCTGGTCACTGTGGTGTTGGATCTGCAGCCTACCCCGAGAACTCACCGGCTGTGAAGCGGAAATACAGGTGCAGACCAGTGAACCAATCCATGGTCCTCATGTAGATGATGGTCTGGGGTTTGCTTCAACCATATGACGCAATTCACATCAGGTGTGGAATCCATCCTCTCTCAGCACTGCTTTCTGAGTACTCAAAGCTTTCAGAGCCCAGAATCGGTGAATCAATGCTTCTTGGGATCAACTTCGATATGAACCAAGCGCACTGCATAGCGCATGTGCTTTATGGCATTCGTGGTGTTTCGAAGTGAGAAAACATTTCTCTCATAGACTAAGCATTCATTTGATTATCATGTTCGGTCATTTTCAACCCATCAAGTTGTCATGCAGTGCATACAAAGTACCATAAGATAATGTTTTCTGATAGGGCGGTAAAGATAGACGGGTATGACCAGAAACGTGTGCTCGAAATCCGAATAACGTCAGACAACTCAACACCAGCAGTTAATAAGCGTGGTGCTAGCAGGTATGTTTGCGTTTCCAATGTTTCTCACAGTCCCGCAAACAAATGTTTACAAATCGAAATATAACTGACCAGAAAACACGAGTTATGTCATGAGGCCTGCAGCGTAGTGTAATGTAAACTGTTCCCATATGCTCTGTGTGTGGTAACATGCCATTCCATTTTACACCAAAAATGTGTTTGGAGTCTGAATTAAAAGACATAGTACACCACAGCGCGCTTCATAACAGTTCATCAATAACGAAATCTGTTGGCAGTTATTTTTATCGTTATTTTTGTCGCCTAGTTGTTGCAGCTATAAACATGACTGTGGTGTACGTGTTTGTTTACAGTAACAACATGCTGTATCCAAAAGAGGACAAAGAGAACCGCATCCTCCTCTACGCTGTGAGTCACCAAAACACAACCTTGTCTGTCTATATCAGTAATCACTCGTCTTCAGATCTGGTCATTTGTGTGTGTGTGTGTGTGTGTGTGTGTGTGTGTGTGTGTGTGTGTGTGTGTGTGTGTGTGTGTGCAGTGTAGGAACTGTGATTATCAGCAGGAGGCTGATAACAGCTGCATCTACGTGAACAAAATCACCCACGAAGTTGAGTGAGTGCAGACACAACCTCATCACTGTCACCTATTCAATACAACATCTAGTTACAACATGCATTATATATATATATATATATATATATATATATAATATATATATCATATTACAATGTATAGTACTAATCAACAATATATATATATATATATATAATCAGAAATGAAGCTCGTTATTGTGATTTGGTGTGGAGTGCAGGTTGACTGCATGTTGATTGTGTTTCTACAGCGAGCTCACACAGATAATTGCTGATGTGTCTCAAGATCCAACACTGCCTCGTACCGAAGACCATCCGTGCCCTAAGTGAGTGCTGCACACACACAAATTATTATTACACATATAGCATTCATTACAAATTATACATGTATACATATACAGAGCTGCTCATCAGTGCAGCTATGGAGTGAGTGAGTGTGTGTGTGTGTGTGCGTGCGCGCCCGCGCATTACTAAGCATTGTATTATGTGTGTTTTCTCGTTTCCAGATGTGGCCACAAGGAGGCGGTGTTCTTCCAGTCACACAGCATGAAGGCTGAGGTACAAAATGACAAAACACCTAATTACATAATGAATAACAACACAGTGCGTACAATTATGCAACCATTACACAGCACAGACAGGATGTGTAGACCGACATATCGGTCGCCCCAAGAGAGAATGAATGGTGTGTGGAGAACAGCTGCGTCTCACGCTGCACTTGTACTAATACATTCTAAAATGCCTAGTGTTTAATTTGAGCTGTTGTGTGTTTGTGTGTGTTTGTGTGTTGTAGGATGCAATGAGGCTGTACTACGTGTGTACGGCTCCACACTGTGGACACAGGTGGACCGAGTGAGGCAGAGGTGGAGAGACTCGCTCGCTTAATTCCTCACTAAGGCTAATGACGTGCAGCCACTTCAGTGTTCATTAGCTGAGCCAGATCAGTGTGTGTGTGTGTGTTTGTTTGTGTGTTCAGAGGACTGATGTGTGTGTGTGTGTGTAATAATGGATGCTTAGAGTTTTTCTTATTAAATATTTTTTAAAGATTTTATGATTTTTGAGATTTATGTGAAATAAGCATGTACCAAAGAGATATAATAAAATTAAATGTTTCATTTTTAAGCGCATTCAGTTTATGTACAGTTCCCTCTGAAAGTATTGGAACAGCAAGGCCAATTCTTTTGTTTTTGTTATGCATTGAAGACATTTGGGTTTGAGATCAAAGGATGAATGATAGATCAGAATTTAAGCTTTCATTTCTTGATATTTACATCTAGATGTGTTAAACAACTTCAAACATTGCACCTCTGGTGGCAGACCACCCACTTTTTAGGAGAGCAAAAGCATTGGAATAGATAGTCTTAAAGTAAACCTAATATTTGGTTGTATATCCCTTGCTTGCAATAACTGCATCCAGCCGGCGACCCACTGACATCACCAAACTGTTGCATTCTTCTTTTGTGTTGCTTTTCCAGGTGAGTATTGCAGCTTCCTTCAGTTATTGTTTATTTTGGGGGGGGGTGGTTTCTCCCTTCAGTCTCCTCTTCAGGAGGTGAAATGCTGCTCAACTGGGTTAAGGTCTGGTGATTGACTTGGCCAGTCTAAAACCTTCCACTTTTTCTCCCTGATGAAGTTCTTTCTTGTGTTGGCAGTGTGTTTTGGGTCATTGTCTTGCTGCATGATAAAGTTCCTCCCAGTTAGATTGGTTGTATTTCTCTGTAAATTGGAAGACAGAGTTTCTGTTGATGTCTGAATTCATTCTGCTGCTATCATGAGTTACATCATCAATAAAGATTAGTGAGCCCATTCCAGAAACTGCCATGCAAGCCCAAGCCACGACACTACCTCCACCATGCTTGACTGATGAGCTGCTATGTTATGGATCACGAGCAGATCCTTTCTTTCTCCACATTTTGGTCTTTCCATCGCTTTGTTAGAGGTTAATTTTGGTTTCAGAAATTTTGTGGCTCATCTCTGTATTTCTTTGTGAATTCCAATCTGCTCTCAAACTCTTCTTTGAATTGGTGGATTGTGATACCTTCACCCCTGCCCTGTGAAGGTTGTTGGTGATGTCACTAACTGTTGTTTTTGGGTTTTTCCTCACAGTGATTGTCATCAACTGCAGCTGTTTTCCTTGGCCGTCCTGTTCCATGTCTGGTTGTTAGTACACCAGTGGTTTCTTTCGTTCCAAATTCCAAACTGCTGTATTGGCTATGCCCAATGCTTGTGCAAAGCTCTGATAGGTTTTCCCTGTTATCTCAGCTTATAAATGGCTTGCTTTTCTCCCATAGACGGCTCCCTGATCTTCATGTTGGTTTATCCTTATTAACAACAAATGCAGCCTTCACAGGTGAAACTGTAGACTAAAACCAAGAGTAGATGTTCAGAGCTATTTATTGCTTAAACACTCAATATAACAGGACACACTTGGGTAACAAGAAACGCCCGTCAGCCACATGTTCCAATATTTTTATCACTTGAAAAATGGGTGGGTTCAAACAAAAGGTGCCATGTTCCAAGTTCTTTAACACATCTAGATGTAAATATCCGAAACGAAAGCTGAAATTCTTATCCATCATCTCATATTCATCTTTTGATCTCGAACCCAAATTGTCTTTGTAGCAAAAACAAAAGATTTGGCCTTGCTGTTACTTTTGAAGGGGACTGTATATCATCAGCTGTTTTCTCCATAATTAATGAAGGAAATTATGCTGATCATTTCTAAATAAATATTTTTTAAAAACAACAACCTGACATTATTAAATGTTTGACCATATCTAACCTTAATATATAATGTCAGGTTGTTTTCTTGTTTTGTTTTGTGTTTATGTAGAAATATCAGCATTATTTCCTTCTTTTAATTATGGAGAAAAAAAAACACCTGATGGTGTTTTTTCAACAAGAAATACCCCGGACTCTCACACTCATTATTGTTATGATAATGTTGATCCCTCGCACGAGCAGAAACTTGGCTGGAACATATGAAAGTGACATGTGAAGGTATGGTATAATGTATGGTAACCCATACTTGGAATTTGTCCTCTACATTTAACCCATCCAAGTTAGTGCACACGCATTAGGAGTTGTGAGTAGTGAACACACACACTACAAACCGTGAACACGCCCGGAGCAGTGGGCAGCCATTTTTGCTGCGGCGCCCGGGGAGCAGTTGAGGGTTAAGGGCCTTGCTCAAGTGCCCAACAGTGGCAGCCCGGCGGTGCTGGTATGTGAACTTACGACCTTCCAATTGGTAGCCCAACTCCTTAACCACCGAGCTACCACCGCCATGTAATGTGTGTATGAAGGAAGATTGACCATGTATTAAGATACATATAAAGAATTAATTCAAATTTGGAATACATTTTACTCAGAATGATGAAAATCTTTGCATGTAAACATAGAAAAGTACATTTATTATTGACCCATCCATGCAGACCTAGTGTTTACATAAAATATGGCCAAAGGTTTGTGTACACCTGACTGTCACACCAATATGTTGTTCTTCCCCAAACTGCTGCCACAAATTTGGAAGCACAGAACTGTACAGAATGTCTTTGTATGCTGTAGTATTACAATTTCCATTCACTGGAACTAAGAGGCCCAAACCTGTCCCAGCATGACAATGTCCCTATGCACTCCTTGACCCTGTGCTCCTCACTTGACAATCAGTGCCTGGACTCACTAATGCTCTTGTGGCTGAATCTTATGGTCCACATCCTTTTGTCCTTCCACGTTGTGGTGACACTTTGGGGAAGAACCACATATGGGTGTGATGATCAGGTGTACACAGACATTTGGCCATTAAAGTGTAGTTGTTAAACTTGAGATCTAACACTGAACGTTGACACACAAATTTATATGAGCGGGGACACAGGAAGGTGTTTTACAATGGTAGTGCTGGAATGTTAAGCAGGATACCTGAATGATTGTCAAATCAACAGACAATGTGCTGAGTACAAAAATTACACCACGGCGCAGTTAAATTCTCACATCAAAATGTGTTGATTTGATTTTCTATAGCAGCACAGTTCTGAATACTGCCGAGTGTAACGTTTAAATGGCAGGTTTATATTAATGTACTCATTCTAATATACATCTTATCATTCCTATACCAGCTCATGCACAGGGACTTGTACGGCGGACCCTCGACATAATCAAAGATTAATAATAATAAACGGATTATGGATCACATGGTGAAGTTTGCTGTTAGGAGCTGCTGTTTGTTTAATATTTATTGGAGATGTGTCAGCGCTTTGTAAAATCAGCATAAAGTTTCCCAGCATATGAGTCAGTTCCTGTTTTCAGTTACGTTATAGGAGCTAAATACAGCCATTCCCTCAGCAGCCTCTTGTTTTTTCTCTATGTTAATGAGACAAAAAACCACAGCTCGTCATGTTAGTGACATAAACTCCTCTGTCCTGAAGACTCGAGTACATACAAACTCAAAAACGACTTAATTTTCAAGTTTGTTTCGACCGTTTCTTTATGTTCATCATCATCATCATATTATTATTATTAATGGGGGAGGGCATGGTGGCTTAACATGGTGGTTAACACGCCTGCCTCACAATTCCCAGGCTGGGGGTTTGATTCCCACCTCTTCCCTGTGTGCGTGGAGTCTCTCCCCATGCTCTCCCCGTGCCTCGGGGGCCTCCTCTAGGTACTCCGGTTTCCTCCCTCAGTCCAAACACATGCGTTGTGGGGTGATTGGCATTTGTCCATAGTGTGTGAATGTATGTGTGATCGTGCCCTGTGATGGGTTGGCACCCCGTCCAAGGTGTCCCCCACCCTGTGCCCCAAGCCCTGGGGCCCCTGGATGGATATTATTATTGTTGTTGTTGTTTATTATTATGTTAGCAGAGCTGCAGTTACAGATAAAGATGGCTGCAGTCCTTGTAGCTATAGGACACTAGCTTTCAAAGTTTACAGAAGATTTCGTGTCAGCCTTTAAAAAAAAATCACTTGTATTCTGCAAAACTGTTGTAATCTATATCTCTCTCTCTGTGTGTGTGTGTGTGTGTGTGTGTGTGTGTGTGTGTGTGTGTGTGTGTGTGTCGCTGACTCTCTCACGCGGAAATTCCACGAGGAAATGCTGAAACATGTCCGCCCTTAACATCACCTAAATGTGTTGACATTTATAAACGTTCTCGTTTTTCATGTTTGGACACACAGACACACACACACACACACACAGAGAGAGAGAGACAGACATGACAGGAGCAGGTGAATACAGTACAGGTAAGACAGACTTCTCCACATGTAGCATTTTTTCTTTTGGAGTGTGTGAGTGTCTCTCTCTCTCTCTTTTTCTCTCTCTCTCTCTCTCTCTGTCTCTCTCTATGTCTTTCTCTCTTTCTCTCTCTCTCTCTCTCTCTCTCTCTCTCTCTCTCTGTGGTGTTTAACAGTGTATTTATTAGTTAACAGCATTTTCTCTGTGAGGCAGAATCGTAACTATCGTGAGAAAAATAGTAACCGAATCAGTTAGACTTAGTTAGCTAGAATGTTGCGTGCCAGCGGTTGCTAGGCAATCAGTGACGCAAAGAATTTACAGCGCGTGAAGTTTGCAGCAGTTACGTCAGCAGCTTTTCAGCTAGCTAGCAGGAAGTGTAATCGGACCCGCATTTGATCTGTTTTTAACAGCATTTGCCTCACTAACAACCAGTGGTGTAAAACATCCCAGCAGGATCAAAGTTATATTTCTGAGTTCTTATTAATGTAAAACAACTAAAAAAACAAACAAACAAAAAACAAAACAAGTAAGCCTATAAATAATGTCGGATTGGCTCTAATGTGTTCTGTTGGTAGAAAGTTCAGGAATAAAAAGCATTGTTGTTGCACAAATTTAAATAAAGTTCATGACATAAATCTGTAACGAGGGGGTCTGTGGAGTTATTTTACAGTTATAAGTGTCCCTGGCATCTCAAAAAAAATATAATATCGTGGAAAAGTTCATTTCCCCCGTAATTTAATTCAAAAAGTGGAACTTTCATATATTCTAGATTCATTAAACATAAACTGAAATATTTCAAGCCTTTTTGCTTGTTTGTTTTGTTTTGATATTGATGATTATGGTTACGGCTCATGGAAATGAGATACTAGAAAAATCCAGTATCTCAAAAATATTACAGTCAAGAATTTATAATACAGCAACGTCGACCTGAGAAGACTCTAATCAGCTAATAAACTCAAAACACATTTTTTAATTAAAAATCAGACGACGGTAAATTCTGCATCTCATTTGGAAATCAAGGTCCCAGAGTCTGGAGGAAGAGTGGAGAGGCACAGAGTCCAAGTTGCTCGAAGTCCAGTGTGAAGTTTCCACAGTCAGTGATGATTTGGGGAGCCGTGTCATCTGCTGGTGTTTTGTATTTCAAAAAAGGCTTGAAATATTTCACTTTATGTGTAATGAATCTAGAATATATGAAAGTTCACCAGGTTTGGCTGTTGTTGACCCGTCTCTCTTGTGTGCAGTGACGGTGATCCCCCGCAGTGAGTGGAAGGCAGTGGATGTTCAGACCAGAGAAAGATTAAACGAACCTGCTGATAAGCTTATTATCCATCACACGGCACTGTGGAGCTGCTGGAGTCCCACACAGAGCATGGCTCAGCTAACACACATTCAGCGAACACACATCCGCGAGCGCAGCTTCGCAGACATCGGCTACAAGTTAGTGAATATTGTTATGGTTAACCTTCCTGTAATGTGTCATGTTGTTTGTTCTTGTTCCTATTGTCTGTAAATGACCTGAACATTGTGCCTGTTCTCTGAAGAACAGATAAGTGGAGCACACTGTGTGTCTCAGCTGTTCTAAAACGTTCCAATCATTGCAACTGAATGCTGGGATTCTAAGACGACTGTTCATTTCCCTCGTTCAGCTTTTTGGTGGACCAGGCTGGTATGGTGTATGAAGGCCGTGGCTGGGGCATCGTAGGAGCACACGCAAAAACGCATAACCATAACTCTGTCGGTGTCGCTTTTATGGGCAACTTTAATGGTGAGAGCACAAACCTGGCACAGTGACACACGTACCCCCACGTTTAATCTTGTTTTAGCATTCAGTTGTTGAATTGGTGTGATTTCCCTCCTGTCAGATGAGTCGCCGAGCTTGCAGGCTCTGTCAGCCGTGTGTGCTTTGATCCAGCATGGAGTGGCCAAGGGATATTTACAGCCCGGCTTCGTGATTTTGGGACACAGAGACGTCGCAGACACACAGTGTCCGGGAGAGAAGCTGTATTCCTCACTACACACACTCAAGACACTAATAAACCACACGTTCTGATGGTTTTATTGTCTAAAACTGTTTTAATGGCATCAGTTTTGTGATTTTGGGACTCTTGCACTGTATTTTGTTTATATTTCATGAAATCCTTGTGAGTTACTACTCAGATTGTATAGTTTGTCCCAACCTATTATGTAAGCACCAACTCTTTTTTTTTTTTTTCCACCTTCGAGTCTTGGCCAAAGTGAAATCATTAAGTTTTTTTAAAAAAAACTTTGAAAGGGTGATTCATTCTGTCATTTCTTCAAACCTTGACTACTGTAATTCTCTTTATATGGGTATTAGCCAGTCATCTGTTGCAAACGGTTCAAAATGCTGCTGCCAGGCTTCTGACTGGTGTTCGGAAGCATAAACCTACCACTCCTACTTTAGTGTCTCTGCACTGGTTGCCAGTTTGTTATAGATTTGAATTTAAAGTGTTACCCCTCTGTAGTTTGCTATTTTCTGTATGGTTTATTATTTGGTTTTCTTTTGTAATCATTGTACAGGACATTAGTCAACTGTTGTTGTTTTCTAATTGTGCTTTTAATCGTACAACCCCATTACCAAAAAAGTTGGGACGCTGTGTAAAATGTGAATAAAAACAGAATGCATTGATTTGCAAATCTCATAAACCCATATTTTCTTTACAATAGAACAT
Organism: Cranoglanis bouderius; assembly: GCA_023630585.1. NCBI lineage: Eukaryota > Metazoa > Chordata > Actinopteri > Siluriformes > Cranoglanididae > Cranoglanis > Cranoglanis bouderius. The sequence goes on from CM042566.1 coordinate 13,549,583, forward strand.
AGAAAACATATCAAATGTTTAAACTGAGGAAATGTACCATTTTAAGAAAAAAAATAAGGACCATTTTGAATTTGATGACCGCAACACGTCTCAAAAAAGTTGGGACGGGGGCAACAAAAGGCTGGAAAAGTATGTGTTATTAAAAAAGAAACAGCTGGAGGAACATTTTGCAACTAATTAGGTTCATTAGCAACAGGTCAGTAACATGATTGGGTATAAAAAGAGTATCTTAAGCACTATTCAGACGGGACTAGTTTTACAGGGGGATGTTAGAGAAATTCGTGCTTCCCAGACGTACTTCGTGATTTTAATCCCGTCCTAATCTGTGGTTTTGTGTGTTTTCTGTGTCTGTGTTTTTCTCACACAATCTCTGTAAAAATTCCAGCACAAATTACCTACTGTTTTTCGGCTAACTCGGTGATCCTCTGAGAAATCTAATCCCGTCCAAATGCGAATGTCTGCATTAATTGCCGATAATATTTTTTTCACAACGCTTTTCCTTGTGTGTTTTTGCCAATGTGAACTACCGTAGAAGCTCTTACTCGCACGTTTTCTGCTTGCTGCGTGCAACTGAGTATGGATGTACATGTTTTTGCTACCTGGCGAAGAAATAAAAAATAAAATCAACAAGCAAAGCCAAATCACGTAAACTGTTAAGACTGGCCACTGTAATATCAGTGTCAGGTGATTACTCACCTTCATTTCTGCATTCAATTATATAATGTTTTAATTATATAAGTAATCACATCTTTATTTCAGTGGGTTTATACCACAGTGCAGCCAGTTCTATAAAATAATTTGAAGTTTATTCTGGTAAGTTTTTAATAACTAATTTTAATAAATTAAAATTAAATTAATACATTAAGAAGTTTTACTTTTTAAATTTAAAAGTACTTAAAACCCAGATGTACAAAACAGACACTCTGTAATAAACACGGAGATGTTAGTCCCGTCCGAATAGGGTACATGGAATCACAGACATCGGGTGATAAGAACTGTAACTCAAACAACGTTTAGAAAACCAGTCCCGTCCGAATAGTGCTTTCTCAGAAGTAAAGATAGGCAGAGGTTCACCAATCTGCGGAAAACTGCATCTACAAATTGTGGAACAATTTCAGAATAATGTTCCTCAACGTAAAATTGCAAAGACTTTGAATATCTCATCATCTACAGTACATAATATCATCAAAAGATTCCGAGAATCTGGAGAAATCTCAGGGACAAGGGTGAAAATCAATATTGCATGCCCGTGATCTTCGAGCCCTCAGGCGGCACTGCATTAAAAATAGGCATGATTCTGTAATGGAAATCACTGCATGGGCTCAGAAACACCTCCAGAACTCATTGTCTGTGAACACAGTTCACCGTGCCATCCACAAATGCAGGTTAAAGCTCTATCATGCAAAGAAGAAGCCATATGTGAACATGATCCAGAAACACTGCCGTCTTCTCTGGGCCAAAGCTCATTTAAAATGGACTGAGGCAAAGTGGAAAACTGTTCTGTGGTCAGACGAATAGAAATTTGAAATTCTTTTTGAAAACCATGGAGGCTGTGTCCTCTGAACTAAAGAGGACTAAAGAGGAGAGGGAGCATCCGGCTTTTTATCAGCACTCAGTTCAAAAGCCTGCATCTCTGATGGTATGGGGTTGCATTAGTGCCTATGGAATGGGCAGCTTCCACATCTGGAAAGGCACCATCAATGCTGAAAGGTATATTCAGGTTTTAGAGCAACATATGCTTCCATCCAGATGACGTCTTTTTCAGGGAAGGCCTTGCATATTTCAGCAAGACAATGCTAAACCACATACTGCATCTATTACACCAGCATGGCTTCGTAGTAGAAGAGTCCGGGTGCTGAACTGGCCTGTCTGCAGTCCAGACCTTTCACCAAATGAAAACATTTGGCGCATCATGAAATGAAAAATACTACAAAGAAGACCCAGGACTGTTGAGCAGCTAGAATCCTGTATCAGACACGAATGGGACAACATTCCTCTCCCAAAACTCCAGCAACTGGTCTCCTCACTTCCCAGACGTATACAGACTGTTGTTAAAAGAAGAGGGGATGCTACACAGTGGTAAACATGGCCCTGTCCCAACTTTTTTGAGACGTGTTGCTGCCATCAAGTTCAATATTACCTTATTTTTTTCCTTAAAATGGTACATTTCCTCAGTTGATATGTTTTCTATGTTCTATTGTGAATAAAATATGGGTTTATGAGATTTGCAAATCATTGCATTCTGTTTTTATTTACATTTTACAGAGTCCCAACTTTTTTGGAACTGGAGTTGTAAACTGACATTGACACTGACAAATCCAGCTAAACAAATCCCATACACATTAAAGTTGTTTCAGATTCTGATTTAATGACCCATCATTAGATACTCTAAGATAATGTTTTCATAACAGTGAAACACAGGAAGCACAAAACTAGGAAAATACTAATAAATTAGGGATTGTAATCGAATGTGATAATCGCAAGCCTTCACCACAGGCAAAGAAAAACAGGGTTGTTGTTATGTTGTTTTACAGTGCCCTCCAGTGTTTAGAAGCATTGCAAGAAAGAAGCACTTCCTGAAAGCATCTAAAAATGGAGCACTTGAACTTTAACAAGCAACTTGAGAACTACTGTACAATTGGCATCATGTCTCAGATGAAACCAAAAGCTAACTTTCTGATCATGCACATCATCAGTTTGGTAACAAACGGGTACTGTATAAAAGCAAAAAGCACCTGATGCACTGTAATAAAATAAAATAAAATCAATAAATAAAAAATAGGTGGTGTATCATTTCTACATTTTATACTTAGAAATTAACCCAGAAATTGTCAAATGTTTTGCAGTCACAATCTCAGTCTTAGGATTTGAGCCCTAGTGAACCCCTGTGGTCCGAATTGAAGAGGAAAGTCCACGTGCACAAACCTAAGCACAATGGGGTCCAAAAGTCTGAGACCACAGTGAAAATCTGGGTTTTTTTCCCCCCATTTAAAATAGGTAATAAATCAAAGGTTTTAGAATTTTTAAATATTTGAAATAAAGAAAGTAAATGTTCAATATCTTAAATAATTAATATTGAAGATTCTGCACTATTTCTAGGTCCCTATTTAAATGTAAGCATATTTGTGATGTTGCACATGTTAACTGCTTTGTACAGATTTTCCTCATGCCTCATCTCTTCTATTAAAGTGCACCTGTTATGCTTGTTCAGTTATTACCTTTCATGTAGTTTCATATAGCTGTTTGTGAATGTAAAAATTCTGCAAAGTTTCAAAAATCAAAGCACATGACAAATGCGGTTATTGACTCCCAAAAGAAAGAACCGATTCTGAACACCTGAAACGAATCGTGAGTAATTCCAGAATTACTTCCTGTACTAACTTACGTAGGTTTGTAACAAAAAACCCGCCTCTGGTCTTCACTGGCTGCTCGCGAACAGCGTGTACTTTGACCCGCCCTCAAACGTTACAGTTGAGGTTGCGTCTTGAAAGAGATAGGTTCATGACTAGGAGACTTTGTTTTCTGCGCTGCAAAAGCAAAACCACTTTGCATGGACTCCCAAAGATGAGGATGTAAAGCGTCAGTGGTTAGAATTAATTTTTAAAACGATACCACAGCAGTTCAACTCCGACCTTCGTTTGTGTTCCCGTCATTTCACCGTCGACTGCTTCACAAATCTAAATGTCAAAGCGGGATTTGCGAAACGATTATTCATTAAACATAGGGCCGTAGCCACTTTATTCGGACTACCTTGTGCCTCTGGATCACAACCTGTAAGTATGATTAATTATTTATGTACAGTATCTCACAAAAGTGAGTACACCCTTCACATTTTTGTAAATATTTTATTATATCTTTTCATGGGACAACACTGAAGAAATGACACTTTGCTACAATGTAAAGTAGTGAGTGTACAGCTTGTATAACAGTGTAAATTTGCTGTCCCCTCAAAATAACTCAACACACAGCCATTAATGTCTAAACCGCTGGTAACAAAAGTGAGTACACCCCTAAGTGAAAATGTCCAAATTGGGCCCAATTAGTCATTTTCCCTCCCCGGTGTCATGTGACTTGTTAGTGTTACAAGGTCTCAGGTGTGAATGGGGAGCAGGTGTGTTAAGTTTGGTGTTATCGCTCTCACACTCTCTCATACTGGTCACTGGAAGTTCAACATGGCACCTCATGGCAAAGAACTCTCTGAGGATCTGAAAAAAAGAATTGTTGCTCTACATAAAGATGGCCTAGGCTATAAGAAGATTGCCAACACCCTGAAACTGAGCTGCAGCACGGTGGCCAAGACCATACAGCGGTTTAACAGGACAGGTTCCACTCAGAACAGGCCTCGCCATGGTCGACCAAAGAAGTTGAGTGCACGTGCTCAGCATCATATCCAGAGGTTGGCTTTGCAGAATAGACGTATGAGTGCTGCCAGCATTGCTGCAGAGGTTGAAGGGGTGGGGGGTCAGCCTGTCAGTGCTCAGACCATACGCCGCACACTGCGTCAAATTGGTCTGCATGGCTGTCGTCCCAGAAGGAAGCCTCTTCTAAAGATGATGTACAAGAAAGCCCACAAACAGTTTGCTGAAGACAAGCAGACTAAGGACATGGATTACTGGAACTATGTCCTGTGGTCTGATGAGACCAAGATAAACTTATTTGGTTTAGATGGTGTCAAGCGTGTGTGGCGGCAACCAGGTGAGGAGTACAAAGACAAGTGTGTCTTGCCTACAGTCAAGCATGGTGGTGGGAATGTCATGGTCTGGGGCTGCATGAGTGCTGCCGGCACTGGGGAGTGTACTGTGACATGTACTGTGACATACTGAAGCAGAGCATGATCCCCTCCCTTCGGAAACTGGGCCGCAGGGCAGTATTCCAACACGATAACGACCCCAAACACACCTCCAAGATGACCACTGCCTTCCTAAAGAAGCTGAGGGTAAAGGTGATGGACTGGCCAAGCATGTCTCCAGACCTAAACCCTATTGAGCATCTGTGGGGCATCCTCAAACGGAAGGTGGAGGAGCGCAAGGTCTCTAACATCCACCAGCTCTGTGATGTCATCATGGAGGAGTGGAAGAGGACTCCAGTGGCAACCTGTGAAGCTCTGGTGAACTCCATGCCCAACAGGGTTAAGGCAGTGCTGGAAAATAATGATGGCCACACAAAATATTGACACTTTGGGCCCAATTTGGACATTTTCACTTAGGGGTGTACTCACTTTTGTTGCCAGCGGTTTAGACATTAATGGCTGTGTGTTGAGTTATTTTGAGGGGACAGCAAATTTACACTGTTATACAAGCTGTACACTCACTACTTTACATTGTAGCAAAGTGTCATTTCTTCAGTGTTGTCCCATGAAAAGATATAATAAAATATTTACAAAAATGTGAGGGGTGTGCTCACTTTTGTGAGATACTGTATATATTTTCTACAGAGTGTTCCAAATGCGTGGCTTTGTGTTGTATACACGTACAGCCAGTGCGCAGCTGTTAGCCTGTGAGCTGTTAGCCTCTGCTAACCGGCTAACTCACGTTATTGCCAAACTACATATAAACTTACCACTGAGAAACGTCCTGTTCTCGTCGTGCTTGCGATGGTGCTCCGGGTTTATCTTCCAAAGTATCATTATCGGACTTGGGCTCAAATTGGTAAGGTGAAACCGACATTATTACGGAGCTGAAACTCGGATATGGTGGTGGGCGTTTCCTTTCCGACACGCGCTGTAAGCGGTAGACCAATCACAACAGACTGAGACATCTGACCAATCAGAGCAGAGTAGGCTCTCTGAAAGGAGGAATTTAGAGTGAATGGATCCTTGGACAAGTCGTTTGTGACACTGGGAATAAAAAAGGTAATGCTGCAATGTAAATTATGAGAAAATTAAAGTGTTTTTTGACCTTGGATGCATGTAAACCTATTGTATGAGACCTTTAAAACAAAATTAGGCATGTTTAAAAAGCATAATAGGTGCACTTTAAAATATGTGTTCAGATGACACTAAGATGGATTTGATCTAAAATGGATCATAAGGAGTCCATGCCAGCGCGAGTGCACACTGTCATTAAAGCAAAAATAGTTCAGACAGTCTACTTTTCTACTTTTATATAATTTGTAATGAAAATTTAATTACAATGCAAAATAGAAGCATATTTGCTAGTGCTCTCAGAATTTTGGACACCACTGTAGGTGAGTTTAAAATGTCCTGCATGGAGGAGTGGACAATGATGCCTCTACAAGTTTCCAACCTTGTAAGGCAATACAGGAAGAGACTTAGTTCTGTTATTCTCTCCTGTCATAAAATATTGTCATATTGATTAATTAAGCCAGTTTTTCAAGAAAAATACCTGTCCCTGTATGTTTGAGCTCAAAATATCACTTATTGCATGTTCTTTTTATACAGTGATTTTTGTTCATTTTCTTGAAGAGTGATAATTCTGGACAGCATTGTAAATAAAAACATTTAGGGGAGATCTAGACATGGGAAATACACTGACTAAACAAATCAATGACTAGATAATGAAAAAACAGTCTTAATTATTATTATTATTATTTTTTTTTTAAAGCATATGGTACCTCACCTAATGTTCTGTCAGCTAGCTAACTAACCAACAACAACTAAAACCCTGACATGAAGGAGTATAACTATATATGATATAAAATATTATAGAATTACAACTGACCTTTTATGAAAGGTTATGTAATTCATCTCATCAACAAACTTTTCAATAGAAACATTGCATATCTTCGGATTACTTCCCTATTTGCTCAATTTTTGTGTTCAAATTTCAACTATCCTGTAGTCCCTCACACTTGCACCCAAGCTGAGATGATCTGCAAGGATGCAGCTACACTCTAAAAATACACGTGTCAAAAACAACAGAGAGTGTTATCATATTGAGCACAGGGTGTGTGGTCAGATTTTCAACCCAAATAGCCAATGTGGTATAAGTTGTGACAGATATATTTGTTTTGGACTGTAGGCACAGTAACAGTAAAGCTAACTCCAAATAGCAAACTCAACAAACAAGCATGTCTGTCATTTCAATTTATCATTAGTTGATCACCTCTTATGAAGTTCATCCTGGAACAAAAGTAAAATGTACAGTTGCAATCAAAATTTTTCAACCCCCATTGCAAATCAGGTTTATTGTCAAAATAAATGTACAGACTTTCAGCTGTGTGCAATGAACAAATCAAACAAAAGCAATTGAAATAGTTCAACACAACGAATTCTTCAAGTGGTTTCCCCAAATTCAACTGAAAATGCAACTTATAATGACTTCTCCAGTCTCAAAATTATTCAACCCCCTGAATAGAATCCCTCACAACAGCACAAATATGCAAAACAGGAGTTGTCTCAAGCACCCCTGATGCAACTAAACAAGGGCTTCATTAGTTGCACCAGGTGTGCTTGAGCTGGAACACATGAAATACCTGAACTGGCTAGGGGCAGAAAATACATGAAATACCTGGACGGGGCAGAAAAAGGAAGCTATCAGTGTCTGTAACCAGATTTCTGAGAAGGCAGGTTGTGAAAAACCTTCGAGTGACTGAAAAAGACCTGCAGCAAGACTTGGTGGCAACAGGCACTGAGGTTTCATTGAGCACAGAATGACGTGTACTAAACGCAGAATGTTTTCATGCCAGAAGTCCAAGACACCACTACTGACCCAAAAGCACAAGAAAAGTCGTCTCAAAATCATATAAATAAGCCACAGAAGTTTTGGGATTCTGTTCTGTGGAGCGATGAAACAAAACTGGAACTTTTTGGCACTATGGATCAGTGGTATGTTTGGAAAAAGAAGAATGAAGAAAGAACACTCTGTCCAAAGTCAAGCATGGTGGTGGCTCAGTGATGCTCTGGGGCTGCTTTGCATCCTCTGGCACTGGAAACCTGCAGCATGTGGAAGGCAAGATGGATTCATTGAAGTATCAGGAAATCCTAGGAGAAAACTTCATGCCATCTGTGAGGAAGCTGAAGCTTGGGAGTCATTGGACCTTCCAACAGGACAGTGATCCCAAGCATAGCTCAAATTCCACCAAGGCTTGGTTGCAGAAGTCGTCCTGGAAGATTTTACAGGGCCATCACAGTCACCTGACTTGAACCCCATAGAAAATCTCGTGGGATTTGAAGAAGGTGGTTGCAGCACATAAACCCAAGAATATTACTGAACTGGAGGCCATTGCTCATGAGGAATGGGTTAAGATTCCTTAGGAACGCTGCCAGAAGCTGGTGTCTGGCTATGCATCTTGTTTGCAGCAGGTCATAACAACAAAAGGGTCTCTACTAAGTACTAAACATGCTTGCCATGAAGGGGTTGAATAATTTTGAGACTGGAGAAGTCATTATAAGTTGCATTTTCAGTTGAATTTGGGGAAACCACTTGAAGAATTCGTTGTGTTGAACTATTTTAATTGCTTTTGTTTGATTTGTTCATTGCACACAGCTGAAAGTCTGTAAATTTTGACAATAAACCTGATTTGCAATGGGGGTTGAATAATTTGATTGCAACTATAAAGTCAAGATTCATTTACTGAATGTTAGCATTTCTTAAATATTTAACAGCTTTGTAAGCTATATTGGATTGATTTCAATTTAGCTAGTTTTAGCTCTCTGTTGTAGAGCTACTGTAGCCTCAGATTTCTATTCTTGTCTGACAGGATGGAACCCGATGTGGTCCTCTGCTGTCATAGTCCATGTCCCTCAAAGCTCGATGTGTTGTTTGTTCTGAGATGCTTTTCTGCTTACTGTGGCTGTTAAGAGTGGTTATTTGAGTTACTGTATACTTCCCAGTTTGGAGTTTCTCATCTAACCTTCCTCAACAAGGTGTTTCTATCTGCAGAACCACAGTTCACTTGATGTTTTCTGGGTTTTGCACCGCTCTGTTTAAACTTTAGAGACTGTTGTGAGTGAAAATCCCAGGAGATCAGCAGTTGCTGAAATACTCAAAACACCTGGCACCAACGACTATGCCACGTTTAAAGTCACAGAGATCACACTTTCTCCCCATTCTGATGTTTGATGTGAACATTAACTAAAGCTCTTGACATGCACCTGCATGATTTTATACATGTTCCTATTAAAGTGGCTGGTGAATGTAGCTGATTAATGACCACATTTAAGAGGAGTTGTTAATGTGTTATTGGTCTAATAAACTGTTTGTTTTTTTTTGTTTTTGTCCCGTTACATAAAAATAGCTGAGACTCCTGCTTTAAAGCTTTACTCTAAAAGGTAATTATGGTCCTGAACTGAAATCTTTTTAAAAGTACACTATATCCTCTTTATTAAGTGTACAAAAGATTAGGGTGCCACCCCAGAGACAAGAAAAGGTACGATTTAGTTCCCTAAAAAATTCAAGTGTTTTTTGGACAGATATAGATTTCTAAGAGAGTTACTCAAAACGCACTCTAATAGAGAACTTGTGTGGATCTCTACATAGAACCTTATATTTTATTTCTAAAGCCTCATTCACACAGGGCGTGATGCGTAACACGTTGCATCAGGAACTCATTCAGTTCCATATATAAATGATTTCAGTCCACACTGGCCGTGTTAACCTCGTGCTAGAGGCATGTCAAATTTCAGCTCCGTTGTATGCGCCGGGTCAATTTTTTTTTTTTTTAACTCCATAGATAGCCATTGAAATAACAAAACCACACTTTATATAGCTTCATTGTGCATTGGATTTAAAATCATAATCTACAAAGATGTAATAATTGTACAACTGGTAGCTGCATAGCAAAGTGTTTGTATGTCATTATACTCATTTTACACCGACATGGGAAATAAAATCCTCATCATGTTCTTTCCTGTCCACTAATTTGATTGGAAACCGTTCAAAGCATGGCAACACGCAATGCTCTATCCAGCTGTCTCTTCTTTGGGAATTATTTTTGTTGACGGAGCAAAAATAAACAAAATATTTGGCCACTGTGTTTGAAAAGTCAGTTACCTAAATATTATAGCTTAAATATATAATCAGCAACGTGAATATGAGCAACAGGTGAGTGTAATTAATTAGTATTGGGCAGAGTGCGCTGGGCGTGGCTGAGGGGGGGCGTGGTTATAAATCTAATGCGTTCATTAGAAACATTAAACAATTAATCTTGCTCTCAAAACAAAAAGAATAGCCAGAAATGTAAATTCACCTACTCATGTCTGATTTAAATGCTCGAGGTGTCTAAAACTTTGTCGTTGTTTCTGCTGGAGCTCAATGATGCGTTCAAGTCATGTCGGAAAGATCGTATTTACGAGTTGAACGCACATGAACGCAACCACAAAGTCGTAATTACGAGTGGGAAACCTGGGATTTTCTTTTAGATTTTAGGGGCGTGTCAATAGGAAAACATAATGGAATGGCTGTAGCGTCTGTAGTTAAATTTGTAGGTAAATTTGTTGAAATTGAATGTTTACTCGTCTCAGAAGCTGATTTCAGTTATTATGCGTTTGCTTTTGTATTTACAATAACACAAGCCTGCACAAATTGCCTGCACAAAATACCGCAGTGTACAATTACTCTATAATAGGCCTAAGTAAGTTACAGTGGCTTCATAAATGGATTAAAATCATAAAAAAGCATTCTTTACGTTTCATTTTCTAGAAACAGTTTAAAAACCTTGCTGTATTTTTTGTAGTTAGGGGAGAGAGGGGCACAACCTAACGCGGCCACGTTCTAACAGACTTTATTAAGTAGTTTCCACGTACACTGACGAAACTTCCTGTCTTTACTGGTTGCCATACCAACACCGTGTGTAAAAAAGAATCGTACCAAAATTCAAACGACCTTGGAAGATATCAAGGGAAGATCATTTTACCTTAGTGTAAGTAACATTTCACACATTTCCAGCTCTGTGTTTAACATTATTTAAAACTGGTATCATTAGTATCATTTTGATCTTTAATCTCTCAGTTATAATCCTACACAGTCTCTAAATGCTTATATAGCCTGCAGAACTGAACAGTCAGGTCCGAATCTCAGTTGCACACAGAGGGCATGTGGTAATGCTGTGTTAAAACTTGGCCCGCTATTACAAGAAACTATGCTGTTCCATGCAGTTAACCATGTACATTCACACAATTCCCTTTTATGATTTTATTTACTGCAGCATGAGAAACAGGCCAAGGAAGACAGACAGATACCTGTGTGTGTGTGTGTGTGTGTGTGTGTGTGTGTGTGTGTATTATATCTTTGCCTTCATTATGTTGGCTTTAGGTTTGGCTTTGTTCTGTGTTCATTGTCAAGCATTAAAATTTGTTATATGTTAATGAACAACCCCAATTCCCAAAAAGTTGGGACGCTGTGTAAAATGTAAATAAAAACAGAATGCAATGATTTGCAAATCTCATAAACCCATATGTTATTCACAATAGAACATAGAAAACATATCAAATGTTTAAACTGAGGAAATGTACCATTTTAAGAAAAAAATAAGGTAATTTTGAATTTGATGGCCGCAACACGTCTAACAAAAGTTGGGACGGGGCAACAAAAGGCTGGTGAAGTAAGTGTTACTAAAAAGAAACAGCTGGAGGTTAACTGGCAACAGGTCAGTTACATGACTGGGTATTAAAAGAGTATCTTATAGAGGCAGAGTCTTTCAGAAGTAAAGATGGGCAGAGGTTCACCAATCTGCGAAAAACTGTGTCTACAAATTGTGGAACAATTTCAGAATAATGTTCCTCAATGTAAAATTGCGAAGACTTTGAATATCTCATCATCTACAGTACATAATATCATCAAAAGAAATCTATGCAAGGCACAAGGCGAAAATCAATATTGCATGCTCATGATCTTCGGGCCCTCAGGTGGCACTGCATTACAAACAGGCATGATTCTGTAATGGAAATCACTGCATGTGTTAGGTCGCGCCACGAGCGCAACTACAATTCCCAGCATGCACAGCAGCCTACAAATATGGCCGCCACGGACTACACTCCCCATGACACTCCCTCACTCCTACGCTCACAGTCACCCGCCTTCTGATGACACACACCTGTGGTTAATCCCAAGTTCACTATATAAGGACAATAGTTTTTAACTTCCAACGCGTAGTATTTGTTCGTTCCTGTGTACTGACAATACCAAGCAACATTTCTATGGACTGTTTATCTCGGCTTTGAACCTCGCTACATCTTTCGGATTTTGGATTACTGCTCCTTCCCTGGATTTATTGTTTATACGGATACTGAACTTTGCTAACGTTTTTGACCTTGATCTTTTGCCTCACCTTGGATAACCCTGTTTGCCCATGTGATTGAACTCTGACTGCCTTTTGACCATTCTTCTGCCTAGCGATTTTGGGAACTGTTGCTTTGATATTATATCTGTTCCTAATAAAATGACGAATTTGCTCTGCACTTGCATCCAACCCTCCGTGTGTTCTAACAGCATGGGCTCAGAAACACCTCCAGAACTCACTGTCTGTGAACACAGTTCGCCGTGCCATTCACAAATGCAGGTTAAAGCTCTATCATGCAAAGAAGAAGCCATATGTGAACATGATCCAGAAACGCCGCTGTCTTCTCTGGGCCAAAGCTGATTTAAAATGGACTGAGGCAAAGTGAAAAACTGTTCTGTGGTCAGACGAATCGAAATTTGAAATTCTTTTTGGAAACAATGGACTAAAGAGGACTAAAGAGGAGAGGGTGATGGTATGGGGGTGCATTAGTGCCTATGGAATGGGCAGCTTGCACATCGGGAAAGGCACCATCAATGCTGAAAGATATATACAGGTTTTAGAGCAACATATGCTTCCATCCTATCTTTACTTCTGAGAGACTCTGTCTCTCTAAGATACTCTTTTTATACCCAATCATGTTACTGACCTGTTGCTAATTAACCTAATTAGTTGCAAAATTTTCCTCCAGCTGTTTCTTTTTAGTAACATTTACTTTTCCAGCCTTTTGTTGCCCCTGTCCCAACTTTTTTGAGACGAGTTGTGGCCATGAAATTCAAAATTACCTTATTTTTTCCTTAAAATGGTACATTTCCTCAGTTTAAACATTTGATATGTTTTCTATGTTCTACTGTGAATAACATATGGGTTTATGAGATTTGCAAATCATTGCATTCTATTTTTATTCACATTTTACACAGCGTCTCAATTTTTTTGCAATTGGGGTTGTACATTATTTCATATGACTTTATGATTTTATAAGTTAATCAATGTTTTTACTGACAATATCATAGTTTATCTTGTATGTTTTTAATAAATAAGATTAAATTGTTAGAGGGGTATTTGAAGCTGTCACATAGTCATGTTACCCCTAACATTTTGGGGCACGTTCTAACATTTCACTTCTCTTCTTTCCGGGTTAAATAATGAAAAAAGGTATATGTTTCATTCATAAAACAAGTCCAAATATTTGTAAAATGAATGTGAAAAAAAAGAAAAATGCTTTGAACCCTAAGTGCTTTTCCACAAACTTGAGAAAGCAAAAAGTGTTAGGTTGTGCCCCGCTCTCCCCTAATTAAGAGAAGGTACACCACCATCTTGCGCCAACCAAAGTGACTTGAACCACTGATCTATATATATATAACTGGATGGCTCATAGAACTGCCAGCTGTAGGTGAAGCTACCGGCAATGCTCTGGCGGCCATTTTACTATTCCCTTCTGACAGAGGGCGCCAACCGCCAATGGACAAAAACTGTGGAGATGATCCGATGTGCTGCTTTTAACTGCAAAACAATGTTCACTAAAGGATGAGGCAGAAGTGCCCACAGGTTGTAATTTATACAGACCATGTACCTATTAAGCACAAATGCATCAAAGTGTATAAATACCCCCTTTTTTAAAGCAAAAGTACCCAATAGTGTTTTTATAGAGATTTCACTCCGCGCTGTTTCAGCTTTGTGGTCAAAAGGTAAGAACAGAGAGCTTAGCAACAACCGGCTGCTAAACACTAAAACACTAATACTTACACACTTAAACACCAACACTTCAACACTACTGTAATCTACTGAGGGAAAAGATGCAGAAAATAATGGATAAAAAATGCGTGAGAATAAAATGAGCCGGTCCTGGAAGGTAAATAAAAACACGTGTAGGAATAGTGTATATAAACTGTGTGTGTGTGTGTGTGAGAGAGAGAATAGAATGAACCGGTCCTGGAAGGCATATCTATGGGAAGCCAAACAACTCAAAAGCTGGTCCAAACTCAGAAGAACCGCGCAGCACGGACCAAATACCTGCGCGACCCACTCAACTGCACGGCGCAAACCAATTGATATGCGCAACCCACTGGACAGCGCAGTGTGGGCGGGTTCTAAACGCGCTGCGTGGACCATTTTGGACCTCCTAGCGCGAGTCACGAGACCTGCGTGACCCAGTGAACTGGGAGAGACTAAATAGATAATCATTTGACTACTTACAACCATGCAAATAGGCTTACAGTTACGTGTTCCTGCTCTTTAAAGAGAAACAATCTGAATATGAATACACTTTAGTGAGACTGTTAGGGTTTCCCCCGCGCTGTTCGCTGAAGCGGGCGAGCAGCGCACTTCCGCTATCACAGACTCTTGTTTTGTTTACGTTACCACGTGTTTCTTTGTTTTGGTTTATGTCATGTCTCCGCCCCTGTATGTTCATTGGTTTTCTGTTCTAATGTCATCATGAGTTTCAGGTGTTTTAGGTTTACCTCTTGTTTCATTCATGTATTTAAGCCCTTTTATTTCTTCACGTCTTCGCGAAGTATTAGCATAGTTTATTTGTACATTCACCTCGACTTGACAACGACCAAGCGGATTTATATGGACTGTCTATTCTGGTTTCTTGATTCTTGCTAACGTTTCTCGGACTTTGGATTATAGCCTTGTCCATGTTTTCTAGTTTTGCCATTGCTACAAACTTTGCCCATGTTGCCTAGTTTTGCCATTGCTACGAGTTTAGCCCATGTTATCTAGTTTTGCCATAGCCATGAATTTAGCCCATGTTTTCTTAGCCCATGTTATCTAGTCTTGCCCTTGCTACGAGCTTTGCCCATGTAATCTAGTCTTGCCTTAGCTACGAGCTTAGTCCATGTTATCTAGTTTTTCCCTTGCTTATATCCTTGCTCTATGTTCCTGAGTGTTTTTGCTTCATGTGTTTGAGTTGCCCCATTACTTTTGAACTATACCTAATAAACTGACTTTTCCCCTGCGCTTGCATCCAGCTTCCTTTCCCGTGATCTAACAGAATAGTTCGCCTAACATGGATGCAGCAGGGAAATGGGGGACACGCCGCGCCGAGTTTTTTGTTCCCGCATTAGATTCAGTTTCGTTTCCCCAGTGGACATTTATTTATCCCCCCTCCGCCTTCGATGGTTTTTCTGTTCACCCCCAGTGTTTTCTGTTGCAAGCCCAAATTTATTTTCTTAGTTTGGAGGACCAAACTAAGGACTGAGGACGAGAAACAGTGGTTGGGGTTCCTCCTATCCCATTTAGTCGGCTCAGCTCGCCAGCGGGTGAGCTTCACCTCGCCAGCGGATCCATGAATCTAAGTACCGTTTCTGGCTTTGTAGAACTGTTAATTCAGGTGTTCGGGAGTCCTGACTTTATGCCCGACTTAGAAAGGTTCTTGGGAAGGGATCGCCTGTCTGATCGGCCCAGCCGGCCGTTCACTGCTCTACTGTTCACTATAGGAGGGAGCTGGCCGACGTGGCGGCCAACACCTCTTAGCCGCAGACCCAGGAGTGCGCAACCGAGGGCTGCATCCGACAGGCCAAACTACGGTGCCCCACCTTTGTAAAACAAGGGAAAGAAGGCTCCTACTTTTGCTCGCAGGAGTGCTTTAAGGGCAGCTGGCGTGCCCACAAGCGGCTCCACAAGCGAGCACCCCCAGAGCACCAGCCGGAGATCCAGCAGATGGTCTCCTCAGCGGAGCTCCAACTGGAGGTCAACCTGGCGACCTCCAGCCCAGAGCTCCAGCTGGAGACCCAGCAGATGGTCTCCTCAGCAGAGCTCCAACTGGAGGTCAACCTGGAGACCTCCAGCCAGCGATCCAGCAGATGGTCTCCTCAGCGGAGCTCCAACTGGAGGTTAACCTGGCGACCTCCAGCCAGTGATCCAGCAGATGGTCTCCTCAGCGGCGCTCCAACTGGAGGTCAACCTGGAGACCTCCAGTCCAGAGCTTGTAACGGCCAAAACTATGTATTTACATGCATCACATTACTGTGTGGTGTGCCCTTTAAGAGACTGATCACTTCACTCATAACAAAGGCTAAGCGGTGACTCCGTAGAAAGACTAAGTGTGGGTGTGATGAGAACCATGATAGATGATACGTGTGCTCTCCCTTCTTGTTATAATTTTACTTTTACTTTTATTTGTAACGCTGAGAAAGAGTTAATTCCTCATGTATGAGAGAAGCGCGTTCCTGTGTACCTGCCATTAAACATGTGAAGTACAGACTTTTTTGCCTTCAAGCTCTTTCATTCCATAGATTTAACGAGCGTTATGTGGGTCAAAGCGTTACAAGCTCCAGCCGGAGATCCAGCCGATGGTCTCCTCAGAGGAGCTCCAACTGGAGGTCAACCGGTCGACCTCCAGCCCTGAGCTCCAGCTGGAGATTCAGCCAACGGTCTCCTCAGCGGAGCTCCAACTGGAGGTCAACCGGTCGACCTCCAGCCCTGAGCTCCAGCCGGAGATCCAGCTGGAGACCCAGCTGGAGACCCTCAAAATATACATAAAAATACAAATCAATTTATAACTTTTTTGAAATGTGTTTTGTTGTTATTCTGTCTCTCATAGTTAAAATACACCTACCATTAAAATTATAGACTGATCATTTCTTTGTCAGTGGGCAAACATACAAAATCAGCAGGGGATCAAATAATTTTTTCCCGCACTGTATATACAGTATCTCACAGAAATGAGTACACCCCTCACATTTTTGTAAATATTTTATTATATCTTTTCATGGGAAATCACACTTTGCTACAATGTAAAGTAGTGAGTGTACAGCTTGTATAACAGTGTAAATCTGCTGTCCCCTCAAAATAACTCAACACACAGCCATTAATGTCTAAACCGGTGGCAACAAAAGTGAGTACACCCCTAAGTGAAAATGTCCAAATTGGGCCCAGCACTTATTTTCCAGCACTGCCTTAACCCTATTGGACATGGAGTTCACCAGAGCTTCACAGGTTGCCACTGGAGTCCTCTTCCTCTCCTCCATGATGACATCACAGAGCTGGTGGATGTTAGAGACCTTGCGCTCCTCCACCTTCTGTTTGAGGATGCCCCACAGATGCTCAATAGGGTTTAGGTCTGGAGACATGCTTGGCCAGTCCATCACCTTTACCCTCACCTTCTTTAGCAAGGCAGTGGTCATCTTGGAGGTGTGTTTGTGGTCATTATCATGTTGGAATACTGCCCTGCGGCCCAGTTTCCGAAGGGAGGGGATCATGCTCTGCTTCAGTATGTCACGGTACATGTCACAGTACACTCCCCAGTGCCGGCAGCACTCATGCAGCCCCAGACCATGACATTCCCACCACCATGCTTGACTGTAGGCAAGACACACTTGTCTTTGTACTCCTCACCTGGTTGCCGCCACACACGCTTGACACCATCTGAACCAAATAAGTTTATCTTGGTCTCATCAGACCACAGGACATGGTTCCAGTAATCCATGTCCTTAGTCTGCTTGTCTTCAGCAAACTGTTTGCTGGCTTTCTTTTGCATCATCTTTAGAAGAGCCTCCCTTCTGGGACGACAGCCATGCAGACCAATTTGATGCAGTGTGCGGCGTATGGTCTGAGCACTGACAGGCTGACCCCCCACCCCTTCAACCTCTGCAGCAATGCTGGCAGCACTCATACGTCTATTCTGCAAAGCCAACCTCTGGATATGACGCTGAGCACGTGCACTCAACTTCTTTGGTCGACCATTGCGAGGCCTGTTCTGAGTGGAACCTGTCCTGTTAAACCACTGTATGGTCTTGGCCACCGTGCTGCAGCTCAGTTTCAGGGTGTTGGCAATCTTCTTATAGCCTAGGCCATCTTTATGTAGAGCAACAATTCTTTTTTTCAGATCCTCAGAGAGTTCTTTGCCATGAGGTGTCATGTTGAACTTCCAGTGACCAGTATAAGAGAGTGTTAGAGCGATAACACCAAACTTAACACACCTGCTCCCCATTCACACCTGAGACCTTGTAACACTAAAGAGTCACATGACACCGGGGAGGGAAAATGGCTAATTGGGCCCAATTTAGGTAAACATTGTAGATATAAGCAGCAGACTTGAGTGGAATTAAAGTAGTAGTGCAGTGCAAACATTGTCAACAGTAATAAAGGAATAGGGATATACAGTATTGTATAAAGTAAATATGATAAAATGAAAGAGAAAAGAATAGAAGAAAAAGAAAAATGAGTAGAAGAGAAAGAAAAGGTATATTTTTAGATTGTATTTTGCTTTCATGTTACACCTTATTGCAGTTGACAGCAAAAAAACAAACAAACAAACAAACAAAAAAAACGTGATCTGCTTCTTAAGTCTGCATTTTCTATTCCTCTTTATACAACAGTTAGTTCCAGTCCCCATATTTGATTGGACACACGGTGTTCCAAGAGTATAGTATAACAGCAGTGATATACTATTTCACTATTTGTATCACTCCTGATGTTGAGAATAAAGGACACAAAACATATTTACTATGCATATCTAGCATTAAGCATTGCATATAGTAGAACTAAGGATTTAGCATTCATATGTATACTTGGCCTTAAGCCCAAAGTGCCCTTCAAGCATAATAAGATATAAATAAAACACCAAAAGGCAAGTGTGGAGTAACAGACAAAATTTATTCTAGGAAAAAGAGTGCCCGTCTCGCGCTAGGGACAGGAGACAGAGGAATGACTATGGGAGGAACAACTGGGGAAGTTGGCTCATAACCAGTTGTTGACCCAGGGTTAGATAGGGTCGACTTTTTTTTTACTAAGTTAGAAAATAAGAAGAAAATGGCAGTTAATTTTATTCTTTATTCTTTGGCCCCTGATTTCAAGAACACAAACTGGCAGAGTCCTAACACATTTGTAAATTAGGAGGTGATGGAATTACAGCTGAAATGTCAGAAAGATTGTGTGGAAGGTGGCCTACCATGGACTGATTATTACATCTGAAAGGATTTCGAAAAGCTACTCAGAGGATATGCAAATAGTTTGGAGGCAGTTGTAGGCCAGAGGTTCTGAAACATCTTTTGCAGCCAATTACTCTTTTAACTGTAAAATAAATTCCACAGACCACCATCAAGGGGGTGTATGGTGACTTAGTGGTTAGCACGATTACCTCGCACCTCTGCCCTTGTGCGTGGAGTTTGCATGTTCTCCTATGGTCTGGGGGTTTCCTTCAGGTACTCCGGTTTCCTCCCCTAGTCCAAAGACATGCATTGACAATTTCCAAATTGTCCGTAGTGTGTGAATGTGTGTGCGATTGTGCCCTGCGATGGGTTGGCACCCTGTCCAGGGTGTCCCCCGCCTTGTTCCCCTGAGTTCCCTGGGATAGGCTCCAGGCTCCCCTGTGACCCTGGGTAGGATAAGCGGTACAGAAAATGGATGGATGGACCACACTCAGTATAGATTTATTTTATGAACCTTATATATTCATGAATTAGCAGAGCTAAAGATGTTGAGGTTCTCTTTGGGAGTGACGAGGATGGATAGGATCAGGAATGAGTACATCAGGGGGACAGCACATGTGAGATGTTTTGGAGACAAAGTTAGAGAGGCCAGGTTGAGATGGTTTGGACATGTTCAGAGGAGGGAGAGTGAATATATCGGTAAAAGGATGCTGAGGTTAGAGCTGCCAGGCAGGAGGCCGAGAGGAAGACCAAAGAGGAGGTTTATGGATGGAGTGAAGGAGGACATGAAGGTAGTCGGTCTGAGAGAAGAGGATGCAGCGGATAGGGCTAGATGGAGGCAGACGATTCGCTGTGGCGACCCCTGAAGGGAACAGCCGAAAGGAAAAGAAGATATATTCATGAATTAATTCATTTTCAGTGATTGCTTTATCTGGGTCATGATCATGGTGAATCCAGAGCCTATCCTGAAAACACCATAAGACCTCAATAATAAATCATTTTGTTGTGTTACTGAACAGAACCAAAAAAAAACAACAACAAAAAAAAAACAACAAAATAGACCCCACATTAAGAGCCACTAATATAAGCAATAAGTCACCCATTTTCACCCGTACAGTTTATATCACCTTCAGAAAGGGAAATGCAAACTTTTGACCTGATTTTTCTTAAGTGGGATAATTTGTTTTGTCTGTGAACGCATATCTTGTTGGTCAAAGTAAATATATCTCGTTTTTGTACTTTTTTTTCTCAGTCAATTTAAGAGTGTATTAGCTAAGATAGGTCTTTTTTTGTGTGTGCTTTTTTTTTTTTTTTCTTTCAAGATTAGGTCTCTAACGATAATAACGGCTAGGCATCCAAACACAAACAAGCCTTCCAGACCGGAAGTCGGTTTTCCAAACGGGGTTTCTTAGCGTCTTAATAAACTTTTGCTAAGGCCGTGGCTTAATCCATTGTCTTTCATGATGTTCGACATATCTTCCAGGTTATTTGTACAAGAATAAAAAAAAATAAAAAATATCAACTGTTGCACCCTTAAGCAACTACGCATCCGAAAGCAGAGGAGGAGATTCACCCGGAAAGAGTATTGATTGAGGCGGTTTAGAACCGGAAGTGGCGCCATCACACACGACGTTCAGTCAGCGTGTTAGCAAATCTGCTACTTGCTTTATCTGTTAGAGCGATAACAGAGGATAAAACAAAATGTAAGTTTCTCTGTCTCTTTCCCACAGTCACGGTATCATTCTGAGAGTTTGTTTTAAGTAAAGCGGCGGATAACACACAAAGGCTAGTGTGTTTAGCAACGCCGCTAGCGGTGTATTGTTAAATGATTAGGTGATGTAGCCTCTCTCTCTCTCTCTCTCTCTCTCTCTCTCTCTGGGTAGATAGCTGATCACTATACTAATATTCACTTAGTCTCATGGATATCTACGCTGGACTTTTTCTGTAATACCATGCATATCGTTTACCCTCTGCCCATGTTTAAACTTTGATATAAAAGTACATGATATTAGGCAAAAATAGGTTTTTTACCATTTTTTTTCTTCACCTACTTGATTCTCGCCTCTCTGTTTCAGTAGTTTTTCATTCAGAGACCTCTGCATGGTCTAAATAGAAATCAGAGTCGTTATTGGGGCACAGTAACTGTTCATCTGTATTCCCGTGAACCGCAGGCTGACCTTGACCCCTTGCTGAGCGTTGTGTGCTGTATGTGTGTTAGTTTTAATTCGTGTTGCTGTGGCGGTGCAGGAGTCTTTTGAACAAGCCGAAGTCGGAGATGACCCCCGAGGAGCTGCAGAAGCGCGAGGAGGAGGAGTTTAACACCGGGCCGCTGTCCGTCCTCACGCAGTCCGTCAAGAACAACACGCAGGTGCTCATCAACTGCCGCAACAACAAGAAGCTGCTGGGGCGAGTCAAAGCCTTCGACAGGTAACGAGGGTCTTCATAATCCCTGATTTCACACTGACTCCACTCACTCTGTGGGTTCAGGCTTTTCGAGGGGTGCACGTGTGTGTGTGTGTGCAGAGCCTATAAAATCTTATCAAGTGACAAACCGTCGGATATAACGAGCCCTCTGCTACGAACATGAAATCATCCTGGATGCTCCTCTGCCGCTCCGTCGTCACCGGCCCCGTTCTGCTCGACTCTGCGTCGAAATGATTTAAACAGATTGAAAATACGCTGAGGAGCAGCAAACCGAAATTAGCTCGTCTATTCAGTTTGGCACTTTTACATCAAGAAATAAAAATTTTATCGGATATAAGAAAGGTTGGCATTTGTCCGTCAAAAAAAAAAAAAAAAAAGATTAAATCGTTTGAATACACCATACAGGAGCGGACTGGGACTTAAGAGTGGTCCTGGACTTTCTAGCACAGAGCGGCCGACGGCACCCCGTGTCCGTCCGTCTGGTAAAGTATACAACAGTTATGATCTTAAAAGGAGGACAAATGAGCGTCCGGCTCAAGGCTGTGCCTTTAGGCGGACGTGGTATTTTAAAACTGGACTGTCCGAGCTAAAATCGGAGAGGTGGCCACCCTGTTTAGCATTTTTATTTTAAACAATTGGCAAATATTGCTGTATTCAGCCTCGTCATATTCAGCTCCTTACATCTTACCTCGCGTTATTCAAGCGTTAAAAAAGCGCCGCGCTGAATTACTGCCTAGGCTCGACTTCTGTGAACGGTAAACCCCGCCTTCTTCGATTTGATTGGCCGTCTCAAACTTTTTGACATTGACGAGCGCTGTTAGACTGCTGCAATGAGCCAGAGCCCGCTAAATAGATTAATCGTTTTGAGTCATGTTACTATATATATATATATATGAGTCGAAAATGTACGAGGAAAGACGTAAACCTATGTGCCGGATGGCCTTGGCCCAATTTAACGCCTGGTGACGGGCGACCATTAATTTTCTATGTGCGTGTGATTTCAGCAACTGCAGCAAGCGACAAAACGATTGCGTGAGAAGCTTCTTAATATTTGAGATTTCGTCAGTTAGGTATGACGCAGTAAAGCAACTAAACCAAACCAAACGACTGTCTTGAACGATTCCTCGGACCAATCCGACGGCGCGTGTGGTCTGATGTTTTTAGGTTATGCAAGTTCTCACCCACAGTTAGTTCCCACTTACTGCTTAATGATCAAAAACGGAGAAAGACTTAAAACAGTGGTTTCATCTTATCCTGCCATTTACCTCTCATTAAGTAAGAAAAATAAAGCTTGTAAGGAAGTAGCCGAAATCGTTGATGCCTCTGGTGAGTTTGTGTAGTTGGTGCAGTCTGCTTGCTTTGCCAAATCGCAGACGAATCTAGTACAAAGACCCAGCAAATCAAACAACCAATTATGACAAAGATTAGTGCATTTAATTTAATACATTATCCCCCACCCACAAGAGACAAACTTCAAGTGACATGAGTGGCTTATCACTTGCCAGTGTGAAGGGTCCTCTCTCTCCCCCTCCCCCTCTCTTTTACCCCAGACCTCTCAGCTCTTTCTGACCCACCTGCCAGTTGGACTCCTGCAACTGACTGTTAAAAATGAGGCATGTTCATTACAGCTCAGGTTGGTTTAAACCTAATTATTGCCTTAACAGTGGATATGGACATTCTTGGTCATGTAGCTATCTTTCATAGCTGTACCATGATTTATGAAGGGCGACACATTTGTGTAGTGTCTAATCTTCCCCTTGTTGATGAATGATTAAGGGCTTTTGACCTCTGGGTCCTTATATTTCTACCCAAGTGAAATTCATGGGCAACCACTTTAAAGAAAAGCCTACTTGAGCGTCGCAACCGAAACTCAAGATTCTGGGTGATAAAGAAGTTTGAGACGTCTAACCGTCTCCGCTTTATTCCACCCTGGTAGTTGATGTCTCTGCTTGTCCAAGCGGACCAGTGCATGGCCCCCAGCCAGTGAGGGGGGCATCTGTGGTGATCATCTCTTTCCAGTGGTGCACCGAGAGGACCCCTTTTGTGTGAAGAGCTTTACATCTGCACTAAGCTGGTGCTGGTGAACCCTCTCACTAACACACAGGCAGTGCTGAGGTATTTGGGGCTATGCACAGACTGATAACCCACCTCCAGGAGACCCAAAGGAGTTACTGCTATAGCTGCAGGCAAGTCATCCCAGCATCCTCAGCAGGATACGTTACACGCATAGGAACTTGCCAGAATGCAACTTCTTGGGTGCAGTATTTGCCACGTATTTGGGTGTCCCGAATCCAGCTTCACGCCAATGAATAGTGTGGCCTGTTTTGGTTTTGGGGAGCCGTTCACCTGTAGACCATGCACTGTAACGTGTGTGTGTGTGTGTGTGTGGAGGAGGGTGGACATGACGGGGGCACCACAGTATAGGTGGATTCAGGACACTCGTTTTCCTACTGTGAAACGTTATCCGCCGTTTCCGGTTGAGAGAATTTTCTATACTTTCCGATCTTTAGAGATCTCATGCAACACATCGCTTAGAGAACAGTCCCTGAAACTGAAGGTATTGTGTACAAGTGAAATTATTAGGGGTGTAATTATTGGATGATTGGGATTGATGCATTGCTTTATAAGGGTAAAGATTTAAATGAATGGATAAATACATTTTCAATTATTGAAAAGGACAGACTGGTCTATAAAAAAAAATAACTTGTGTAAATAGACTAGCAAAGTGATTTGTCTGTAACTCTGATACTGTAAATAGTAGACTCCCATGTTAAAGAATGTGGGCTTTATTTGTCACGAGTAAAAACAAAATATAAAAAATTATTATTATTATTATTTTTTTTTTAATGTGTGCCTGTGAGTTCTCTGTTGAGTTACCTAGGTTCCCAGGCTTGATGCACATCTCTATCCTACAGCTTGCATATAGAACCGATACACTGTCCCTGTCTGTTTATCCATTACTCAATCTACCCGTCCATCACTCTGTCTGTTTTGTCTGTCTGAGTGTACATCCATCTTTCTATACATTTGTCCGTCTCAAACCGTCCGTCTACATCGTTGTGCCTATGTGCAGTTGTTCTTCCCATATTGATCGTTTGTTTCTATTATTATTATTTTTTTGTAATTGAACCGTGTCCGAGCCAGTCTGTGTGGTGATGGAAGAGTGCAGTTCAGTGATCCCTGTTGTTCAGTGATGTTGTACTTCTTGTCGAATCTCACTCTGTGTGTCTTTTGTGTATGTGTGTAGACACTGTAACATGGTCCTGGAGAACGTAAAGGAGATGTGGACTGAGGTACCCAAGAGCGGGAAAGGAAAGAAGAAGTCCAAACCGGTGAATAAAGACCGTTACATCTCCAAGATGTTTCTGAGAGGAGACTCGGTCATCGTGGTGCTGAGGAATCCGCTGATCACCGGCAAATAACTCGTACACTCATTCACACACACACACACACACACGCTGGTGGCTTGCTCTCAGTGAGAGACTTGGTGTGGAAGAGTAATACCGATTGTGTCATTTTGACTGGTTTGTGTTCTGAATAAAATGTTTTGTATTTACAGTCACTTCCGGTTTCTTTTGTTTCTCTTTTCACAGTCTGTTCATACCTCGTATGAGTCACCACCTGTCAGTTACTTTACTCTGTCCATACCTCTATTTACCTGTTCTTTTCCTTTTGGAAAACGCATCATCATCATCATCATCATCACAACACGCATTCAGCCAAAGCCCTCTTTGATTCACGTGCATAGAACATGAGTACAGCTAAAAGGTCTCATTTACCAACAAACATCACCGTGAAAGACAATTCCCGGCAATTACAATTTCGCCAGTTCAAGTAGTGTTTTGAAAAAGAAACGCACAAAATGCTCTAAGTCGCGTCGCAAATTTAGAAAAAAGCCGCACTTAAAATTAAGCATTTTTTGCCACGACAATCACCAAAAAATAAAAAAACCCGCCGTGAAATCCTGGAAGGACTAGGAATTAAAAACGTGGAAGTTCTAACAATCAGAACGAGTAAGTTTGTAGTGTAGTTAGATTTAACAGTCGGACAGCTAGCTAGTCTTTCTTGCTGAAATTAATTAATTCATGTTTAAAGCCTAACTCAAGCCTTAAAAAAAAAAAAAAAGGCTTTTATTGATTAAATACTAACAGAGTTCATTTGAAGGTGCGGGTGAGTAAAAATGGTGATGATGATGTATGCATGGAAATGTTCTTCGGAGAGGATGGGCAGTATTGTTCATGTTCTGCTGCCACCCTCTTCTCTGTAATTGTTTCCAATGAGTCCTGTGATGGAGTTGGCTTTTCTGATCAGTTTATTGAGGTTCTTGGTGTCTCCTGTAATGATGCTGCTCCCCCCAGCAGACCACACCATAGAACAGCACGCTGACCACAATGGACTGATGGAACAACCCTACTAGTCTACTGCACACATTGAAGGACCTGAGCTTTTAGGAAGAAGAGCCTGTTCATCGTCAGGGGATCGTGAGTTTTGAGTCTTGAACAGTGTCACAGCTATCCATGACAAAACTGCTGTTGGTTGGGCGGCTAGCATTAATCTCTTCCCCCCTATCATGTATGTACAGTCATGTGAAAAAATAAATACACCCCATGGAAATTGTTTTTTTTTTTTTTACATATTTGGACAAGCAAAAAGACAGGAGGAAGAGTTAGAGGTAGCAGAGCTGAAGATGTTGAGGTTCTCTTTGGGAGTGACGAGGATGGATAGGATCAGGAATGAGTACATCAGGGGGACAGCACATGTGAGATGTTTTGGAGACAAAGTTAGAGAGGCCAGGTTGAGATGGTTTGGACATGTTCAGAGGAGTGAGAGTGAATATATCGGTAAAAGGATGCTGAGGTTAGAGCTGCCAGGCAGGAGGCCGAGAGGAAGACCCTTCAGGGGTCGCCACAGCGAATCATCTGCCTCCATCTAGCCCTATCCCCTGCATCCTCTTCTCTCAGACCGACTACCTTCATGTCCTCCTTCACTACATCCATAAACCTCCTCTTTGGTCTTCGTCTCGGCCTCCTGCCTGGCAGCTCTAACCTCAGCATCCTTTTACCGATATATTCACTCTCCCTCCTCTGAACATGTCCAAACCATCTCAACCTGGCCTCTCTAACTTTGTCTCCAAAACATCTCACATGTGCTGTCCCTCTGATGTACTCATTCCTGATCCTATCCATCCTCGTCACTCCCAAAGAGAACCTCAACATCTTCAGCTCTGCTACCTCTAACGCTTCCTCCTGTCTTTTCCTCAGTGCAACTGTCTCCAAACCGTACAACATCGCTGGTCTCACTACTGTCCTGTACACCTTTCCTTTCATTCTTGCTGGTACTCTTTTATCACACAACAGACCTGACACTTTTCTCCACCCATTCCAACCTGCCTGCACACGCTTCTTCACCTCTTTTCCACACTCCCCGTTGCTCTGGACTGTTGACCATAAGTACTTAAAATCCTGCACCTTCTTTATCTCTTCTCCCTGTAACGTCACTGTTCCACTTGGATCCCTCTCATTCACGCACATGTATTCTGTCTTGCTGCAACTAACCTTCATTCCTCTTCTCTCCAGAGCAAACCTCCACCTCTCTAGAGTTTCCTCCACCTGCTCTCTGCTCTCACTACAGATCACAATGTCATCCGCAAACATCATAGTCCATGGAGATTCCTGTCTGACCTCATCTGTCAGCCTGTCCATCACCACCGCAAACAAGAAGGGGCTCAGAGCCGATCCTTGATGCAGTCCCACCTTCACCGTGAACTCCTCCGTCACACCTACTGCACACCTTACCATTGTCCTACTGCTCTCATACATATCCTGCACCACTCTAACATACTTCTCTGCCACTCCAGACCTCCTCATACAATACCACAGCTCCTCTCTTGGCACCCTGTCATATGCTTTCTCTAAATCTACAAAGACACAATGCAGCTCTTTCTGACCCTTTCTGTACTTCTCCATCAACATTCTCAAAGCAAATATTGCATCTGTAGTGCTCTTTCTCGGCATGAACCCATACTGCTGCTCACAAATGCTCACTTCTCCCCTTAGCCTTGCTTCCACTACTCTTTCCCACAACTTCATTGTATGGCTCATCAGCTTCATATCGCTGTAGTTTCCACAACTCTGCACATCGCCCTTGTTCTTAAAAATCGGCACCAAAACACTTCTCCTCCATTCCTCAGGCATCCTCTCACTCTCTAAGACCTCGTTGAACAACCTAGTTAAAAACTCTACTGCCATCTCTCCTAGACACTTCCATACCTCCACTGGTTTGTCATCAGGACCAACCGCCTTTCCTCTCTGCATCCTCTTCAAAGCTCTCCTAACTTCACCCTTGCTAATCCTTTCTACTTCCTGCTCAACAATATTTGCCTCTACTACTCTTCTCTCCCTGTCATTTTCCTCATTTATCAGTTCCTCAAAGTACTCCTTCCATCTTTCCCTCACTCTCCTGTCACCTGTCAACACATTTCCATCTCTATCTTTAATCACTCTAACCTGCTGCACATCCTTACCATCTCTATCCCTCTGCCTCGCCAACCGATACAAATCCCTCTCACCTTGCATACATGTCCTCATAAGCTTTCTGTTTGGCCTTTGCCACCTCTATCTTAATCTCACGCTGCATCTCCCTATATTCCTGTCTACTTTCCTCCGTCCTCTCACTGTCCCACTTCTTCCTAGCTAACCTCTTCCTCTGGATACTCTCCTGAACTTCCTCATTCCACCACCAAGTCTCCTTGTCTTCTTTCCTCCTTCCAGATGACACACCTAGCACCTTCCTACCTGTCTCCCTGATCACTTTGGCTGCAGTAGTCCAGTCATCTGGAAGCACCTCCTGACCACCTAAAGCCTGTCTAAACTCCTCCCTGAAAACCACACAGCACTCTTCCTTTTCCAACTTCCACCACTTTGTCTTCTGCTCTGCCTTTGCTCTCTTCATCTTCCTCACCACCACTGCCATTCCAGTATACAAACCTTTTTTCCCCCAAGCAATTCCTTTGTAGTTTTTGCTCTGTGCTTTGGCTCATTGTTCTGTTGGAACATATATGCATTTGGTTTGCAGCAAACATTATGCTTTGGCTTTAGACCAAATGGCTCAACTTCTCGTTAGACCACAAAATCTTTTTTTCACGAGCTCTCAGAAATTCTAACATGGTCTTTCTCAGAAAGACTTTCTACTGGCTACTCTGCCACAGAGGCCGGATCTGTGAAGAGCTGATGATGATGTTGAGGTCTGCACAGTTTCTCCTATTTCAGCCAGTGAGCTCTGTAACCCCTACAGTGTTGTAGCTGGACTCTTGGACACTTCTCTCACAATTGCCCTTCTTGCTCGAGCACTCAGTTTGGCCTGATCTTGGTAGTATCTGAGTTGTGCTATATTTTTTCCCCACTTTGTTATAGTGGATTTCACAGTACACTTAAGAAGGTTCAAAGCTTTGCCAATGTTTTAATAACCTTCTCCATCTTTTTTTTTTATTCCAAACAACTTAATTTCTGAAGCTTTAGATTACTTTCTGGGGGCATTGTATGTTGGAATAAAGCAATTAGTAATTTGAAATTGAATAATAGCATTTTCTCTCAAAAAAGTAACAATTATTGGAATGCTTAAACCACTACTACTACTCCTAATAATAATAATAATAGGTTTATTTTGACTAAATCTGTAGTTGCACACATCATAAAGGACATTCAACACAAAACAGACAAATGGTTATTGTCCTGGCAAGTGATGTAATGCACATACATAAATAGCTTACAAATATGATTTTAAAAAATGGAATAATCAAACTGTTTAAAAACACACAAAAAACATTTAAAAACACAATAAAAAGCACAAAAAAAAAAAAAAACAATGGCCAGAAAATGGAACCTTCATACAGTAAGCAGGATGTGAGGTAAGCACTGAAATAAGCTTATGCTGCATTTCCAAAAATAATTATTTTTCTACATTATTAAATCAACTGAATTTTAAAATACCATCGTAGGTCTTTTTTAAAGGATAATACAACACAATGTCCTCCCAAGTGCTGTATGTACAGCCGTGGCCAAAAGTTTTGAGAATGACACAAATATTAAATTTCACAAAGTCTACTGCTTCAGTGTTCTTAGATCTTTTTGTCAGATGTTACTAACTGTTACTGAAGTATAATCACAAGCATTTCATAAGTGTCAATGGCTTTTATTGACAATTACATGAAGTTTATGCAAAGAGTCAATATTTGCAGTGTTGACCCTTCTTTTTCAAGACCTTTGCAATTCGCCCTGGCATGCTGTCAATCAACTTCTGGGCCACATCCTGACTGATGGCAGCCCATTCTTGCATAATCAATGCTTGGAGTTTGTCAGAGTTTGTGGGTTTTTGTTTGTCCACCCGCCTCTTGAGGATTGGCCACAAATTCTCAGTGGGATTAAGGTCTGGGGAGTTTCCTGGCCATGGACCCAAAATGTCGATGTTTTGTTCCCCGAGCCACTTCGTTATCACTTTTGCCTTGTGGCAAGGTGCCCCATCATGCTGGAAAAGGCATTGTTCATCACCAAACTGTTCTTGGATGGTTGGGAGAAGTTGCTCTCTGAGGATGTTTTTGTACCATTCTTTACTCATGGCTGTGTTCTTAGGCAAAATTGTGAGTGAGCCCACTCCCTTGGCTGAGAAGCAACCCTACACATGAGTGGTCTCAGGATGCTTTACTGTTGGCATGACACAGGACTGATGGTAGCGCTCACCTTTTCTTCTCCGGACAAGCTTTTTTCCAGATGCCCCAAACAATCGGAAAGGGGATTCATCAGAGAAAATGACACTACCCCAGTCCTCAGCAGTCCAATCCCTGTACTTTTTGCAGAATAGCAGTCTGTCCCTGATGTTTATCGTGGAGTGAAGTGGCTTCTTTGCTGCCCTTCTTGACACCAGGCCATCCTCCAAAAGTCTTCGCCTTACTGTGCGTGCAGACACACTCACACCTGCTAGAGCAAGCTCTGCACTGGTGGTGCCCCGATCCCGCAGCTGAATCAACTTTAGGAGACGGTCCTGGAGCTTGCTGGACTTTCTTGGGCGCCCTGAAGCCTTCTTCACAACAGTTGAACCTCTCTCCTTGAAGGTCTTGATGATCCGATAAATGGTTGATTTAGGTGCAATCTTTCTAGCAGCAATATCCTTGCCTGTGAATCCCTTTTTGTGCAAAGCAATGATGGCTGCACGTGTTTCCTTGCAGGTAACCATAGTTAACAGAGGAAGAACAATAATTTCAAGCACCACCCTCCTTTTAAAGCTTCCAGTCTGTTATTCTAACTCAATCAGCATGACAGAGTGATCTCCAGCCTTGTCCTCGTTAACACTCTCACCTGTGTTAACGAGAGAATCACTGACATGATGTCAGCTAGTCCTTTTGTGGAAGGGCTGAAATGCAGTGGACATGTTTTGTTGGGATTAAGTTCATTTTCATGGCAAAGAGGGACTTTGAAATTAATTGCAATTCATCTGATTACTCTTCATAACATTCTGGAGTATATGCAAATTGCCATCATAAAAACTGAGGCAGCAGACTTTGTAAAAATTAATATTTGTGTCATTCTCAAAACTTTTGGCCATGGCTGTATATGGAAGGTGGAGCAGACATGTAGCTGGCAAAATGTTATGTCATGGGGGAAAAAAATCCTTTTCTCATTTCATGCAGTCCATGTAAATGCACAAAATAAATGCTTAATAAAGTATCAATATGTTCCATTTTGGTTATTTGGTGCACAATTAAACCTTCATTCATTCTTCCACTTATTCATTCATCTTCAGTAACCACTTTATCCTGGTCTGGGCTGAAGTGGATCCAGAGCCTATCCCAGGAACACTGGGTGCAAGGCAGGAATATCCCCTGGGTAGGACACCAGATCAACACAATACATGCAAACATGCAAAGAACATGTGAAACTCCAATGTGAAAGGTAATGCATACAGTGCTTATAGAAAATCATCATACCCTGTCAAAATCCTTACCTTTTGTCACATTACACCCTGGAAATTAAAATATTTAAAGCTGTATTTACATATTATAACCCTCGACATCTAAGTGGAAATAACATTTTAAAAAATTCTGAACAATTATTAAAATTTAATTAGTGAAATACCTGGTTTGGATAAGTGATCAGCCCCTTAGAGTAACCATTATAAACTTGCTCAGGTACAACCAGTCACTTCCCAGATCACACACCATGCTAATTGAGCCCCCCCAAGCAACTGCAGTGGTTTTGATTACTTCATAATCAATAATAATCAATCAATTCATAGTGCATGGCAACGCAAAGAATACACCATGGTTGGAAAGGTGCTTTCAAAAGGGCTCTGGGACAAAGTTGTGGAAAGGCACAAGTTAGGAGAAGGATACAAAAAGATTTCAAAAGCGTTAACTACCCCTCTGAGTACCGTTCAGAGCACTATTAAGAAGTGGAAAGTGTATGGCACCACCAACACCTTGCCTAGATCGGGCCGTCCCTCCAAACTGGATGACCGAGCCAGGAGGATATTGATCAGGGAGGCTACCAAGAGGCCAACAGACTTACAAGTCCTTATGGCAGAGATTAGTCAGTCTGTGCATGTGACAACAATCTCACAAGCTTTACACAAAGCTTGCCTGTATGGCAGGGTGGCAAGAAAGAAGCCTCTTCTGAAAAAGCTTTGCAAAAAACCATTTGGAAGACTCTAATGCCATGTGGCAAAAGGTTTTATGGTCAGATGAGACCAAGATTGAACTTTTTGGACTGAACTGCAAGAATTATGTTTGGCAAAAACCCAGCACACCACCCAAAACACACCATACCTACGGTGAAGCATGGTGGTGGCAACATTATGTTGTGGGGGTGTTTCTCTTCAGCGGGGACTGGGCAATTGGTCAGGATTGAAGGGAAAATGAATGCTGCCAAGTACACCCAAATTCTTGAGGAAAACCTGCAGCCCTCTGCTAGACAGCCTATGGTCAGGTTGTTCATCTTCCAGCACGACATCGACCCTAAACACACCGCCAAAAACTACACAGTGGCTTAAAGATAGGAGGCTGAATGTCCTTGAGTTGTCAAGTCAGAGCCCTGACCTAAATCCAATTGAAAATCTGTGGATGGACTTGAAGACAGCAGTCAATTGCCGCTCACCACGAAATGTGACTGAACTCGAACACTTCTGCAAGGAAGAATGGGCAAATATTCCTCACTCTAGGTGTGCAAAGCTAATAGAGACATATCCAAACAGACTTATGGCTGTAATTGAAGCAAAGGTGGCTCTATGAAGTATTAAATCATGGGACTGATCACTTTTCCAACTCTGTTATTCTAGTTTTCTTTTTTTTTTTCCTCCGAAATGTTGCCTTTTTACCTTACTTGAATGTTGTAAGGCAGAATGTGTAAATAAAGCTGTGAGACAAAAAAAAGTGACTATTTCAAAGGGGTATGATGATTTTTTTATAGGCACTGTGGATCATATTGTTTTTCATCAGTGACATGTGGACCATGTGCAACACCAAAAAGCAAACTCTTTATTGCATTACATCACTCTTCAGTTAAAAAAAAAAAAAAAATCAGCAGGGGATTGCTTTTTATGTATTAAATGCTGACTTAATGTCAGAAGTCCGTGTAATTCATTTCATCAGTTCATCAGTCAATCAGTGGCAATGTGGCAGCAGCACAACACACAAAATCATGCAGGTATGGGCCTAGAGCTTCAGGTAATGTTCACATCAAGCATAAGAATGGGGGGGGGGAAATGTGATCCCAGTGATTTTTGATCATGACATGAACGTCGGCACCACATGGGTTTGACGATCTCAGAAACTACTGTTTTTCACCCACAGTAGTCAGTAAAATGACATTTACTGACCAAAACTGTTACTAACAAATTCCTTCGACCTCCCACACCAGCACAGTTCCTTTGAATAGGAAATTAGCTAAATATTACACTGCAGTGTTATTTTTTATAATAGCTTTATTAACAATAGACATTGTTCCAAAGCAGATTTACAGAAACCTGGATGTAGATTTGGATCCCTAATGAGCAACAGTGGTAAGGAAAAACTCCCTGGGACAACATGGGGCAGAAACCAGATTCAGAGCGACGTCCTGCCACTCCAAAGTGAACAAACCTGAGAGAAAGGAAGCAGCAGCATCAGAACATCCCAGCTTACCATAAATCTCTATGTCCATGAACCCCCCCAAGATCAGCAAATTTTCCTGTGAGAAAGGCTATTTAAAAATGCCTGACTAAACAAATCTTTTTAACCTAGACTTAAAAGTTTCTGCTTCTAGTAAGGACTCTGGCAGCTGTGTTCTGGAATGACTGGAGCTTATTTATTCACCTGCTGGAACATCCAGACAGCAAAGCATTACAATAGTACAACCTAGTGGTTATAAAAGCGTGAACTCATTTTTCTGTATCATGTAATGACATTATATTTCCTAAGTTTGCAATGTTATGAGATGAAATAAGGCTATCCAAGTAATACTATGTACATGAGCATCAAATGACAGACTGTAGTCAATAATCACACTAAAGTCTTTCACTGCTGCACATGATATAACTGAAAGGCTATCCAGATAAATAAACAGAAAGCTTACTTCTAGCTGCCTGTGGCCCTAGTAGAGGTACTTTTGCTTGTCAGAATTAAGTAAGGAGGAAGTTATTCAGCATCCTTTACACGTTCCTCAATTTTATTAAATCTGGTATCCATCATCTGGTTTACTTGAAACATACAGCTGTGTCACAGGATCTCCCCTTCACACAAGTACAGTGTTGTTGTTCTTAACCCCATATAAACTCAACATCCTTTTCTCTCAATGAGCCAAGCACAATCTCTGATCTTATCTCTAAATCTTTTCTCTCCCTTCCCTACTGAAAAATCTTGATTGGCCTGACAAGCTACCAGCTGCCAAAACACAGCTTGGGTGTTGGCAGAAATTAAACTGGCTGGTGCTGTAGTGGTGTGTCAAGTGGCAACGAGTTGGATTTAGTAGTGAGTCGAGCGGCACTCAGCTGGGTTTGGTGGCATGTCAAGTGGCACTGAGCTAGGTTCAGTGGCCTGTTAATTGGCGCTGAGTTGGGTTTAGTGGTGGTTCGAGTGGTGCTGAGTTGGGTTTAGTGGTAGGTTAAGTGATACTGATTTGGGTTTAGTGGTGTGTTGAGTGGTACTGAGTTGGGTTTAGTGGCATGTTGAGTGGTACTGAGTTGGGTTTAGGTGCATGTTGAGCAGGGCTGAGTTGGGTTTAGGTGCATGTTGAGCAGGGCTGAGTTGATTTTAGTGGCAAGTGTAACCCGTCACCGGCCCTGCAAGGAACTATCTCTTACAGCTAGATTTTTAATCATGTTATAAAAATTTTTTTGAGAATAATGAAACAATGCTACTTGCGTTAAACAATTCCTCATCTTTTTGAAATGTTTGTTCTTCGTTTTTCTATTTCAGCAATGGAAAACGAATGAACATAGCCACACAGACCCTTAGCTTTACTTAACTTACCATTTTGCATGTTAAGTTTCAGAGCAGCTGTTAGGGTAATTAATCTTGATTTCATGCAAGCCTTGTATCTGAAATGGAAACAATCATTTTTCATGATTCTTATCAATCTAACTCGCAAATCCAACTTTCTGGCAGCGAGCCGAAAACTTGCGTGCTAAAAAAGCTTCATATACAGTGGGGAAAAAAGTATTTGATCCCCTGCTGATTTTGTACGTTTGCCCACTGACAAAGAAATGATCAGTCTATAATTTTAATGGTAGGTGTATTTTAACAGTGAGAGACAGAATAACAACAAAAAAAATCCAGAAAAACGCATTTCAAAAAAGTTATAAATTGATTTGCATTTTATTGAGGGAAATAAGTATTTGACCACTTTGACTTAGTACTTGGTGGCAAAACCCTTGTTGGTAATCACAGAGGTCAGACGTTTCTTGTAGTTGGCCTCCAGGTTTGCACACATCTCAGGAGGGATTTTGTCCACAGATTTTCTATGGGATTAAGGTCTGGAGACTGGCTAGGCCACTCCAGGACCTTAATGTGCTTCTTCTTGAGCCACTCCTTTGTTGCCTTGGCTGTGTGTTTTGGGTCATTGTCATGCTGGAATACCCATCCACGACCCATTTTCAATGCCCTGGCTGAGGGAAGGAGGTTCTCACCAAAGATTTGACGGTACATGGCCCTGTCTATTGTCCCTTTGATGTGGTGCAGTTGTCCTGTCCCCTTAGCAGAAAAACACCCCCCAAAACATAATGTTCCCAGCTCCATGTTTGACGGTGGGGATGGTGTTCTTGGGGTCATAGGCAGCATTCCTCCTCCTCCAAACATGGCGAGTTGAGTTGATGCCAAAGAGCTCGATTTTGGTCTCATCTGACCACAACACTTTCACCCAGTTCTCCTCTGAATCATTCAGGCAAACTTCAGACGGGCCTGTACATGTGCTTTCTTGAGCAGGGGGACCTTGTGGGCACTGCAGGATTTCAGTCCTTCACGGCGTAGTGTGTTACCAATTGTTTTCTTGGTGACTATGGTCCCAGCTGCCTTGAGATCATTAACAAGATCCTCCCGTGTAGTTCTGGGCTGATTCCTCACCGTTCTCATGATCATTGAAACTCCACGAGGTGAGATCTTGCATGGAGTCCCAGACCGAGGGACACTGACAGTTATTTATAATCACACCAAGTGTTGTCACCTTTTCACCAAGCTGCTTGGCGATGGTCTTGTAGCCCATTCCAGCCTTGTGTAGGTCTACAATCTTGTCCCTGACATCCTTGGACAGCTCTTTGGTCTTGGCCATGGTGGAGAGTTTGGAATCTGATTGATTGATTGCTTCTGTGGACAGGTGTCTTTTTACAGGTAACAAACAGAGATTAGGAGCGCTCCCTTTAAGAGAGTGTTCCTAATCTCAGCTCATTACCTGTGTAAAAGACACCTGGGAGCCAGAAATCTTGCTGATTGATAGGGGGTCAAATACTTATTTCCCTCATTAAAATGCAAATCAATTTATAACTTTTTTGAAATGTGTTTTTCTGGATTTTTTTTGTTGTTATTCTGTCTCTCACTGTTAAAATACACCTACCATTAAAATTATAGACTGATCATTTCTTTGTCAGTGGGCAAATGTACAAAATCAGCAGGGGATCAAATACTTTTTCCCCCACTGTATGGGGTTATTGCTTCATCTGCTGGCCTAAAACACATATTGAACAAATAAACATATTTATTTTGTTTATTACAACAGTTCCTAAAATGCGAAGGTCAACTGCAGACGTGGGTATGCAGTGCAAACTTTTTGGACCAAGGGCCACACTGATTACAGTAAAGTAAGCCAGGTGCCATTAGAATTGACTGATTTATAAATTTGGGACTGTAGGGTAATGTAAGGCTTAATATGATAACTGACAACTGACCATTGTCTTACTATAAAGGGAACAATTTTCAAAATGGTAAGTGTGTTGGATTTTAATGATTGTAAGACAGTGGTATGGTTCTGAATAATTACAGAAGTATTATAACTGAAATAATAACAGCAACAACAATATTGTAAATAAAAAAGAAATGGCAGAAATAAGAATATTGCAAGATTTATAAATCAGAATAACAACACAAACACATTTAATTATATACATGGAATTAGACTGGTAAAAGATTGACAGTGAAGTGTTAATTAAGTGTGACAGTGAAGACGTAATTAAACAAAGGGGAGACAAACATGTCTGCACCATTCTCAGTCTTTCTTTTTTTGAGGTTAATATGAACAATAATTCTGGTCACCTCTTTTTGCAAAAGCAGTGAAGTCTGGTGTCATTTTGGATGTTGATATTCGCAGCACAGTGGACAGGTTGCTGGATCGCTGTATTTCAAGTCAAGTGTTAAGTGGGTTTTATTGTTATTCCTCTGTATTGCTTGTATACATTGAAACAAGTGTTTCAAAACAGTGTTGTTTCTCCAGGACCAAAACATATGGTGCAAAAACATAATACAATAGTACAGTACACAAGACTATATAAAGTCCCGGATACACAACTGCGTGAGATGAGTGCGAACATTTTTCAAAATATTCATATAGCTATTTATTGTAGTTCATCAGAGGAAATGTGGAACACGTGGAACCAAATAAACCAAGCGTCCTGTGAGGGTGTTTTCCATATGTGTGGAAACTGTGTGTGATTCAACCGCGCACAGAGCAGGCCTAGCGTCACAGCGCCATCTATCGGACATGGGCACACCTACAGGCCGTAGTTTGCTCATGTCTGGCCGACTGTGTGTGTGACGTCAAACGGATAAAGAAGGTTGACATACTTTTCATTTCTCGGGTGAAGTAAGTAAAATAACATGTGCTCGATTACAGTAATTCATTAAATGACAATAAAAACATCTTGTTTACTTTATGGCTCATTAGTTTATTTAAGGGTAGATCATAAGAACCGTAAATAGAGTGATATATTGGATTTGAAATGGTCTCTTCCCAAACGGTTGTTGTTTTTAAACCTAGAAGTATGTCACCTTGGGCGCTAATCTATAATTAGTTAACCGTATATGATGCATGCATTAATACTAACTTGTTAGCAGGACTTCTAGAGTTTGTTGTGATTGGTTTGAACTTTGAGCCAAAAACACCACTGTGCAGTTTCCCACCAAACCACGCCCCCCTGAGCCGAGCTTGGTATGAAAGTATGAAGTATTAGCCTATTGCCGCACAGGAAGAGGAATTTGTTGGATTGGAACGTATTAGCGCGGTGGAGATGGGCGGGGCGTATGTCTGTGAAGGCGGGGCGTATGCCTGTAAAGGCGGGGCGTTTTTCCTCAGGGCGAGAGGGAGGAGGGAAGAGGGACGGGACAGGGCGGAAGTAATGGCTTACTATAGCTCTGACTAGCTTTAACCGTTAATGACAGAGCGAGTTTGTCGACACTCAGGATTGAGAGTTTAGTGACTGGAGAGACTGCTGCAGAAGGGAAATGGAGGTGTAGAGGGGAGTCTGAGGAACATTTATACACTTCAGTTGTATACAGTACTATTTAGGGCGCCGAAACAGGGAGAGACAGAGGGAGAGATAAGGGGGTGAGTGGCAGATCCTGATTGGAGTTGACAGGCTCCACTCTTCCAGCCCTTTTTTTTCTCCTAAACCCGGAAATTGAGTGTGTGCTCCGAGACGAGAAACCCGTTCAACCCTTCGGAGGCAGGATAGATGAGGAAGTGCTCTTTATCGGCACTGGTTTGTTCACTTTTCTCGCTTTGGGACTCGGAGCAGCACAGAGCAGCTGAACAATGAGGTAAAGCAGCTAAAGCCGAGTTGTATTATTGCTTATGTTATTCTTGTCCTTACACACACACACACACACAGACACACACATAACGGAGTTTCAGCGTCTACACAAACAACACACTTCAACACACACTTTCATCCAAGTTTATCTGTCTATCGCACAGTTTACCGTCTTGGTAGCGTTTAAGTAGAAAGAAATGCGAGTGTGTAGACTGGATATTCGGCAATGAAAGCTTGAAAGCGATGAATTTTACGGTTACAAAGTGGCCACGTCCCAAACCGCACTGTACAATGTGTCCAGTCAGCCGAGGCGGCTTACGGTTTTATGTTTTAGCGTACAGGCTAGTACAGTAATACGGGTTTTTTTGTTTGTTTGTTTGTAGTTCAGTGTGAATGTGTGTCTGTGGAAAACGGGCTGTTTGTCTGACGGTTTTTACTGAACTTTCTCGCTCATGGAGACTAAATGCTGGCGATAAAAGAATGAACCGGGCTTTGATTTCGATTTATACCTTAGTTCGGTATTTTAACATGACTGGTCGAGTTGTGTAAACTCTTATTCAGTGGGGTTTTGTTTTGTTTGTTTGTTGTTTTAATATACTTTACCAGTTTAGTTACTTTGTTCTTCTTCTTATTATTCGTTGTGTAGGTTTATATATAAACGCAGGTAAGTTAGTTACCTGTAACCCTCTTACCACTCTTCATGGGAGTGGCTGAAACTCGCCTTGAGGCTGCGCGAGGCGCTCATTCTGTTTCTCTGCGCATGTCCGGTGCTCGCGCTCTGCATTCCACGTCCTGTAGCGGCGCGCGCGATGTGCAGCGACAAGCTCCGCTTTGGCTCTTCCAGGTGTGTGTGTGTGTGTGTGTGTGTGTGTGTGTGTAACTCTGCCGGAGTTCAAACCTACCAACAACTGTGCCACCCATCATCATAAACACTCACCGTCCACTTTTCCCCTTGTTGTTGTTGTTGTTGTTGTTGTTGTTTTTCACCCCATTCTGTGTAAAATTCTAGAGACTGTTGTGCATGGCAATCCCAGGAGATTAGCAGTTTCTGAAATACTCACACCAGCCCATCTGGCACAACCAAGGTCAAAGTCACTGAGATCACATTTTCCCCCATTCTGATGTTTGATGTGAACATTCCCCGAAGCTCTTGACCTGTATCTGCATGATTTTATGCACTGCTTTGTTGCCACATGTTTGGCTGATTGGATAACTGCATGAATGAATAGGTGTACAGGTGTTCCTAATAAAGTGGTGTATATTAAGGGTGTAACGCAGTACCTGGATCTGTTTAGCGCTCTAGATATTCACATCTGTATCTGTATGCGGATTTCTGCCCAGACTGGGTGTGGCCTAAACTTTTTCTTTTTGAATTAAGTATGAATTACTACCCATGTGTCCCCAGAAACACTGGAAAATACTGGGGGGGGGGGGAGAACCCAAAGGTAGAAATACCAGCACTGTACAGCACTGAATAAACACTGTAAATGCACCAGGAAATGTGGTCTTTGTTTGTCCTGCAAATTTCATATTTTCTGAGACATGTTCCTCGTGCCTTCATGAAAATAAATACCTCTTGCTTGTGTGACTCAACTATAGATGCCCTGTGAACCTTTATGGTGAGCTTTCTGACTAAATGAATAGTGCTTCTCCTCTTGTGTTTGTACCCTTTTAGAACACATTGTTTGTTCAACCGAGTAATGTATTTATATTCAGTTACATCCCTTTTATCTATATCTATCTATTCACAGTTGTGAAAAAATAAGTACACCCCATGGAAATTGTTGGTTTTTAAATCCCTTTCCAGACTCATAGGCATCCACAACCTTTTTTTCTGAAGGTCTTACAGAACTCTTCAGATCTTGGCATGATGACACCACACACCTCAATAACAAAGGGAACACCAGACAGTAGATATGAGAGGGGTATAAATAAGACCAGTTC
Organism: Cranoglanis bouderius; assembly: GCA_023630585.1. Classification (NCBI taxonomy): domain Eukaryota; kingdom Metazoa; phylum Chordata; class Actinopteri; order Siluriformes; family Cranoglanididae; genus Cranoglanis; species Cranoglanis bouderius. The sequence goes on from CM042566.1 coordinate 13,590,265, forward strand.
CACCTGCACTCCCTAAGCAGGGTCTAATCACTGACACCCGACCTTGAACACGTGATTCTAGTTTTAGGGATTTGAAGGTGTGATAAATATAGGGGTGTGTTTACTTTTTCCAAGTGACTGATCTGTTTTTTGTTCATTTAAATTGTAAAAATTACTACAAAATATCAAATTTATGTGTCATTTGATAGTGCATCACCTTTATTGATAGTCATAATAGTCATAACGTTCACTCTGCTGGAAAGGCTTTCAGGTAGATTTTGGATCGTCACTGTGGTGCTCATTCAGTCACAAGAGCATTAGTGAGGTCAGGCACTGAAGTCAGGTGAGGAGGTCTGGGGTGCAGTCAGTGTTCCAGTTCATCCTAAAGGTGTTCAGGCTGGTTGAGGTCAGGGCTCTGTGCAGGCCAGTCGAGTCAAACCAGGTCTTCATGGATCTCGATTAGTACACGGGGACATTGTCCTGCTGGAACAGATTTTGGCCTCTTAGTTTCAGCGAAGGGAAATTGTAATGCTACAGAATACAAAGACATCCTATACAATTGTGTGCTTCTAACTTTGTGGCAACAGTTTGGGGAAGAGCAACATATGGGTGGGATGGTCAGCTGTCCACAAACTTTTGGCAATGTAGTGTGTGTGTGTGTGTGTGTGTGTGTGTGTGTGTATCACCCTGTTAATGACAGAATAGATGAGTGAACAGCACTAGATAAATACTGAGCACGACTCTCTGTTGCTGTGATGACGAAAGCACAAACTCACTTAGCCACTCGTAATTTCAGTCAGTTTCTGCTGGTCTATGCCCTGCATGTGTGTGAAAGTTGTGTGTGTGTGTGTGTGTGTGAGTGTCTCTAGTAAAGAAGGAAGTGTTGACTCATTTTTTTAATTTGGTCTGAGGAATTAAAACAACATGCCCGATCTGCCTCGCCGTGTGTCTCGCTGCAGTCTAACGGCCGAGGTTGTCGGTCTTTGTCTAAGCTGTCGCCTAAATTGTTCAGTTAAATTCTTGATGTCCTTATAGGTCAAAATGTACCCTGCATTGTGTTTTGTTTTCAATCAAATCTGGAGAAGATCCCTGTTCATTTACGGTGTTCACGTACAGAGTTGCACAGACGACCCATCACTGCAAAGCATAAAGTAACGAGTAGATTAATTAAATGAAATTAATTGAAGGCCAAGTCTAGTCCTAGACTACATGTTCACATGGTAAAACCAACATGGGTGCAATAAGCCATCTCAAATAAACTGTGACATCAACAATACAAGAAAATGTGTTGAGAATTTAAAGGAAATGTAAAAAAAAAAAAAAAAAAAAAGAAGAAAATTCAACATTCTGTGAGCCAAGAAGATATAATTATCGGCACCACTGGGAAACTATTTATACATTTTTATATCAGTGCTGTGCAAAAGTTTTAGGCACATGCAAAGAAATGCTGTAGAGTAAAGATGCCTTCAAAATAATTAAATAATGTTTCTACATTAAAATTAAAACATAAAGAGCAGTAAACAGTAGTAAATGAAACAAAGTCAATATTTGGTGTGACAAAAAAATAAAAATAGTAGTCTGCACAATTATTGTAGTTTTATAAGGAAATGAGCTGGTAAGTTTTATTGAGCATCTTGCAGAACCAGACACAGTTCTTCTGGAGACTTTGACTTTCGCACTTGCTTCTTATTTTTACAGTAAGACCCATCAGCCTTCATTGTGTTTACTGTCTGAAAAGCGTCTCTTATGTAATCTGCTGCTTTCTTTAATGACATACAAACATTTTTCTGTAACATTTAATTTTGTGCTAGAAAACTAATGTTTGGGAATCTAAAATGTTTTTTTGTACCGACTTGATCATGTAGACGTCATAAAATAAAAAATCTATAACAAAGTTTGTACTAAAAAATAAAAAATAGGGCGCCTAAAACTTTTGCACAGTACTGTATATAAAATATATTATGCACATCCCTATTTACATCCCTTATATGATTACATCTTAATATATTCGTTTTCCAGTTGTGAACTTGTTATATTTTTCATTAGGCTTAATGGATGCTATTGGTGTGATGGGCATTTTGAAGAAATCTGATTTCCTTCAATTTATGTATCAACAACAGCAACATAGTAGCCTATAACGGCGAGCCAGTGTGTCTGCCACGAGCCTGAGACCCAGTTCGAAATGAACGAGTCGGAGGCTACACTAGGCGGCTCTTACGAGACCGGTTATCGAACCAAGGAACACCGTTCGAAACGAAGGAATCGAACCTACAGGCAGAGGCGAAAGTCAGCTTTTCGGTCGTATCCGACTCAGAAAGAACCGTATTAGCCGGTTCAACTAACCGTCGAAGTTTGCAGAGGATTACCGCGGATTCTGACGAGTGAGTCGCTGCCTCTGTGCGCATGCGTGTGTACCACTGTGGACTTGAACAAGCCAGAAATGTAAGTTTCTTTAATAACAAACAAAATGTCTTGGAAATATGCTGATGACTAGTTTTATTAAATACATTTTCACTAAAACATGGGGGGGGGGAACCTTTCTATCGAGAGATCTAAATGAATTTTACTTTAGTTCATTGTGCATGCAGATTATATTTGAAGTTGTTAAGCTAAATCATGGAGTTTATAAGACTAGTTTATTCATTCTATATACCGTAGACACGTAGAACATATCCGTGTTTGTGCACCAGTGTCTGTAATGTGTGCTGTAGGTGCAAAACTTGTCATGAAGGATCAGCGAATGAAACTGTGACCACAAACACCGTTAACTTGAATGTGAATGAAAGGCAATAACCAGCAAAATGCGTTCACACACATGACTTTACTTGAAGGTTTTCATTGATATAACACCGAGTTGTTAGAAAAGAAATGCGTAGTGACGCCATCGCTTGATGATGTTTTTTAGCCAGTACTCTACAGTGGCTGAACTTCGTTGCTGGATTTAGCGGACACCATGCTCACGAGGTACTCGTTTGCCGTTTAATCATCTTGTGAGCTTTGTCTTTCACGAAGTTTAGTCATGAACGCACTTTGTAATTTATTGCCATTAATCAACATGCACACGTGAGGACAAAGAAAATCAGCTTAATTATTTATTTTACTTTGGCTTGGCTTACAAAAAACATCCATTCTAACTATATAACTTCACTAAAAGATTGATAGATGAGTCCCAGTGTTGTGATTGGCTAAATTTGGTGCGGGCCCATTTCCGAGTAATCAGCTAAAGCCTTAATAATGTGAATGTTAACGTCGGATTATTTAAAAAAAAAAAAAATTAATTCACAGTATATTTCGTAGATCAGGATAAGATTGACTCTTTTTAACTGTAACAATAGTAATGAACATAAATAATGATGTAGGCTGTGCACCACACAGAGTAGAGTTATCATGGATATGTCTGTCCCATTCAGAAGGCCACACGAGAACAGCTGTGCTGTCTACTAAGAACCCGTATTTAATATAAACAGTTCCTTTTTAAAATACATACACATTTGGCATTTATTTGATACAGTATTGTAGTAATAATAATAATACTGTAAACTGCACTAAAAAGCTTGGGCAGTTATGTAAGAGAGTGGAACATTGTTCAGAGCTTGTGGTAACTCGGTCATCACACAGTACGTGTGTGTGTCACTCAGGAAGTGTGCGATGTCTGATCGCTCGGTGTGTCCGAGTCAGAGGCGTGAGTCAGTGTGCGTTATCAGCCCAGTGCATGCCGGGACTGAAACGTCGCCCACTTTCTCTGTTAATGAGCTAAGTGAGCCTTAATGTACAAAAACACAATCGTTGCTTGCTGTCCTGCTGATTCTTTACATAAAGTTTCCACAGATCAGTTTTCACCGATCACCTTAACAGAATTAAGCAGAATTGGGTGAGTCTATAATTTAGTGCTTAGTCAATGCTGAATGGATATTATATCTCCCACTGTAAGCCAGAAGCCTAGGTCGCAAAAGCCCTTTTCACAACCACGCGAACACACACATACTTGCGCGCACACACAGGGTTTAGTTTAGTCAAATCAGGACTAGTATTTCCAGTAAATGTTCAGGCGCTTTTTTTTTTTTTGTTGAAGCTTGATGTCGCCTTGTCACGATATCACTCATATTATCCGCAGCCAAACTATTTTAGATCGCCAGTCTCAAGAATTTACGCAGAATGGTGTGGGGGAAAAAAAACGAGAGAACGTTCAGTGAGCTGCAGTCCTGCCGGTGGAAACGCCCTGTTGACGAGAGAGGTCGGATGAGGACGGCCAGACCGGCTCTAGTTTACTCGATTTAAACACTCTGTACAACCGTGGTGAACAGAAAAGCATCTCGGAATGCAGCAGCTGAATCTTGAGGCGGACGGGCTACAATAGCAGAAGACCACACTGGGTTCCACTCCTGTCAGCCAAGAGCAGGAGTCCGAGGCTACAGTGAGCACGGGCTCATTCCTACTGGACAGCCGAGGATTGCTATATTAGGCACAAGGTCTTTTTCCAGTTTCTGAAATGATCAGACCAGCCTGTCTGGCACTAACGACCATGCCACGGTCAAAGTCACGGAGATTTCCGTATTCAGACATTCTCCGTTCTCTTGACCTGTATCTGCAGGTTTTTTCTGCATTGTTCTCCTGTCTGATTTTAATAATCGCATGACCAGGCAGTGTTCTTATTAAAGTGGCCAGTGAGTGTATACATCGTTAATCGAGTCGAGAAACAGACCGACTCGTCTAATCTGCAACACATAAGCCGCACGCTCGGATTATAGCCAGCCAGAGGCGAAGAGACCGAACGCAGGGAAAGGTTAAATGAGGTGAGTGCTTTGTGCAGCTCTACAATACACCAAACAGGGTAAAGCGTGGCTAGCATGCCGGCTAACACCGGCTAGCTGAAGCACAGATGCATTCTCCAGCTTGGCTTTGTGTATTTTTAGTATCCAATCTGTGTTTGTGTAATTTGATCCAGTGTTCTCCACCCTGTCTTCTAGTCATCTCAAGTTGGCCAGGTAGCTTGCAAGAGTCGGCACTGTGAAGCCTGAACGACATTTATGCTTTTAATCGCTGTTGACGTGCTACATACACTATATGGCCAAAACTATGTGGACACCTGCCAGATTCCCTTCACTGGAACCGAGAGGCGCAAACATGTTCCAGCGTGACAATGCCCATGTACACAAAGCGAGCTTCATGAAGACACGGTTTGCCAGATTTGGAGTGGAAGAAGTCGAGTGGCCTGCACAGAGTCCAGACCTCAACCCCACCGAACAGCTTTGGGATGAACCAGAACGCCGCCTGGGCGTCCCCTGGGTTTGTGGCTGAATGAGCACAAACCCCCATGATCGTCTCCTTCCCGGAAGAGCGGAGGTTCTTACAACAGCAAGGAGAGGACTACATCGGAATGGGATGTTCAACAAGCACATACGAGTGTGATGGTCAGGTGTCCACATACTTTTGGTAATATAGTGTATCTGTGACGGGGGATGATTTTAATGTTTGAAAGTCCCACCAAATGTTACCCAAACCTTATAGAGACTTGTAGAAGCTTGGGAACATTTTATGTACATTCCACTGAAGACCCGCTGACATTCACGCACATACACGGTCATCCATGTTGTTGTGTTCAGTAGTGAGATTACAGTTATTACAGTCCGCTAACAAATTAGATTTTCCCCTCTGTCGGAAAACGACCCATGTCATTTAAAGAGAGAGAAAATCGTTTGCTCTGTCTTCTGCAGATCGTGAGTTCAAAGCCCAAAGGAAAAAAAATTGGCCATGGCACACTGTCTCTGTCTAACCCCATCATTCACAGTGATGATAGCCGATCGTGGGCGCGTCTGCGAGGTCATGTATGCAGAAGAGGGTGGATAGCGCTTTCCTCAGAGTCTGTTAAAGGGATAGTTCACCCAAAAATGAAGATTCTGTCATCAGTTACTCACGCTCATGTCGTTCCAAACCCATAAGACTTTCGTTCATCTCTGGAACCCAAATGAAGACATTTTTAATGAAACCTGGGAGATTTCTGTCCCTCCGTTTACAGTCCAAGTAACCAAAACTTCCAAGCTCCGAAAAAGTTCATAAAGGCATCATAAAAGTAATCCACGTGACTCCAGTGGTTTAATCCCAGTTTTATGAAACGTAAATGAAGTCTTTATTCACAAAATATCTTCATAGATCTCTGACTCATGTTTGAGTCCACCACGATGTTGATGCGAGAGCGGACAAAAAAAATTTCTCCTCCATGTCAAAACCTGCAGACATGTTTGTTACAAAGATTGTCCTATGTGACTCAGTTTGTGTACAGAGGCACTCTTCCAGTCCTGTTGTATCACGAGAGCGGACGCTCTCACTATCCCCGGGACACGTGATCGCCTCCCCGGTTCATAGCTGCTGGGAGACCTGGCTAAGACTAAAAACTGTGGGGAAGCCCCACAAATATATATTTAAAAAAACATGCCTGTGTTATAGGAAAGTGCGTGTCTGCGTGTGCGTGTCTGCGTGCGCGCGCCTGCGTGCGCGCGCGTGTCTGTGTCTGCGCGCGCGCGTGCGTGTGTGTGCGCGCGTGCGTGTGTGTGCGTGTGTGTGCACACACTCACACTTCGTCCTGCAAAAGGAATTATGTAGGAGAAACAGTGCACTCGTTCAGCAGTCCAAAAAAGGAAGTACAGGAATGCTGTTTACACTTCTAGTGCACTAACACTGAGGGAGCAACCGTGTAGGGCACCAACACCAAGGGTTATAATTACATATCTGAACAAGTATAATGCTTTCAGGAAGAAGTATGTGGTGAGAATGTAGAGTGACTATGAGGGGTTTGATTTATTTATTTTTTTTTCTGTGTGTGTGTGTGTGTGTGTGTGTGTGTGTGTGTGTGTGTGTGTGTGTGTGTGAGAGAGAGAGAGAGAGAGAATTCTATGGCCTGCAGCTCCAGCCTGTGCAAGCACAGACGCGTCAGAAGAATGAGAGAGTAACAGAGAAAACGGAGGAGTGTTAAAGTCACAGCACTTCTTCACTTGAGTATCACACTAGAGCAGACTGCTCGTATTGATTCACACGTCGAGGCGGCGAGGTGTGTTCACGGGACGTGTCTCAATCCAACAGTGTACGCTTGTACATGTTTATAGTCACTTCGTATTATAATACTTCACTTATAGGCCAGGTCCACTACCTGAAGTTATGCAGATAGACAGACAGGCAATTAGAAATAGATAGACAGATGAAAAGACAGACAGTTAGACAGTGTCAAATGTATATTATGGGAACGCGAGTCTTTCTCTCTTCGTGTAACCGTACACACACACACACACACACACACACACACACACACTCACTGGCACATAGTATGAGAGAGCAAGACATGGAGGAAGAGCGAGTGTGTGTGTGTGTGTGTGTGTGTGTGTGTGTGTGTGTGTCTGGAATTTGTTGTAGGGCCCTATTAGGAATTCCTGGCAACAGGAAGTGGGCAGGGGCCAGAAAATGATGTAACAGGAAGTGGAAGATTGAGTGATAAAACTATTGGGCGACTTGGAGATAGAAGGAATGAGGCAATGAAATGTGTGTGTGTGTGTGTGTGTGTGTGTGTCCTTATACAGTAATTTCTCCAAAAACTCCACATACTGCGCTTCCTGTTAACTCTTTAATCACCAGGGCTCTTAAATGTGTGTGTGTGTGTTAATGTTAATAAAGAAATGTAATAAATACTCATTGTTTATACCAACTGTGTACCTGCATGGCACTGATAGTTTGAAAATGCAAAGAAAAGGAATTTTTCTGAGGCAGAGATGATGATGATGATGATGATGATGATGAGGTGGTCACCAAGCTGTGCTCTTTTTTTTTTTTTATATAATAATAGGGTTCCTGAAGGCACAATGCAAAACATCCTCCATCAGAGCAACATAAGCCATGCTGCGAGGTGTATCATCAGTATGGATACCAATTTTATGGTGCTAGAAGATTCCAATACGAGGCAGCATGGTGGCAAAGCGGGTAGAGTCCATGTCTCGTAGCTCCAGGGTACTGACTAGATCTCAGAGCTCAGGTTACTACCCGTGTGTAGTTCTGCCTGTTCTCCCCATGTCCGTGTTGGTTTCCTTCAGGTCCTCCAGGTTTCCTCCCACGTTCCAAAAACATGCCGATAGGTTGACCTTGTCTTCTCTGAATTGCCCTTAGGTGTGAATAAGTGTGTGAACGTGTGTGGACTTGTGTCCCGTCCCGGGTGTATTCCCGCCTCACACCCAGTGTTTCCAGGATAGTCCCCGGATCCACCGCAGTCCTGACCAGGAGGAAACCGAAGACGAATGAAGGAATATTTTACTTTCGTGTGTGTGACTGCTTTGTATAGTGTAAAAGCGATGCCGGGATGTGCAGGAAAGTGTGTTTTATGTTCATGTTGTCAAAACAAAACAAAACCAAAAAAAAAGGCTGAAATGATGTAAAGGCGATGAGTCAGGCACCCAGTGCGTGATCCTGACATGCCATTTTCTTTTCATCTTTTTTTTTTTTTTTTTTTTTCCCTCGTTTCATTGTGGATGGGATGCACCTCGTGTCCACCTTGAGCCCAGAGTTCTCAGAATAGGCTCCGGATCCCTAAAGTCGTTACTAAAGCCGAATTAAATAATGAATGGGGGAATACTGAATACTGTCCAGACACCATAGAACAATATAAATAATAACAAATGAAAATACTATACAGATGCTTGACTTCTGGACAATTCTGTTGCACCAGCAGCATGGGAATAGTTAGATTAGCTATATAAAAAAAAATTGCAAACATTGCTAGTTTTTTAGCCTGAGGTTTCTGACCGGCTTGACAGTGGCAGCCTTCGCAATGTTGATGTAGACATGGCAGCCTATATTGTTCAGCCCTAATCTCTGTGTGTGTGTGTGTGTGTTATGAACGCATGTGGTATGCAGTATGCAGTACGCAGCCTGCAAAGCATTAGGTTTTTGCCATGTTTGTGTTGGTTATCTTAGCTTAGAATCATATTTTCTCACTAAACAACAGGAATCAAGCAAAGTCTATAGAGCCTAGAGAGTAAACTCAGCTTATCTTATACATGTTGGTTAATCCGGTCAACTTAATTAAATCCACGTACATGAATGACTTTTTGAGAGCTAGGAAGTCAGCTGTACCACTTATTCTCTAGGCACTCCAATGCTCCAGTGCTTTATGTGAGGTGTTTTATTGCGTTTGAAGACAGTACAGGCGCATCTAAAAAAAAAATAAATAAAAATTATAATATCGTGGAAAAGTTTCATTTTTTTCCGTAATTCAATTCAAAAAGTGGAACTTTCATATATTCTAGATTCATTACACATAAAGTGAAATATTTCAGGCCTTTCTTTGTGGAATCCAGTATCTAAAAAAAAATATTAGAATAGAGAATTTATAATACAGCAATGTGGACCTGAGAAGACTCTAATCAGCTAATTAACTCAAAACACCTTTTTACTCAAAATCAGATGAAAGTAAATTCTGCATTTCATTTGGAAATCAAGGTCCCAGAGTCTGGAGGAAGAGTGGAGAGGCACAGAATCCAAGTTGTGTGAAGTTTCCACAGTCAGTGATGATTTGGGGTGCCATGTCATCTGCTGGTGTTGGTCCACTGTGTTTTCTCAAGTCGAGAGTCAATGCAGCGTCTACCAGGAGATTTTAGAGCACTTCATGCTTCCATCTGCTGACAAGCTTTATGGAGATGCTGATTTCCTTCTCCAGCAGGACTTGGCACCTGCCCACTGTGTCAAAACTACTAGTAACTTGTTTGCTGACCATGGTATTACTGTACTTGATCGGCCAGCCGACTCACCTGACCTGAATTTTGTCAAGAGGAAGATGAGAGACACCAGACCCGACGATACAGACGAGCTGAAGGCCGCAATCAAAGCAGCCTGGGCTTCCATAACACCTCAGCAGTGCCACAGGCTGATCGCCTCCATGCCACGCCGCACTGATGCAGTGATTCGTGCAAAAGGAGCCCCGACCGAGTACTGAGTGCATAAATTAACATACTTTTCAGAAGGTCGACATTTCTGTATTATCACTTCTTTATTGTAACATTTTGAGATACTGGATTTTATATTTCCATGAGCTGTAAGCCGTAATCGTCAAGATTAAAACAAAAAAAGGCTTGAAATATTTCACTTTGTGTAATGAATCTAGAATATATGAAAGTTCCACTTTTTGAATTAAATTACGGAAAAAAATGAACTTTTCCATGATATTCTGATTTTCTGAGATGCACCTGTATGTGGGTTGCTGGGGCTGACAAAAGGGGTAGCTTGAGCACTTTTCTCAAACAGCAGAAACTCACTTTATCGTCATAAGTAAAGTAACTCACATTGTTTGAGTGCCCCTAGCGACTACTGGGTATTTAAATATTGTCATGTTAATCGTCTCTCTGTTTCTCACTTTATTCCTTTCTGTATCTCTCTGCCTGTGTGTGTCTCTCAGTGAGCTGAGTGTATGTAACGCGAGGGCCACAGTGATGGTGTATGATGAAGCTGGGAAGCGCTGGGTGGCGGCTGGCACCGGCCCTCAGGTCTTCAGTCGTGTCCAGATCTACCACAACCCCACCACCAACAGTTTCAGGGTAGTGGGGAGGAAGATGCAGCCTGACCAACAGGTACAGTGCGTGCGTGCGTGTGCGTGCGTGTGCGTGCGTGTGCGTGCGTGTGCGTGCGTGTGTGTGCGTGCGTGCGTGTGTGTGTGTGTGTGTGTGTGTCACTTGCAGATCTAACAGACATAACATTCATGTTTACTAATCAGGATGATCAGTTATGGCTGAGTTCTGCTTCTGCGTGCACGTCAGGACGCCGTGTGCTGACACTCGCACCGGGTGAAATATTCAAAATGTGTTCATTTGGATCAAAATATTGCAGCTTGTTTTGATTATTATTCATTATTAGCAGCACTTTAATTGGGGATATAACTAGTGGAGAGCCACTCATATTTAGTTAATTTGTAAACATAGCATGTTTTGAATTTGGCAAGCGCTTTACAGTTTTCCATGTTAATAAAATTCCATGTTATTTGGATAACATCACTGAGGAGTTGTTGGAAATAATCGTCTACGTGCAAAAATATATCAAATAAACCTCTCGGTTGATCTGCCACAGGCTGGGTGGATGAACAGTTCAGTAAAGAGGGTGTCTCCGAAATCCCTGTGCATGTCTGCAGGCAACGACAGTGGATTTAATTAAGCTGGACGTGATCACACACACACGTTCGTCCTCAGTTCAGGGCCGAGTAGAGTTTTATTTAATCAAACACTGGCATAGCGATGGAGCTGGTGTTAAGGCAAGCTTTTGCTTGTCTATTAAAGGAATACTCTAGTGGGTTTTTTGGGGTTTTTTTTCTTCAACAAAATCTCCATCCACCTCATCTGTTATTTGGGAACCAGTCTACCAAATGTCACTTATAGCCATCTAAGGGCAGTTGTAATCCTTTGAATAGAGATTTAGATGAAACAGTAGTAGAAATGGACTCTAAAGCCAAATATATAATATATATATTATAATTTAAATCTAATAGTTATGTTTTTTTTTATGCATGAAAACAGCTTTGGCATGACATTCCAGACTCGTCTCGTTCTATGACCCTCATCGTTAATGGTTGTAGTTTTATCATGCACTTTATTGATGGATAACAAGTACACAAGTGCCCTTAGTGAGTTTAGAGTAAAAACGGCTTTCCATTCCTTCCTCAGCACAGGGCGTCATTTTATGATGTTGTCTCTGGTAAATGCTACAGTGTGGTAGATAGAGGTCAGATTAAAATACTCGAGTGCACCTTTTAAGAACAGTTTTGTCTTAATAACATGATGTATAAAAGCGTACACACACAGAGAGACAGCCCTGAGTGTGGCCATGTTCAAAATAACCATACCGTCTCTCACAAACACACACCCAGGTTTCTTTTAGTATCTCTGTGAGATACTTATTTATTTTAGGTAAATAATACTACCCCAGCTGTAAGCGTAGTAAACAAAAGGCATTCTTTTGGCTCTTTTAGTTATAAAAAAAAAAAAAAGCTTAATTGTTTTATAAAGATACACTTTTTCGGTATGGACCAGCCCAATGTCCTCAGTATCTAAAAGTTTTCATGTGTTCATATTATTGCGGGTTAAACACCTACACACACATTCCTATCACAAAGGGCTAAAACCCTACACACAGTGTCTCTCTCTCTCTCTCTCTCTCTCTCTCTCTCTCACACACTCACACACACACACACACACACACACACACACACACACACAGAGCTGAAGGTGTGAACGCTAATCTCCAGCGTTGACTGTAATCAGGGCAGACCTGGGTAGGGCTCCTAATACTGTAGAGAAGATCAGTGAGTAAGGTTCTGAGCTCCCCCCCCCGTCCCTCTGTCCCTCCCATCACAATATCACTCTCTCTCTCTCTCTCTCTCTCTCTCTCTCTCTCACGCGCTCTCTCTCGTTTCCCCAGAGATCCACATCTATCTGTCCTAAAGTGGGTTCTGTTTCCTGTAATCACTCATTCCACTTCCTGTGCCTGTTAGGGAATTCCCTCCATCTTCTTATTCTCCACCGTCCCTTAACCACCCTCATCTCTCTGCCTGTCTTTCTCTCGCTGTCTAACAGGTTCTGACTTGTTTGTAATTTATTCTTCCTGCTCAGCTGGGCTGTGCTGCTGTGGGTTAGGAATAAAAAAAACAAAACAAAAAAAAAAATGTTCTCTCTCTCTCTCTTGCTCTGTCTCACTGTCTCTCTGTCTGGAATGCAGAGCTGTAAAACCGAGCAAACAGAGAAGTGAACAGTCAGCACATTACAGATGCAGCTCTCGTCTCTTTGTCGGCCTCTTCTCTTGCCTCTCAGCTATAGTGGTGCCACCTGCTGGTTGTTTGATGCTGTGTCTCTCTCTCTCTCTCTCTCTCTCTCTCTCTCTCTCTCTCTCTAGCTGCTGATTGTGCAACGAATGTAAAAATATTATTTGGATTATTATTGTGCGTTGTAAAAAAAAAATTTAAAAATCAGTGTGAGCTGTGATTTGGTGGCTTCATCCTGCTGTTTCCAGGTGGTGATGAACTGTCCAATCGCGAAAGGGCTGAAATACAATCAGGCCACGCCCAATTTCCATCAGTGGCGAGATGCGCGGCAAGTTTGGGGTCTAAACTTCGGCAGTAAGGAGGATGCCGCACTCTTCGCCAATGGCATGATGCATGCACTGGAAGTGCTCAGTGTTGATGGAGGTGAAACACACAGGGTTTTTCATTTTTTTTATAATTTAATTTAAATTTTTTTTTTTGTGGTAGCTTCGAAAACACCCATAAATAGCATACTAGTAATATGTCCGAATAATAGACCATGCTTACACTGGTATGGTATTTGCGATGCAGACACAGTTAATAGACAAAGGCTTTACTGTTAATGGAGCAGACCATCAGATTATTATGAATATGCATTATCGCCATATGTTGATCAAATAAGATTTGTAAATCCAGGAAAAATTTCACTTCTGTGCTCAGTGGCAGAAATTTAACTGACATGAGGTGATCTGTTCTATTTTGATTATGGCAGTAGACTGCAAAATAATAATTTTATAGAGAGTTTAGCCTACTTCAGAGGTTTGCTGTAGCTATTCTGTTGAAGGAGTGAGTATACCTCATCTACTTGACTTTTTATTGCCACACCATCATAATTACACACTCATATTTTGGGTATCTTATAGGTATGAACTAGTATTGTCAAAAATAATAGATTTTTTTAAAAAGTACTCTGTGAAAGATATTCATTTTTACTTGAAAATACATAAGATTGCACTGTTTTGTTATTTACTTGCACTTTATTGCCTTTTGAATGTGTGACAGTCTCCAAGGCTTTTGAACACGTGCACTACTACCTCAAGACGTTTTCATGAATGTAAAAATATGCATTGTCGTCATGTTATAGCCTTGTTATATTTCTCTTTTAATAAAAATCTACAGTTTTATGCCGCTAACGTTATGGCAATGTTTGCCCGTGGTATCAAAAATGGTATCGAATATCAGTGTTTTTCAAGGTATTGTATCGAAGTTAGAAATTCCAGTACCGTGACAACACTAGTATGAACCATTGCTGCTAAGGCATGAACAGGGTTCTTGCGCAAGTTTTTAAATAACTAGGAAGTGGGGCTCATGGGGGGTGGGGTGGGGTGGGTGGGTTTGAATACGTCAGTCATAGAGGGCGTGGCTTTCTCATGCAGAATAAAAACATGAAGAGGCGATATCATAATTTTATCACAAACTTTAATGTTTTACGGCACATCTGATGATGAAGCCTGATGATGGTATTATTTCTGTAGGATATTCTCCAGGCCCCCGCCTGGTGTCAAATGGACCAACCCAAGAGGAGCTGGAGCAGCAGAGAAGGTAGCCTACATACTGAGATTAATTTGCACAGTATGAACTATAGAAAGATACAGTATTCATGCCTTGCATAAATATTCACCCCCAATTAACATTTCCATATGTTCTAGTGTTATAATAACTAGTGGTCGACAATATATAATATAGAACAATATATAATAACAAATGAATATACCATACAATTGCTTAACTTTTGAACATCTCTCATGCATGCATTAGCAACACTTGCATAGTTTAATTGATTGATTAATCAGTCAGTCTGTCTGTTTGCTTTAGGGGGTCAATTAACACAAAGTGAACGATTATGTTTGACCATTCAGAGTGCATGTGAAATGTGCATGCACAGTTCAAAAAGTAATGATAAACTCATGAAATTAGATTGCATTAGATTAGATTCAGTTTTTAAATGGACTAAATATTTTCTCTTAAAGATTAGTTATCAGTTATTACTCTTACCAAACAATCTTTTAACATAACAGTTCTGACCAACTTTACTATGGCAGCCTTTACGATTCGACATGCAGACGCAGCCTGTAGGCCTATAGTTCAGCTCTGATCGATGAAATGACTTACAGTATCTCACAAAAGTGAGTACACCCCTCAAATTTTTGTAAATATTTTATTATATCTTTTCATGGGACAACACTGAAGAAATGACACTTTGCTACAATGTAAAGTAGTGAGTGTACAGCTTGAGTACACTCAAGCAACAAAGGTGAGTACACCCCTAAGTGAAAATGTCCAAATTGGGCCCAAAGTGTCAATATTTTGTGTGGCCACCATTATTTTCCAGCACTGCCTTAACCCTGTTGGGCATGGAGTTCACCAGAGCTTCACAGGTTGCCACTGGAGTCCTCCTCCACTCCCCCATGACGACATCACAGAGCTGGTGGATGTTAGAGACCTTGCGCTCCTCCACCTTCTGTTTGAGGATGCACCACAGATGCTCAATAAGGTTTAGGTCTGGAGACATGCTTGGCCAGTCCATCACCTTTACCTTCAGCTTCTTTAGCAAGGCAGTGGTCGTCTTGGAGGTGTGTTTGGGGTCGTTATCATGTTGGAATACTGCCCTGCGGCCCAGTTTCCGAAGGGAGCGGATCATGCTCTGCTTCAGTATGTCACAGTACATGTCACAGTACACTACCCAGTGCCGGCAGCACTCATGCAGCCCCAGACCATGACACTCCCACCACCATGCTTGACTGTAGGCAAGACACACTTGTCTTTGTACTCCTCACCTGGTTGCCGCCACACACGCTTGACACCATCTGAACCAAATAAGTTTATCTTGGTCTCATCAGACCACAGGACATGGTTCCAGTAATCCATGTCCTTAGTCTGCTTGTCTTCAGCAAACTGTTTGCGGGCTTTCTTGTGCATCATCTTTAGATGAGGCTTCCTTCTGGGACGACAGCCATGCAGACCAATTTGATGCAGTGTGCGGCGTATGGTCTGAGCACTGACAGGCTGACCCCCCCACCCCTTCAACCTCTGCAGCAATGCTGGCAGCACTCGTACGTCTATTCTGCAAAGCCGACCTCTGGATATGATGCTGAGCACGTGCACTCAACTTCTTTGGTCGACCATGGCGAGGCCTGTTCTGAGTGGAACCTGTCCTGTTAAACCACTGTATGGTCTTGGCCACCGTGCTGCAGCTCAGTTTCAGGGTGTTGGCAATCTTCTTATAGCCTAGGCCATCTTTATGTAGAGCAACAATTCTTTTTTTCAGATCCTCAGAGAGTTCTTTGCCATGAGGTGCCATGTTGAACTTCCAGTGACCAGTATGAGAGAGTGTGAGAGCGATAACACCAAACTTAACACACCTGCTCCCCATTCACACCTGAGACCTTGTAACACTAACGAGTCACATGACATCGGGGAGGGAAAATAGCTAACTGGGCCCAATTTGGACATTTTCACTTAGGGGTGTACTCACTTTTGTTGCCAGCGGTTTAGACATTAATGGCTGTATTGAGTTATTTTGAGGGGACAGCAGATTTACACTGTTATACAAGCTGTACACTCACTACTTTACATTGTAGCAAAGTGTCATTTCTTCAGTGTTGTCCCATGAAAAGATATAATAAAATATTTACAAAAATGTGAGGGGTGTACTCACTTTTGTGAGATACTATGAGTATTCGCACTCAATGCTCCTAAACTAGTGGAATTAATTAAACAAGCAGCATCATGAAGATCAAGAAGCAATCAAAACAAGTTCAGGGCAATGGTATGGAAAAGTATCAACCAGGGTTTGGTTGAAAAAAATGTCCCAAACTTGGAACATACCAAAGAGCACAATTAAATCCATTATTTAAAAAATGTGAAGAATATTCCACAGCCTTGACTCTGCCTGGA
Organism: Cranoglanis bouderius; assembly: GCA_023630585.1. Taxonomy (NCBI): domain Eukaryota; kingdom Metazoa; phylum Chordata; class Actinopteri; order Siluriformes; family Cranoglanididae; genus Cranoglanis; species Cranoglanis bouderius. The sequence continues at coordinate 13,606,958 of CM042566.1, forward strand.
GGAGGCTTTCCATAGAAAACTATAGTTTCGACACTCCACAAAGCTGGGTTTTATGGACGCTTGTCCATGGCTTTATTTAAAAAAAAAAAAAAAAAAAAAACATACAGGTGCATCTCAATAAATTAGAATGTCGTGGAAAAGTTCATTTATTTCAGTAATTCAACTCAAATTGTGAAACTTGTGTATTAAATATATTCAATGCACACAGACTGAAGTAGTTTAAGTCTTTGGTTCTTTTAATTGTGATGATTTTGGCTCACATTTAACAAAAACCCACCAATTCACTATCTCAACAAATTAGAATACTTCATAAGACCAATAAAAAAAACATTTTTAGTGAATTGTTGGCCTTCTGGAAAGTATGTTCATTTACTGTACATGTACTCAATACTTGGTAGGGGCTCCTTTTGCTTTAATTACTGCCTCAATTCGGCGTGGCATGGAGGTGATCAGTTTGTGGCACTGCTGAGGTGGTATGGAAGCCCAGGTTTCTTTGACAGTGGCCTTCAGCTCATCTGCATTTTTTGGTCTCTTGTTTCTCATTTTCCTCTTGACAATACCCCATAGATTCTCTGTGGGGTTCAGGTGTGGTGAGTTTGCTGGCCAGTCAAGCACACCAACACCATGGTCATTTAACCAACTTTTGGTGCTTTTGGCAGAGTGGGCAGGTGCCAAATCCTGCTGGAAAATGAAATCAGCATCTTCAAAAAGCTGGTCAGCAGAAGGAAGCATGAAGTGCTCCAAAATTTCTTGGTAAACAAGTGCAGTGACTTTGGTTTTCAAAAAACACAATGGACCAACACCAGCAGATGACATTGCACCCCAAATCATCACAGACTGTGGAAACTGAACACTGGACTTCACGCAACTTGGGCTATGAGCTTCTCCACCCTTCCTCCAGACTCTAGGACCTTGGTTTCCAAATGAAATACAAAACTTGCTCCCATCTGAAAAGAGGATATTGGACCACTGGTCAACAGTCCAGTTCTTCTTCTCCTTAGCCCAGGTAAGACGCCTCTGACGTTGTCTGTGGTTCAGGAGTGGCTTAACAAGAGGAATACGACAACTGTAGCCAAATTCCTTGGCACGTCTGTGTGTGGTGGCTCTTGAGGAGTTGATTAGCTGATTGGCATGTCACCATATTCTAATTTTTTTGAGATAGTGAATTGGTGGGTTTTTGTTAAATGTGGGCCAAAATCATCACAATTAAAAGAACCAAAGACTTAAACTACTTCAGTCTGTGGCATTGAATTTATTTAATACACGAGTTTCACAATATGAGTTGAATTATTGAAATAAACAAACTTTTCCACGACATTCTAATTTATTGAGATGCACCTGTATATACGTCCGGGATGGAAGCTCTCAAATGTTTTGGCCTATATTTGACAGAAACCCAACACTGAGAACATCATCCCCAGTGTGAAGCGTGCTGGTGGTACCATTATGTTGTGGGGATGCTTTTCATAAACCGAGACTGGAAAACTGGTCAAGGTTGAGAGCAAGATGGATGGTGCCAAATACCAGGCAACCCTAGAAGAAAGCGTGTTCCAGTCTGCAAGAGACTTGAGACTGGGGCAGAGCGTCACCTTCCAACATGACAACAGGCCTAAACACACTGACAAACACTGGAGTGGTTCAAAACCAAGAATTTAAACGGTAGAATGCCCCAGCCCTGAATCCAATTGAGGATCTGTGGCAAGACTTGAAAATTGCTGTTCAGCAACGTTCTAGGGCTGTGACTGTGGCCGTGACAACCGCACCACTGCGGTGGTAGTTTGCCACCGCGGTGGTGGAGCGCCACATTACACATTGTCACATCACACGCCATATTAATGTTTCTGCTTGAGTGGGCACTATGACAAGTACAATGTACAACGTTTTGTATACATAGTGTAATAATAATAACAGTTGCAATATTCATTTGTATTTATAGCCTACCATATAGTGGGAGATTTTATACACAAATTATGTAATCATAATCAAACGCCTTACAGTGGGGGGAAAAAAGTATTTGATCTCCTGCTGATTTTGTACGTTTGCCCACTGACAAAGAAATGATCAGTCTATAATTTTAATGGTAGGTGTATTTTAACAGTGAGAGACAGAATAACAACAAAAAATCCAGAAAAACGCATTTCAAAAAAGTTATAAATTGATTTGCATGATTTGCAGTCATTAAGGTCATTTTCAATGCCCTGGCTGGGGGAAGGAGGTTCTCACCCAAGATTTGACGGTACATGGCCCCGTCCATCGTCCCTTTGATGTGGTGCAGTTGTCCTGTCCCCTTAGCAGAAAAACGCCCCCAAAACATAATGTTCCCACCTCCATGTTTGACGGTGGGGATGGTGTTCTTGGGGTCATAGGCAGCATTCCTCCTCCTCCAAACACGGCGAGTTGAGTTGATGCCGAAGAGATCTGACCACAACACTTTCACTCAGTTCTCCTCTGAATCATTCAGGCAAACTTCAGACGGGCCTGTACAAGTGTTTTCTTGAGCAGGGGGACCTTGCGGGCGCTGCAGGATTTCATTCCTTCACGGCGTAGTGTGTTCCAATTGTTTTCTTGGTGACTATGGTCCCAGCTGCCTTGAGATCATTAACAAGATCCTCCCGTGTAGTTCTGGGCTGATTCCTCACCGTTCTCATGATCATTGAAACTCCACGAGGTGAGATCTTGCATGGAGCCCCAGACCGAGGGAGACTGACAGTTCCTTCCCTCCTTGACATTTGCGAATAATCGCACCAACTGTTGTCACCTTCTCACCAAGCTGCTTGGCGATGGTCTTGTAGCCCATTCCATTTTGTTGTTATTCTGTCTCTCACTGTTAAAATACACCTACCATTAAAATTATAGACTGATCATTTCTTTGTCAGTGGGCAAACGTACAAAATCAGCAGGGGATCAAATACTTTTTCCCCCCACTGTATATGGTGTCTGTTAGTTTGGCGTAAGTTTGTTTGAGCGCTGCAAAATCCAGTCAGGCGAATTCTGCAATTTCACTTCGGGTTCTGCCGCTGTGATGGATCTTGTTGGGAAACCAAATGTTACATCGGTGATCTGGGAACATTTTGGATTCGTGCCTAACGAGAGAGGTGATCCAATTTGGATTTACGTTTTGTTACGAAACAGATGACTGAGCCTCATTTAGGTTTCTACTCAATTTAAGTGTATACAAGTATATTATATTATATTATATTATGTTAATTTTGACCCAGGGGGAGTGAATACTTATGTAATCAACAAATGTCTGCCTTTTTTTTGTTTGTTTGTTTAATTGATCTTTGTGTCACAATAAAAAAAAAAAAAGGTTTTTCACCTACATTGTTTACATATTATGTGAATAAAATTATAAAAATCCCAGTCAAGTAAAATTCAATTGGAAAATTATGCAGGAGTCACTCTACTATGTCTGAACTCCTGAACATAACGTGTTCGGGAATGGAGCGTTCACGTGTGCGCATGTATTGTAATATGTGTTATTTCCTATGCAGATTGGAACAACAAAGACTGGAGCAACAGGAGAGAGAAAGACAGGAAAGAGAGAGACTAGAAAGAGAACGACAGGAGAGAGAGCGACAGGCTGCTTCAGGTCAGTGTAAATTTGACATTTCATTTCCATTGTGTTGGGTTCGTTAAGTTAGTTCTGGTTCAAGCTCCTTTCCGGCTGTCTTTGCCTTAACGCACGTGTTTCAGGGCTCCTGAGTCCTTCAGTCAACCTCAATCTATATACTTATTAATACCTCCATGCCACTGGCACATTCATTTTGATTGTAATATTTAGCGATCTTTGTGTATGTAGTGTGTAAATAGTATTTTAACAGCTCGATTGTCAAATTATCGGCGTTAATCAGATAATTGGATCGCGTGATGTTAGCGTAGTGCTGAGAGCTTGGCGTTCTCATTTCTCCATTATTTCCATTTGTTTTGTACATACTCATTGTGGTGTTTTTTTTGCTATTTTGTTACCCTGATAAGGTAATCAGATGACGACTAACCAGTCATTTAAAAGTAGAATAGCTGGCTATAGGAAAACTGAAATAAAAAGCACAGTTATGTTTATGATTAAAGCGATGAGCTCTATGTAGTTCTCTGCTCTATACAGTCCAGCCTGTGAGGCCAGGGCAGAGTGGGAAGTTAATGTAGCGTTACTGTAGGGAGGTTAATGTACTTCAAGAATCACATTAAATCTCTTGACCGCACTCACTCACTCCACTGGCTGTAACTAAATTAATATCTGCAGTTCACTTTTGTTTCTCTATTTTTTCATTTGTCTGTTTTTCTAAAAGTACACGGAGTATGATTAGAATCAGATATGCAAACGCTGCAAAAAGATGGTTTGCATGCAGCTTTTATTGACAAATCTGTGTCTCTAACCATTTATCTTGGAAATGCCATCTAACATCTAAATGCACACTTTCTTTGAGTTCTGGGCTGTAGTGACATTTTTTTTTTTTTTGAGTTGCAATTGGGCTGCGTATATCGAGCAGATTTGACACCACAAGATGATAAAACAGTGGTCAGTGGACACACACGCACACGAATTACCGGCTGTGAATGGCTGTACATCTCAGCTGTCCGCTTGTGATCAGATCGCCTGAGGTAGATGTTAGTACTGGGTATGAATAGAGCCTTAGTCACTGTACACAGTCACATAGGAGAAAGGGAGGAGAGGACAGGTATACTGTTCCACTTCTCTGTATTATATTTATTGTATTCATTTCACAGTGATGGTTCCTCCTGCTCCTCCTCTTGCCCCCGGAGGCCCACCAGCTCCCCCTGCTCCACCTCCTCCACCCGGCCCCCCTCCCTCTGGTGGAGGTGGACCCCCACCACCACCAGGACCCCTGCCTTCTGGTGGAGGTGCACCTCCACCTCCAGCACCACCCCTTCCCCCCGCCTCAGGTGGGGAAGGTGGAGGAGGCTTAGGGGGAGGAGGACTTGCTGCCGCTCTTGCGGCGGCGAAACTACGCAAAGTCGCCAAGGTATGTAAGAAATTATCATTTTTTTCCTAATAAATATGATAAGATGCATTGTGGTTATATTACTCCATTAGGATGGGTGTGTTTCTGTTTAGTATTCTCTCTGTATTGTACTGAAGGGGTGTGTGTGTGTGTGTGTGTGTGTGTGTGTGTTGCCCTCAGCAGGATGAAGCTGGTACTGCAGCTCCTTCTGCTTCTGCTCCTGCCCCTGCTCCTGCTAAGCCTGACTTGAGCCGCTGCAGTGGGTCTGGGCCTAGCGGAGGAGGCGGAGACCTGATGGGAGAGATGAGTGCCATACTTGCACGACGGTACACTAGTCACTCACTCACTCACTCACACTCTCTCTCTCTCTCTCTCTCTCTCTCTCTCTCTGTGTGTGTGTGTGTTAAATGGAACAGTTAGCAGTCTGAAACAGTCTGGATACTTTTAATGTATTTTTTTTTTTTTGTCCATTTTTTAAACAGCTATTTTTACTCATTTTCTCCATTCAGCAAAGTATTCATTACATTAAATGTGTGTGTGTGTTTCCAGGAGGAAAGCAGCAGATAAAGGGGAGAAAGCTCCTCCAGCCCCAAAGACAGAAGAGCCCAGTAATGTGAGTGTGCCTTGGTGTCTGTGTGTCTGTGTAATGTTTGTGTATCTGTATCTGTGCAGCTCGAGTTACCTAGCTTGTAAGTGGTTATGAAGGTGGTTGACGAAACGAGAGGCGGCTGAGGCTACTTCCACATTAATCCGGATACATTTGAAAGCACACCTTTTCCTCTGCGTCTTGGCCTTCTGACCACTACTGAGACGCCATTTTTGTCCAGCGAAAACTGAGCTTTTTGACAACGCTCTCCCAAGTGGATAAATTTGAAAACGGCATCTTCACGTTGTAGTGTGGACTGAGAAAACGGAGATATTCAGAAAACAGTGATGTATTTTTAGTCATGCGATGTAGTCATGTGACCCAGTCAGCTCAAAACAAACAAGACGGTGGACAAGCTACTCCGACAAGCTGACAGAGAGCATTTAAAAAAAAAAAAAAAAAAATGCTGTTTTCAGATCTATCCGGATTAATGTGGACGTATCCTGCGTGTACGTGTGAGAGATACTTTTTTTTTTTTTTTTGGTCAGAGGTTTAAACATTGGCAGGCAGATTTAAAACCGTTTACAGCAGTAAGTTTAAGATGAGTGTAAAGACTAAAGTAATGTTTCAGCAAAGAAGTTATTGATCTCTCTTTTTCTGCTTTTGCAGGATGATTCTGAGTCTCAAGGCCAAAGTGGTAAGATCAGTGTGTGTGTGTGTGTGTGTGTGTGTGTGTGTGTGTGTGTGTGTGTGTGTGTGTGTGTGTGTTTTATATACAATAAGCTAAACTTGCTTGCTTTTGCTCATGGCTCACGCCTTCACTGTGTTCTGTCTTATCAGACACGTTAAGGAGGCCGTGGGAGAAGTCTGCCACCATGCCCAGGTGAGGCAGAATTCCCCAGCATGCATTTCTGCTGTAATGTTTTATTACTAAATGGTCTCTCAGTAGGGCACAGAGGAACATCAGTCTCTCACCAGAGCAGAAATGTGCTAATGTATTTAGGGTTAATGAACACATTACAGTGGAGTGTTTAGAGTGGGACCCCCTTCCACTCACACACACAAACACAGACACACAACTTAACAACCTCCCCGACTCGTCACCTGATTATCGTTTAATCATGTCCAATCAGAGTGTGTGTATATATACATATATACACAGTTTGTGTTTCATACAGGAATAACTCTGTTACCCGAGGTCTGGATTCACCCGCCTTCACTGCTCTGACACCCAGGTACACCAACAACATCTAAACCCACACACACACACACACATACATACAGTCCCCTCCAAAGCTACTGGAACGGCAAGGCCAATTCATTTGTTTGTGCTATACACCAAAGACATTTGGGTTTGAGATCAAAAGATGGATAAGAGATGAGAGTTTAGGATTTCAGCTTTTATTTCCTGGTATTTACATCTAGATGTAATAAACAAAATAAAACATAGTACTTTTTGTATCAGACCACCCAATTTTTATGCAAGCAAAATTATAGTGACATAAGTCTTAAAGTAAATAACACGTAATATTTGGTTGTATATCCCTTGATTGCAATAACTGGGTCAAGCCTACAATTCACTGACATCACCAAATTGTTGGTTTCTTCTTTTGTGATGCTTTTCCTGGCTTTTACTGCAGCCTCTCTCAGTTGTTTGTTTTGGGTGGTTTCTCCCTTCAATCTCCTCTTCAGGAGGTGAAAAGCATGCTCAACTGGGTTATAAGGTCTGGTGATTGACTTGGCCAGTCTAAACCTTCCACTTTTCCCCCCTGATAAAGTCCTTTGTTGAGTTGGCAGTGTGTTTTTGGATCATTGTCTTGCTCCAGATTAATTTGGATGCATTTCTCTGTAACTTGGCAGACAAAATGTTCCTGAAAACTTCTGAATTCATTCTGCTGCTACCATCATGAGTCACATCATCAGTAAAGATTAGTGAGCCCGTTCCAGAAGCAGCCATGCAAGCCCAAGCCATGACACTACCATCACCATGTTTCACAGATGAGCTTGTATGTTTTGGATCATGAGCAGATCATTTCTTTCTCCACACTTTGGCCTTTCCATCGCTTTAGTGGAGGTTAATCTTGGTTCCAGAACTTCTGTGGCTCGTCTCTATATTTCGTTAATTCCAATCTGTCTTTCCGAATCTTGCTCCTGATGAGTGGTTTGCATCTTGTGGTATGGCCTCTGTATTTCTGCTCTCAAAGTCTTCTTCAAATGGTGGATTGTGATGCTTTCACCCCTACCATGTGGGAGTTGTTGGTGATGTCACTGACTGCTGTTTTTGGGTTTTTCTTTACAGCTCTCAATGTTTTTGTCATCAGCTGTTTTTTTTGTTTTTTTTTTAATATATATATATATTGTATCCTGGGCTGACCTATTCGGTGTCTGTTGCTCAGTACACCAGTGGTTTCTTTCTTTTTCAGCACATTCCAAATTGTTGTATTGGCTATGCCCAATGTTTGGGCGATACCTCGGATTGATTTTCCCTTTTTTCTCCACTCCTCTCTGGTCTTCATGATGGTTTATCCTTTTTTAACAACAAATGCAGTCTTCACATGTGAAACTGAAGGCTAAAACCCAGAGAAGATGTTCAGAGCTGTATATTCTTTAAACAATCAATCTAACAGGACACACCTGGGTAACAAGAAACACCTGTCAGTCACGTGCCAATATTTTTGCTTGCCTACAAATTGGCTGGTCTGAATCAAAATGTGCTATGTTCTATGTTGTTTAACATATCTACATATAAATACCAGGAAATAAAAGCTGAAATTCTAAACTCTCTTCTCTTATTCATATTTTGATCTCAAACCCAAATGTCTTCAGTCTACAGCAAAAGGAAATGAATTGGCCCTGCCTTTCCAATAGTTTTGGAGGGGGCTGTATAGACACTGTTGCCTCCCCCCCCCACCTTCCCCAGCTTTGCTACAGTGTATCATCAGCCTGGTGTTTAAATGCTGCTGTATGAACGTCTCCTTGCTGACTAACAAGATCTTTGGGATCTCATTTTGCCTGCACAGTATATTTATGACTAACATTACATACTTCTTTTATTCTCTATAGTTTCAGGTTGCACTGGGTTGCAGTGTTCATCCGTGGTCAGCTGTGTTTGTTGGGTGCTCGTTGGTGTTCATGTAATTTTTCTGCAGTTCCCTGATGTGTCGTCTGGAATTGCTCCATTTTATTATGATGGTGTGGTCGTCAGAAAACCCATTTCAGAGTCGCTGAGCTGATACAGAAACATAAACGGCATATTCAATCATACTGAAACAGAACAGACTTTAGTAGTTGATTATGAGCAGTTATTAGACTCGTCCTTACAGAAACAAAAGGACAGTGTGCTCACAGGGCGTACGTTGCGAGCTATGGTCTGAGACGAAATCAGCTGTCAAAATGAGTCAAATCCGAGGTCAAACCTGAATTATAACCAAAACCGGAATCACCATTGGAGAATATCAGTCAGAATCTTTATTACAATAAGAATCAGTTACAGTCAGATTTTGTTTAATTTGCTGAAAGTAAGTCTTACTCGACCAATAATAATCCGCAGTCAGTCACAATTACAGAGAATAAAATAAGAAAAACAGTGAATAAATGGATGAAAGCGTAAATCACGTTACTTTGGTTCAGTAAATAGGATCTTTTGCATGAATTGTTCTGTTCGCTTTTAGATGGGTTTATCTGAAGCAAAGCTTTTCTGCTCTATCTTCAAAGCATTTAATGTTTTCCCCCCCTTTCCTGTCTTTCCTTTACCTTCTCTGCATTCCCTTCTGCATTCTCATCATGACTGTTATTTTTTTTTCCTTCATTATTTCCTCTCTCTGTCCATCAGGCTGAAAGCAGCTGGCTCATCGAATGAAGCCGAGAGTGGAGATGATTCTGAACTGGAGAGAGTCAAACAGGTCAGATTCTAATCACACCCCTGACAAACACAACATTGTCCATATTACAGTCCTAAATAACATTGATGACGTTATTCTATACACAGTGATGTTGACCCCATTGACTACCATACTTGTGCTTCCTCCCTGTGCTGTAAAATGAATGATTGTCTATATACAGTATATATTTAAACAGCGTGCTGGGGTGAGACGTTTCATGAGTTAAGTATCCGTGCAAAAGGTCTGAGTAACTGATACGACCATATGCACCTATTGTTAAAAGAATTGTTAGATAATTTGCTAGGGTCATTTCTGAAGTTAGATAGCCAGTTATCACTGCAGAATGTAACTAGCTGTGTTCACAAAGTTTAGTTAATTAGTCTAAGCTCACTGATTCGTTATGTCAACCGATTTTCTAAAAGGATGTGTGGGGATCTTGTTGTAGTGCTACAATAAGTTTCATTATTGATGACTTTTACTAGCCTGTTAGAATTGAGTACTGTCGTTAAGCATCACCGTTGACCGTTGATGGCTCATGAACTATGGGGAAAGAGGGACAGTACTTTAAGATTTGGTTGAAAGTAGCATGAGTATATAGGGAACACTTCCAGTTCCAGGAAGTCACCTATTTAGGGCTCTAACGGGTAAACCGACTGACATTGTTTACTGTGTCGTAGCACAGTGCAGAACAACAGGTTCTAGGGAGCATTACCATCTTTTAAACTGCTGAAAATTTCATATTTTATGTTTGTGTGTGTGTATGTGTGTGTGTTGTAGGAGCTGCTGGAAGAAGTGAGGAAAGAGCTGCAGAAAGTCAAGGATGAAATTATTGGAGGTAAACAATGCATTAATGATTAATGCAAAGGATTAATGCATCTCTGTGTTAATATTGATGGTGTCCCAAATGGCGGTGTGTGATGGTAGTAGAGTCTGTAACAGAATTCATTCCAGGAGTAACGATCACAGAGAAACTGATAATGCATCACACAGAAGAGTCATTGGCCAATGGTCTGATTAGGCAGTTACTGCTATACCTAAATTAATTAGCAAAAGGGTAGGGTGATGCAGCTCGAGATGAAGCACAGGCGACTGATTTATACTTGACACATGATTTCGCGCGCGCATGCAGCATTGTTCACACACTCGCTGTGTATCTTATGTACACCCACAAGATTTCATGCACAGCGACGTTCAACACACTGATGAGCTCTGTCTTTTTTTTTATTTTTTATTTTTTTTATTTTTTTTTAAAAGCTTTTCGCTGTTTTGTTTGTTGTCATGGGCTGCGTCTCGAATGGAAAACTGTGACATTACATTCAAAAAGTATTTACTAATCTAGAAAATCCAGAAGAATACTTTTGGTAGGTTTGAAGAGGACATTTAGGAAGGTTTTTAGAGTTCACAAACTGTAATAGGAAAACCAGTTAGTGTTAATACTTCATTACAGTCTAGAATAGTACATATGCAATACGTTATCTTGTTTAGCAGAGGTTGAAGGATGGGGAAAATTGTCTGAATTATTGCTGAATTACACTAGTGCAGCATGTCATTATAGTGGAAAAAGACTAAAATAACACGTAACCGGTTCATTTAAATGTCTGAAAGTGTAACAATTTCTCGCAGTAACATTTCAAAATCTTATAACACAAAATGCGTCTTCGATATTCCTAATATTTAATTAAATTTCATTTTGAATGAAACAAAAGAGGAGATTGTGCGTTTCTCTCACGACTCGATTTGTAAATCGGGTGACCCCATGTAGGGTCACGACCCGTAGTTTGGGAACCCCTAGGCTAAACTTTAAATTTATTCACACATTCCTCTGACTATTACCTTTGTAAAAAAATTTGAATAGCACTGAATCGGAAACACCACTAGTTATGCATGTAGCTGGTTCTATTAACCTCCAGGGGGGTGATTATATCACCTGAATACCTTCCTGTGTGTGTATGCATGCATGACGAGACCTTCCCACCGTGTCACGAAGTTAGATAGCAGTGGCAATAAATAGGGAACACTGAGTTCACTGCGAGACAGGGTGCTGTAATGTGTGCGAGGAGTGTGGAGGTCTCCCGGTGGCTTGGTCCATGGTGGGGAGACATTGGATGGGAATTGGAACTGATGGGGCAATGGGAACTGATCTCCTGTCACTGCGTGGCATGGATTACAGTTGTTGGTCTTAACATGTGAAGGGGGAGGGCTTTTAGGAACCAGTTTGCGCCTCTTAAATCTAGAATACAACTAAACCCACGGTCCTTCTTCCGAACAAGAAAGTATGCTGAAGACCTTTTCCAAGAGGGAACAGACTTCTCGGGTTATAATGGCAATTTTGTTGAGTCTGACACTGATGGGTCCTAATAATGTTGAAGTTAGAGTTGTACCTCTGCCCTATTGTCCTTGGGATCCACTAATCTGATGTGGTCACTGCCTAAAGCTTTCAGCTGTAAATTGTAAATTGAAACACTCCGGTGTTGTGTATAACCCAGATTGGATGCCCCATGTCCTATCCCAGGTGTCCCACTGCGAGTCTTGCAGCATAGCTTGTTAGTCACTCTATGCCAAAGACATGTATTACCAGCTTACTGAGAGCAAGGTTAAAGTGTTAAGGTGGGGGAGAAAACACTTGCACACACTAACGGTGTACAGTTGCAATCAAAATTATTCAACCCCCATTGCAAATCAGGTTTATTGTCAAAATTTACAGACTTTCAGCTGTTTGCAATGAACAAATCAAACAAAAGTAATTGAAATAGTTCAACACAACGAATGATTCAAGTGGTTTCCACAAATTCAACTGAAAATGCAACTTATAATGACTTCTCCAGTTTCAAAATTATTCAACCCCTTCATGGCAAGCATCTTTAGTACTTAGTAGAGCACCCTTCTGCTGTTATGACCTGCTGCAAATGAGATGCATAGCCAGGCACCAGCTTCTGGCAGCGTTCCTGAGGAATCTTAGCCCAGTCCTCACGAGCAATGGCCTCCAGTCCAGTAATATTCTTGGGTTTGTGTGCTGCAACCACCTTCTTCAAATCAAAAAGTCAGGTAATGGTGATGGCCCTGTAGAATCTTCAAGGGCTTCTTCTGCAACCAAGCCTTGGTGGAATTTGAGGTATGCTTGGGATCATTGTCCTGTTGGAAGGTCCAATGACGCCCAAGCTTCAGCTTCCTCACAGACGGCATGATGTTTTCTCCTAGGATTTCCTGATACTTCAGTGAATCCATCTTGCCTTCCACACGCTGCAGGTTTCCAGTGCCAGAGGATGCAAAGCAGCCCCAGAGCATCACCGAGCCACCACCATGCTTGACTGTGGACAGAGTGTTCTTTCTTCATTCTTCTTTCTCCAGACATACCGCTGATCCATCATGCTGAAAAGTTCCAGTTTTGTTTCATCGCTCCACAGAACAGAATCCCAAAACTTCTGTGGCTTATTTATATGATTTTGAGCCGATTTTCTTGTGCTTTTGGGTCAGTGGTGGTGTACGTCTTGCAGTTCTGGCATGGAAACCTTCTGCGTTTAGTACGCACCATACTGTGCGCAATGAAACCTCAGTGCCTGTTGCCATCAAGTCGTACTGCAGGTCTTTTGCAGTCACTCGAGGGTTTTTCACAACCTGCCTTCTCAGAAATCTGGTTGCAGCCGTTGATAGCTTCCTTTTTCTGCCCCGTCCAGGTATTTCATGTATTTTCTGACCCTAGCCAGTTCTTTGTGTATTTCATGTGTTCCAGCTCAAGCACACCTGGTGCAACTAATGAAGCTCTTGATTAGTTGCATCAGGTGTGCTTGAGACAACACCTGTTTTGCATATTTGTGCTGTTGCGAGGGATTCTATTCAGGGGGTTGAATAATTTTGAGACTGAAGAAGTCATTATAAGTTGCATCTTCAGTTGAATTTTGGGAAACCACTTGAAGCATTCATTGTGTTGAACTATTTCAATTGTTTTTGTTTGATTTGCTCATTGTCAATAAACCTGATTTGCAATGGGGGTTGAATAATTTTGATTGCAACTGTATAACCACAGGCTGCTAGTAGACAGATGTTTGAGTCGGAGATAAAATCACAGGTCTAGAGGGAGAACTGAGGGCAACCGACTCCAGACTTGGTGTTGCATTAGCAATGCGGGTAATGTAGCAGGCTAGCTGAACAGTGCCTTGACTACACAAGTGGCTCCAGCCACTGGCTTACTAGTCGGCTAGACACTGTGATGGAGGGAAACCAACCCCAGCCCTAGTGTTGCTGTATTATCTGCTAGCATAGCAGCTCGGTGGACTAGCTAAATATTGCCTCACATGAAGCTATTCGTTGATATTCACTGCCCTTGGCAGTTAGGAAGGGTGAAATAGCAGCAGTATTAAAAAGTCTCATTCGAACGGGTTCTCTGTGTTCTAGGGGATTTAAAGTGGATGGCATTCTAGTAAGAAAACAAATGTTAAACTGTAGCATTTGGAACAGAACTCATTACTTATAAACAGGGTTGGGAGGGTTACTTTAAAAATGCATTCTGTTACAGTTACAAATTACTTCATAAAAAAATTTCATCAGTAACGTGATCCAAGTATCACAATAGGAAAGTAATGTTATCTGATTACTTTTGGATTACTTTAAGGTCACATATGTAAGTAAAGTCAAGAGAAAAGCAATATGATAAAAAAAATAAATAAAAAAAAAAAAAAAAGTAAAAAAAAAAAAAAGTATTTTATAAGAGCTTAACGTTACATCACAAAATACATGGGCATTGTTTCGACTCAGGACAGCCGTCATTTGACAAGCACCTGTTTGATGCCGTACACAACAGCACTTCACCTTCGTGCGTTCACTGAGAGAAGGCTAATGGTTGAGAGGCAGGAATTTAGCCAATAGCTGCTGCAAGCCTTTTATAATCGACCAATTGGTGTGCGAGAAGGTGGGAATTACAGACAGGGGTTAAAGCAATGCAAATATGCGCACACATGATGCAGAATTAGACCATAAGCACATCATAATGAAACTAAAGCCGAATCCCGGACATTTTCTCAAGTTTAGAAATCCCGGCCGGACGCTTTTTTTTTTTTTTTTTTTAAGGTCTGAAAAAGAGGACATGTCCGGGATAAAGAGGACGTATGGTCACCCTAACAAAAGCATTTCAGAGAACAATTTGTGTTAATTCCTACCAAATTAACTTTGCAAAAAAAGGTATTTGCGCATGCACCAGGAGGTCGCTCACGTGAGCCACGACCAGTAAGAGAGAACCGGAACTATAATCAAGCAGCTGTCTATATTGTATTATGTCAAAAGATTCATTTCTTTGATTTTAAATGGGGAAAAAAATTGTAATCCTGATAGTATTCCCTAACATTAATACTGTTTTTTTGTTTTCTCTCCACAGCAATCATTCAGGAGTTACAGAGGAGAAGCACATAGTCTCTCTCTCTCTCTCTCTCTCTCTCTCTCTCTCTCTCTCTCTCTCTCTCTCTCTCTCTCACACACATACACACACACACACACAAATATATGCAGGGACTTAATCCATTCAGCTTGATTTTGATTTGAAATCATTCAGTCTATTATATTTTCCCCGTTGCCATCATCATCATCATCATCGTCACCACCACCACCATTGCTCGCTCAGAAAAGTTTACATCTCTTTTGGGTTTTAATGAAACTTGTGTATGTAATTAACACAAGTTACTATAAAAGCTCAGCGAGCGCGCGCACACACACACACACACACACACACACACGCACGTATGCTCTCACTCTCTCTCTCTCTCAATCTCACCATCACTGCCTCACTCACTCGCTCAGTCATTCAGCAACCACACCAGAGTTGCACTCGTCTACAGACAGGAAGTGAATGCATGGCTCTTCATCACTCTGTGATGGTCTGTGTTGTGCTACATATTGAGAGTACAACCAAATACAAGACTCTGTGCTGCTCCTACAGAGCACAGATAAATAGTATGTCATGTAAATAGTAGTAGGCGTCTGTGCCGTTGTTCGCTAGTGAACTGTATTATGGAACTAGCAAGCAAGCAGGCAAGGTAGCCTCAGTGGAGGTATTTCCTCAAATCAGGGCTCTGTCTCAAATCGCGCACTATATTGTCACACTATATAGTACCTGGACCTTTATCAGGCAGTAACACAAATCAAACACTAGTACTTTTGACTAAACATAAATAGACACTTCATCATTATTAAGCTGTGCCAGAACAACTGTACATTTTAAAAACCACCTCAACTCCTTTTCTCCTCATTTGCATCTGTTGTGTAATGGCATTCCTGTTGGCCATTATAAAAATTTTCGAACCATAAAGGCCTCTGTTGGCCCTGCCCCTTCGGCTGCTTAGAGCAGACTGCAACCACCAAGCATAAAAAGTATCCGGTGTGCAACACTGTATTTCCACTCCGTTCTAGCACACCATCCAGGTATTAATACTACTACATCTCACTGACTTTCCCAGCGTGCACTACGGAAGTACGTAATCTGAGATTTGAGAAACAACATTAGGTTTGCATAATTCCTAGAAACACTGATTTTTTTTTCTTCTTCTTCCTAACATTAGCTGTCTGTTGGGATAGATAGGTATTACGTATTAGTTAGCCACGCAGCCAGCCGTACAGGCCAGGCATTTTACATCAGTGTTTGAAGCAGATACTCAGATGAGCGGATTCCTGTAAGGAACTCATGATCTGAGATCGAGATGGATTCTCTGGTGTTTCTAGATGGACTTGTTTGTATAAAGTTGAACTTTTGCCTCTGTACGGCCGTGTAGTCTCTCAAGGACGCCGATGTGATTTCGTCTACGTTCACAGATTTTCTTTCAGCAAACACTTCTATCCAGAGCAGTCAGGGCGACGCGGTGTACACCGTGAGATTGACACCGATGCGTGTGCTCCAGAGAGGGAGACTGGTGTAGAGAGAACAGAGGCAGCAATGTAAACACGATATCTGGTGTACACAGGGCGTTACATACGTTTGTCACGGTCATCAAACCTGATAATACACACCAACAATAATAGAGTAGTGTAGGTCACTACCAGGTACACTAATGAGTTGACGGATAGAGACACACACACACACACACACTCAGGGCGATTTAATTATTGCATTACATAAAATAAACACACTAAACAAGGCTCTTTGTGCCTCCTGAATACACAATCACACAGTCACTATGCAAAGCTTAATTCAAACGTCATTGCAACACATTTCAATTTAACCAAAGTCAAATAATCATTTGGAGTTGATTCCAAGTGTTGAAGGAGTTGATTCCACACACTCTTTTGGGCTGCATGTCCTTGACAATGAACTCCGTGAGCTCTTTTTGTTTAATGCCTGAATAAACGTATGTTAACCTTACCTATACTTAAACGGGTACCCGACTCTTCTCAGCTTCTTTAGTTGGCCCGGTTCAAGGTTTTTTTTTTTTTTTCCTTTCTCTAAAGTGAAATACTGCCAGACTGCTCACGTATTTGCCAAGGAAAGAGGCATTTGTCCAATGTTAACAGTTGAACAGTACACGTTCTTGCACTATGTCCTGTGTGAATTTGAGCTGAATCATTTTAACATGTGGAATTGACTCTAAATCACTTTTGATTCCCAATGCCCGGAATCAGGTCATCAGCTCTCTTTGGGATCGACTTCCAGCTCTGCGAATGGATATAAATAATCAACTAGATATAAATAATGGTATTTCTGTTTGGACCAAATTGCCTTTGATACAAATGTGTGTGAGTAGATATGCAGTGTGAGTGTACAGATATATTCACACGCACGCACACAATGATGTTTTGGTGGGCAGGGTTTGTGATGATTGAGTTTCTTATTATTGGGTTTTTGTTTATTTCTATAGGGCTTTACTATATTTGAAACTTTTTTTTTTACACTGTGACACACACACACACACACACACACACACACACTGGAGCATTGCTTTTATACCCAAATACAGCTGCTGCTGCATCAACATGCCTCTGTGTTATCTCTGTGTGTGTGTTTTGAAGTACCCCTGTGTGTTACATAAGCATATCCTGTTAATCAGTTGACAGAATCATTTTAATCTCTCATTCTCAGGCTGCCATCTTCGTATTCTAAGTATTCATCCAAGTATTGCCATCTTTTAAGAGACCAGTCTGCAGGAGTTTGCCCCCCCCCCCCCAAAAATAATAATAATAACTGTGTTCACTATGAGAGTGTATGAAACATATTGGACTGAATTGTCACTCAGACTGAAAAATGATGTTTAAGGGACCACCATAAAACTACAGCTGGCCAGATATTATTTAGGTGATGAAGTATTCTCAGCAAAACAGTGGCACTGGCATTAAGTAGTTATTTTGTCGTTATGGTAATGGAAATAAAATTACAAAAGTAAACCTTAGTGAAAATTGATACAAGCTTGTGTGTCAACCAGTAGCTCGTTTTGTAGTGTTACAACCTGGAATTGAAATGTTAATTGAGTAAATAATAAATAAATTTTAAAAAATCACAATGTCTAACATCTGAAGGTGCAAAATATTTTTGAACCTTCAAATGTTAATTGTAATTTTGTACCTCAAAGGGTTTTTTTTTTTTTTTTTTTTTTTTTTTTTTTTTTAAATTTAATTTATTTTTTTTTTTAGCCTTTTTTAATTAAACAAAAAAGCAGACATATGTTAGATGTATATTAAATTTCATTTTAGGATTACGCTGTATTTGGCACCATCCATCAAACCTAACTGGTTTCCCAGTCCCTGCTGATGAAAAGCTACCATCCCCATGCTTCACTGTAAGGATAGTGTTCTCAGTATGCTGAGCAGTGTTGGGTTTCTGCCAAAGGCCAGTTAATTTTTGGTCTCATCAGACCAGAGAATTTGGTGAGTCTCCAACTGGCAATTATATTAGCCTTTTTTTCAACAATGGCTTTCTTTTTGCCACTCTTCCATAAGGTCCAGCTTTGTGGAGTGTCTGGGCTATGGTTGTTCTGTGAACAGTTTCTCCCATCTAAGCTGTGGATCTCTCCAACACCTTTACAGTTACCCTCTTGGTTGTTTCTCTGACCATCGTTACAGTCTCCTCTGGTAGTCCTAGGGAATCGTTGTCGTGCCACATTCGTGAATTTTTTTTCAATAATGGATTTAATGGGGCGCTGTGGTATGTTCAAAGTCTGGGATTTTTTGTAATGAAACCCTGATTGCTACTTTTATGTAATTTTGTCCCCGACTTGTGTTGATAACTCCTTGGTCTTCATGATGCTTTTTGATTAGGTACAGTACCCTCCAGTAATATTGGCACCCTTGGTAAAAATGAGCAACGAAGGCTGTGAAAAATTGTCGTTATTGTTTAACCTTTTGATCTTTTGTTAAAAAAATTCACAAAAATACTCTGCTCTCATGGACATCAAACAATTGCAAACACACCACAGGTTTATCAAAAAAAAAAAAAAAAAAAGCCAGGACCTTGATTTTGTGGTCAGTAAACCATTTTAGTGTTGATTTTGATGTATGTTTTGGATCATTGTCCTGCTGGAAGATCCAACCACGGCCCATTTTAAGCTTTCTGGCAGAGGCAGTCAGGTTTTCATTTAATATCTGTCGATATTTGATGGACTCCATGATGCCATGTATCCTAACAAAATGTCCAGGTCCTCTGGCAGAAAAACAGCCCCAAAACATTAAAGAGCCACCACCATATTTAACCGTGGGCATGAGGTACTTTTCCATATGGCTACCTCTGTGTGCCAAAACCACCTCTGGTGTTTATTGCCAAAAAGCTCTATTTTGGTTTCATCTGACCATAGAACCCGATACTATTTGAAGTTCCAGTAGTGTCTGGCAAACTGAAGACACTTGAGTTTGTTTTTGGATGAGAGTAGAGGCTTTTTTCTTGAAACCCTTCCAAACA
>CM042566.1:14231253-14546253 GCA_023630585.1 Cranoglanis bouderius
TCAGTGTCATTTAGAAATTGTTACAGTGTAAAATGTAGTCTGGTTTCCACTGAGAGGGAGAGCATTGAGTACGTGCCCTTTCAGTGGCTCTGCTTAACATATTGAAGAGATCCATCCTGTTTGGGAAGCTCTAAATTTCCAATTGACTGCAAACAACTGTGATAGGCACTTATAAGAGCTTATCTTATATTATGTATAAGTATTTTATATATATATATATATATATATATATATATATATATATAATATGAGCAAAGAAGGCTGTGAAAAATATTGATCTTTTGTTAAAAAATTCACAAAAATACTCTGCTCTCATGGATATCAAACAATTGCAAAAAAAAAAACAAAACACAGATTTATCAAAAATAATTACCACTTTGACCGGGTGGTAGCTCAAGAAGTTGGGCTACTGATCGGAAGGTCGTGAGATCGGTTAAATGCAGAGAACAAATTCCGAGTATGGGTTACCATACACTGGCCTCCACATGTCACTTACTTATTTTTACTATATTTGGCAAAAACTGATGTGCAACAATTATTGGCACCCTTTTAGTCAATACTTTGTGCTACCTCCCTTTTCCAAGGTAACAGCTCTGAGTCTTCTCCTATAATGCCTGATGAGGTTGGAGAATACATGGCAAAGGATCTGAGACCATTCCTCCATACAGAATCTCTCCAGACGCTTCAAATTTCGAGGTCTACGCTGGTGGACTCACCTCTTCAGTTCACCCCACAGGTTTTCTATGGGTTTCAAATCAGGGGACTGGGATGGCCAGGGCAGGACCTTGATTTTGTGGTCAATAAACCATTTTTGTATTGATTTTGATGTATGTTTTGGATCATTGTCCTGCTGGAAGATCCAACCACGGCCCATTTTAAGCTTTCTGGCAAAGGCAGTCAGGTTTTCATTCAATATCTGTTGATATTTGATGGAGTCCATGATATAGTAACAAAATGTCCAGGTCCTCTGGCAGAAAAACAGCCCAAAACAATAAAGAGCCACCACCATATTTGGTGATATATTATATATGGGGTACTTTTCCATAAGGCTACCTCTCTGTGTGCGCCAAAACCACCTCTATTGCCAAAAAGCTCTATTTTGGTTTCATCTGACCATAGAACCCGATCCCATTTGAAGTTCCAGTAGTGTCTGGCAAACTGAAGACGCTTGAGTTTGTTTTTGGATGAGAGTAGAGGCTTTTTTCTTGAAACCCTTCCAAACAACTTGTGGTGATGTAGGTGACTTCAGATTGTAGTTTTGGAGACTTTCTGACCCCAAGATGCAATTAACTTCTGCAAGTCTCCAGCTGTGATCCTTGGAGATTTTTTGGCTCAAACCATCCTCTTCACAGTGCGTTGAGACGATATAGACACACGTCCAATTCTAGGTTGATTCATACCATTTCCAGTTGCTTTGACTAGGCCATTCCATAACCCTCCATTTCTTCTTTTTGAGCCATTCCTTGGTGGATTTGCTAGTGTGCTTAGGACCATGTTGAAAGGTCCACTTTCGGTTCAACTTCAACTTTCAGACAGACGGCCTCACATTATCTTCAAGCTCTCTTTGATATGATGCAGAATTCATAGTTGACTCAATGAATACAAGCTGTCCAGTCCCTGAGGCAGCAAAACAACCTCAAACCATAGGAGGTACTTCTCCTGAAAAGCTGTATTTGGTGTATGTCCGCTGTTACTGTGGTCATACAACTCTATCTTTGATTCGTCTGCCCAGAGCACATTATTCCAAAAGGCCTGGTCTTTGCCTATATGCTCATTGGCAAACTGCAGTCTTGCAAAGGCTTTTTCCTGGCACGCCTCCCATGCAGGTCACATTTTCTGATTCTATTTCTGATCTTTCTGATTGTAGAAGCATGCACTTTGATAGCAACAGTTGCAAGACTTACTAGCAGATACTGTGATTAAATTTTGGGGTCCTTGGAGACTTCTTTTTGCATCAGATGGTCTACTCTTGGGCTGAATTTGCTGGGACGGCCAGTCCTGGACAAATTGGCAGTAGTTTGAAACCTGCACCATTTATAGATTAATTACCTTACGGTGGAATGATGTATTTAAAATAATGTGGAGATGTTTTTAAATCCCTTGCCAGACTCATAGGCATCCACAACCTTTTTTCTGAAGGCCTTACAGAACTCTTAAGAAGCAGGTTCTTATCACTGGCACCCAGTCTTGAACACGTGATTCTAATTTTGTGGATCTGAAGGTGTGATAAATGTAGGGGTGAAAATTACTACAAAATGTCAATTTTATGTGTCATTTATTAGAGTCATTTATCAGGCACTGTTTCAAAGAGGATCAAATGTTTGCTTGTCAAAAAAGCCAGCAATTTCCACTGGCAGTAATTGTTTATACATTATATATATATATATATATATATATATATATATATATATATATATATATATATATATATATATATATATATAAACATAAACATATAAACATTACCTCATCATGTTCCTATGTAAAGATCTATAGACAATCAAGTTACTATCCAAGCCTACTTTACATGTCCATAAAGTGCTTAAGGAACTGCACAGTAACTCTTTTAAGAGACTGCTAGCCAACAGCAGGAAGCAGTCTTTTCCACTCTGCTCCACTCCCTCTGTTCTAACAACCACTAGAGACAGGCTCAAAGCACATGGCCAGAAACAGCGGCCCTATCATCTGCCTCTCTCATGCTGAGCTGGCCTTGATATGTCCAAAGTATGCAGCTGTTTGGCCAGGAAGGAGAGTGGAGAAGGCCAGTGTGAGGATGTATTTAAAGGTCTTTTCGTCATATTCCTTTCAGGTTGCAGCTGGAGTTCTACTGTCCCTGGGTATTTTACCCGTTTAGCCAGAGAAGCAAGATCAGATCATAAAGCCTAATTGGGCATAGTTGGGAACTGGTTTTGAGGCTGATATAAAATGAACAATTGAATGCTGGCTTGGAATGATATGAAATTATGGGCCTAATTGTGTCAAGAAATAAGAAAAAGATCTTAGACAGCTTTCCTTTCGAATAAGAGTAGACTCGTGGTGCTCCTGTCATTTGTAAACACAGCTCCTGAGCAGGCCAGTGAGAGTGCAAAGATGTGTAAAGACTGTGCCAAAGGTCAAGTGTGCTGCCTGGCCTTTCACCAAATGTTTACAATTGTATTCTTCTGGTAGGAGCTCCCAGTCTTGAACCACCAACTGCAAATTGAGTCATCTCATGGCTGGATAAAACATGTCAAGTCCCCAACAGAAGAATATCCAATTCTGGATTTGTCCATTATTTTAGAAGTGATCTGGCATGCATTTTGTCATCCTATCCGTTTTTTTTTTTAAATATCCCCCTCCCTTCAGTTTCTGTTTACATGGCTTGGAAAAACAAAGAGGCCTATCAGGAGCCAACTACTCATGGATCATTGTGGTTAAGCACTTCCATGCACTTAAAACAGTTGAAGCAAAACTGTTAAGGGAATGGTCCTCAGGCAGTCTTTCCCTCCAAATGGTGGGGATAGAAGGTGAATTAAGATGAACAGGAAGACAGGGCTGAGGCAGCCGTGTCGGATTGTCATAGCTGCTACAGGCCCACACTACTGCAGCTCCCTGATGGCTGAATGGAGGAGTCTGCACACAGTGCATAAATGCTCCACGCTACATTAGAGACCAGAGCCTTTCCACATGTTGTTTGCAGAAGGCCTCAGTGGTGCCACAACCTTCTCCCCAGCTGCCTTTTTCTAGGTCAGTTTGTCTACCCCCCTTCTCAGACACACACACACACACACACACACACACACATACTTTCCCTGATAAGATTCTATGTACTATTTCACAGTGGTTCCTTCGCAACACTGGCAAATCCTGTCCCAGCTTTCATGGTTTACACACACTCGTACACAGACATAACCCCATTATGACTCTCTCTCTCCCAACACCATAATAGTGTGTCAGTTTGACTGAGTGACAAATATACGACACATATACAGGTGCATCTCAATAAATTAGAATGTTGTGGAAAAGTTCATTTATTTCAGTAATTCAACTCAAATTGTGAAACTCGTGTATTAAATAAATTCAATGACACAGACTGAAGTAGTTTAAGTCTTTGGTTCTTTTAATTGTGATGATTTTGGCTCACATTTATCAAAAACCCACCAATTCACTATCTCAACAAATTAGAATACTTCATAAGACCAATAAAAAAAAACATTTTTAGTGAATTGTTGGCCTTATGGAAAGTATGTTCATTTACTGTACATGTACTCAATACTTGGTAGGGGCTCCTTTTGCTTTAATTGCTGCCTCAATTCGGCATGGCATGGAGGTGATCAGTTTGTGGCACTGCTGAGGTGGTATGGAAGCCCAGGTTTCTTTGACAGTGGCCTTCAGCTCATCTGCATTTTTTGGTCTCTTGTTTCTCATTTTCCTCTTGACAATACCCCATAGATTCTCTATGGGGTTCAGGTCTGGTGAGTTTGCTGGCCAGTCAAGCACACCAACACCATGGTCATTTAACCAACTTTTGGTGCTTTTGGCAGTGTGGGCAGGTGCCAAATCCTGCTGGAAAATGAAATCAGCATCTTCAAAATGCTGGTCAGCTGAAGGAAGCATGAAGTGCTCCAAAATTTCTTGGTAAACGGGTGCAGTGACTTTGGTTTTCAAAAAACACAATGGACCAACACCAGCAGATGACATTGCACCCCAAATCATCACAGACTGTGGAAACTTAACACTGGACTTCAAGCAACTTGGGCTATGAGCTTCTCCACCCTTCCTCCAGACTCTAGGACCTTGGTTTCCAAATGAAATACAAAACTTGCTCCCATCTGAAAAGAGGATGTTGGACCACTGGTCAACAGTCCAGTTCTTCTTCTCCTTAGCCCAGGTAAGATGCCTCTGACGTTGTCTGTGGTTCAGGTGTGGCTTAACAAGAGGAATACGACAACTGTAGCCAAATTCCTTAACACGTCTGTGTGTGGTGGCTCTTGGTGCCTTGACCCCAGCCTCAGTCCATTCCATGTGAAGTTCACTCAAATTCTTGAATCGATTTTGCTTGACAATCCTCATAAGGCTGTGGTTCTCTCGGTTGGTTGTGCATCTTTTTCTTCCACAATTTTTCCTTCCTCTCAACTTTCTGTTAACATGCTTGAATACAGCACTCTGTGAACAGCCAGCTTCTTTGGCAATGAATGTTTGTGGCTTACCTAGTGAACCAAACTGAGAGACCATTTTGAAGGCTCAGGAAACCTTTGCAGGTGTTTTGAGTTGATTAGCTGATTGGCATGTCACCATATTCTAATTTGTTGAGATAGTGAATTGGTGGGTTTTTGTTAAATGTAAACCAAAATCATCACAATTAAAAGAACCAAAGACTTAAACTACTTCAGTCTGTGTCATTGAATTTATTTAATACACGAGTTTCACAATTTGAGTTGAATTACTGAAATAAACGAACTTTTCCATGACATTCTAATTTATTGAGATGCACCTGTACAATATATCCCACTTATACCACCGCAATGCCAATGATTACAATTTATAATTTACAATTGAACAACACATCTTGCTTTTTAACCGTTTATAGTTAATTTAATATAATGTTATGGAATGTCTGCGAGACTAGTTTGTTTTTTTATCACTCACATAACAGCAACTCTCATTTTTTCTCTCTTTCTTGAAGTTAATAAGACAAAAAAAAAAAAAAAAATGAAGCTTGTCATGTTACAGAGAAACCGGAAAACTCAAACCACTCTGTCCTGAAGGGTCTCCCATAGCAGAAAATGTACTAACTGTAACAAATAAATATATAAAAGAAAGCTTAGCAATATTAACAATTATACATATTTCTTTGTTAAAATTGGTTTATTATTACCCTTAGATTATGTAGACCTTTTGCCATACAAGTCCCTGTGTATAAGCTGTTATTACAGAAAGGATGACATATTAGAACAAGCATATTAATATCATATCATTTAGCCAGAACTACTGTCAGAGTTATGCTGTTATATAAAATTAATCAATACCTTCTGATCAATTTTGCTGTTTATTTGTTACAAATCTTATTTTTTTGCAACTAGCAATAAAAAATATTATACAGATTTAGAGCCTCCACCCATGCCACTGCATAATTTGTACACTGCCAACTCAGTTTCAAACATTGTTTAGAAGGAACATGGGACTGAACTTACTTGCTTACTTACTTACTTTTACTTACTTACATAGAATGGCATACAGTGATGTTCACACTGTCTTTTATGAGCATGGAGCCCTCTGTTTTCTGTAAATAGCTTTCTTTCTGCACATAGTTCATAGTCATGCAGTACTACTCTTCCTCTATAAAGTACACAGAGTGCATATTTGACCCTGCACATTAGGAGTGTAACACAATGCCATTATCTGTATCTGTTTAATGCTTAAAATACTTGTATCTGTTTTCATATTGAGATTTAAACCAGAATTGGGCATGGTCTGTACAAGTGTATAAATGTTACAGAAAAACTTACCAGCTAATTTCCTTATAAAACTGCACAAATTGTACTGGAGACTACTGTTTTTATTTTTATTTTTTTGTCACACCAAATATTGACTTTGTTTCATTTACTACTGTTTACAGCTCTTTACAGTATTTTTTTAAAATGTAGAAACATTTAATTTCATTATTTTGAAGGCATCTTTGCTCTACAGCATTTCTTTGCATGTGCCTAAAACTTTTGCACAGTACTGTATACAGTTGCAATCAAAACTATTCAACCCCCATTGCAAATCAGGTTTATTGTCAAAATTGACAGACTTACAGCCATTTGCAATGAACAAATCAAACAAAAGCAATTGAAATAGCTCAACAGAACGAATGCTTCAAGTGGTTTCCCCAAATTCAACTGAAAATGCAACTTATAATGACCTCCAGTTTCAAAATTATTCAACCCCTTCATGGCAAGCATCTTTAGTACTTAGTAGAGCACTCTTTTGCTGTTATGACCTGCTGCAAATGAGATGCATAGTCAGACACCAGGTTCTGTCAGCGTTCCTGAGGAATCTTAGCTCATTCCTCATGAGCAATGGCCTCCAGTTCAGTAATATTCTTGGGTTTATGTGCTGTAACCGCCTTCTTCAAATCCCACCAGACATTTTCTATGGGGTTCAAGTCAGGTAACTGTGATGGCCCTGTAGAATCTTCCAGGACTACTTCTGCAACCAAGCCTTGGTGGAATTTGAGGTATGCTTGGGATCATTGACCTGTTGGAATGTCCAATGACACCCAAGCTTCAGCTTCCTCACAGATGGCATGACGTTTTCTCCTAGGATTTCCTGATACTGGTTTCCAGTGCCAGAGGATGCAAAGCAGCCCCAGAGCACCACCAAGCCACCACCATGCTTGACTTTGGACAGAGTGTTCTTTCTTCATTCTTCTTTCTCCAGACATACCGCTGATCCATTGTGCCAAAAAGTTCCAGTTTTGTTTCATCGCTCCACAGAACAGAATCCCAAAACTTCTTTGGCTTATTTATATAATTTTGAGTCGACTTTTCTTGTGCTTTTGTGTCAGTAGTGGTGTACGTCTTGGAGTTCTAGTAGTATGGAAACCTTCTGCATTTAGTACGTGCCATACTGTGCTCACTGAAACCTCAGTGCCTGTTGCCACCAAGTCTTGCTGCAAGTCTTTTGCACTCACTTGGGTTTTTCCACAACCTGCCTTCTCAGAAATCTGGTTGCAGCCATTGATTTTTTTTGTGTTTTCTGCCCCGTCCACGTATTTCATGTGTTCCAGCTCAAGCACACCTGGTGCAACTAATGAAGCCCTTGAAATATTTGTGCTTGTTATGAAAGGCACAGTTGACTGGATGCAAGTGCAGAGTACTTTCGATGCTTTATTTGTATTATATAGATAAATATCAACAGTTCCAAAACGTGAGGCAGAAGAATGGTCAATAAACAGGCAGCGTTCAGTATCATGGGCAGACAGAGTAATCAGAGGCAGTGCAACAGACAAAATCCACAAACGTAGCAAAAGTCCCATAAACCCAAAATAGACAGTCCAAGGGCAGAGACAATAATCCAAAATCCGTTCAACACAAGCAAAGTTCGTAAACCAGAGATAATCCGTCAGAGAATAAAGGCTTGGTAGATGTCAGATACAAAGATAGCACAAATACTTCGCGCCGGAAGTTTAAAATGATAGTCCTCATATATTGCACTTGAGATTGCCTACAGGTGTGTGTCATCAGAAGGCGGGTGATTGTGAGCGTGGGAGTGAGGGAGTGCTATAGGGAGTGTAGTCTGTGGCGGCCATATTTGTAGGCTGCTGTGCCTGCTGGGAATTGTAGTCACGCTCATAGCGCGATCTAACAGAGCCCCCCCGAAGGGCTCACTCTGGGAGCAATACCTTGCCTGGGTCGGCCTCTGGGTCGAGGGCCTGGATATTCCGGGTGAAGATGGTGAAATTCTTGGATTAGTTGAGGGTCAAGAATGTCCTGTGCTGGGACCCAGCTTTGTTCCTCTGGGCCGTATCCTTCCCAGTCTATGAGATACTGAAGTTTGCCCTGGCGGCGACAGGATTTGAGGATGCAGTTTACCTGATAAGCTGGTTGTCCGCTGACCTCCAGCGGAGGTGGTGGGGTTTCCTGAGGGTGATTGGTAGCCAGGATACTGGCATTAACGGGTTTGAGCAGTGAAACGTGAAATGATGGTGCTATGCGCCAGTGCTGTGGAAGAGCCAGTTTATATGTCACTTCGTTGATTTGTTTAATGATTTTGAATGGGCCCGTGTATCGGGGGCAGAGTTTTTTGCATGGATGCACGGGTTTGAGGTTCCTGGTAGATAGCCATACCCGATCTCCTGGTTGATATCTGGGTGTGTCCTGACGGCGACGGTCTGCCTGAGTTTTGGCTTGGTGAGCCGCTAGCTGTAGCCGTCGATGAGTGGTTGCCCATACCTGTTCACTCCGCTCGAACCATTCATTAACTGCGGGAGCATCCGTGGCAGTGGCGTTCCAGGGGAATAGTGGAGGTTGATACCCCAGGGTGCACTGGAATGGTGTGAGGTGAGTGGCTGAGTGACGGAGTGAATTTTGGGCATATTCTGCCCAAGGTAGGAAGTGAGCCCAGTCTGACGGGTTTTGGCTGCAGAAGGAGCGTAGCATGCGTCCTATTTCTTCATTTGCGCGTTCCGCTTGGCCATTAGATTCTGGGTGGTAGCCAGAGGTTAGGCTCACATTAACTCCCAGTTTCTCCATGAAGCTAGACCAGACTTGCGAGGTAAATTGTGGGCCACTTACTATATCCTCTGGGATGCCAAAATAGCGGAAAACATGGTTGAACAAAAGTTCGGCTGAGTAGAAGGCAGATGGGAGGCCAGAGAGAGGGATGAGAGGTAGAGACTTGGAGAATCGATCAATAATGACAAATATGGTGGTGTTACCCAGTGAATTGGGAAGATCGGTGATGAAGTCGACAGCGAGATGTGACCAGGGTCGTTGAGGTGTGGGAAGTGGCATGAGCTTGCCGACTGGGAGTGCTTTGGGGACTTTGGCTTGGGCACAAACGATGCATGATTTAACGGCGTGTTGTATCTCACGTAGCATGTCAGGCCACCAGTACTTGGGTTCTAACAGGTGGTAGGTGCGTTGAATACCAGGGTGACCCGTGCCCGGTGCCGTGTGAGCCCAGGTGATGAGCTGCTTGCGATGGGCCGGTGGAACGAAGAGTTTAGTAGGTGGACAAGCAGCTGGGATTTGGTTGCGAGGGATACGGGTTATCAAATGGTCCAATTCCCACTGGATGGCCCCAAAGAAACTGGAGGAAGGCAGAATAGGATCGGGGTTCTCCTGAGTATGCTCGTCAGTGTGTATACGTGATAGGGCGTCTGCTTTGTGATTTTTGTGGCCCGGACGGTATGACAGGGTGAACTGGAAACGGGTGAAGAAAAGAGACCAACGGGCTTGGCGGGGGTTTAACCGTTTGGCTGTACGAAGGTATTCCAAATTTTTATGGTCTGTGAATATGATAAAAGGGTGTTCGGCTCCTTCGAGCCAATGGCGCCATTCCTCCGGTGCCAATTTGATGGCCAATAGCTCCCGGTCACCCACACCATAGTTCTTTTCTGTCGGGGATAGTTTTTTTGAGAAGAAAGCCACGGGGTGCAGTTTTGGTTTTTCTCCAAAACGTTGGGACAGAACGGCTCCCACTCCCGTCTCAGAAGCATCCACTTCCACCACGAAAGGACGAGAGGAATTGGGGTGTTTAAGGATAGGAGCAGTGGAAAATGCCGTTTTAAGTCAGGTTAAGGCTTTCTCGGCTTCTTGATTCCATAGAAGGTGGCGTGGTTTGCCGTGTAGCAGAGCGGTGAGTGGTAGAGCTATAGAGCTGAAGCCCCGGATAAATCGTCGATAAAAGTTAGCAAACCCCAGGAAGCGTTGCAACTCTTTAATAGTTTTGGGAGTGGGCCATTGGGTTACTGCAGCCACTTTGCGTTCATCCATCGTGACCCCTTCGGGGCTAATGACATATCCTAGGAATTTCGTGGAGTTTCTGTGGAATTCGCATTTCTCTGCTTTCACGTAGAGCTGGTTCTCTAGGAGGCGTGTAAGGACCTGGCGCACGTGGGTCACATGGGAGTCATAAGTGGGTGAGTAGATAAGAATATCGTCAATGTAGGCGATAACGAACTTCCCCATCATGTCCCTCAGTACGTCGTTAATAAAACATTGAAATACTGAAGGCAGGTTAGTTAGCCCATACGGCATTACCCGATATTTGTAGTGTCCAGTGGTTGTGCTAAACACTGTTTTCCACTCGTCACCCTCTCGTTTCCGCACCAGGTTGTATGCACTGCGCAAGTCCAGCTTGGTGAAAAAATGTGTTTTTCATAGTTGTTCCAGAGCGAAGGGAACGAGTGGTAGGGGGTAAGGGTACCTGGTGGACACTTGGTTCAAGCCCCTAAAATCAATACAGGGCCGGAGACCTCCGTCCTTCTTAGCCACAAAGAAGAAGCTGGCAGACGCCGGGGAAGTGGAAGGACAGATGTAGCCTTGTTGGAGGGCTTCCTGAATGTATTCCATCATGGCTTTGTGTTCAGCTTGGGATAGAGGATAGATGTGACTGCGTGGTGGAGTGCAACTGGGGAGTAGATCAATGGCACAATCGTAGGAACGGTGAGGTGGAAGACCGCTAGCTTTAGTCTTACTGAATACTTCCTGGAGCTCCTGATATTCCTGGGGTATTTGGACCTTTAGTGTGGTTTCTGGGCTCTCGATGGTCGTTGTCAACAACATCAGCATTGGTGTACAGAGACAGTTTTGTCGGCAGAAGGATGACCAGCTTGTGATTTGATGGTCCGCCCAGGAAATCTGTGGATTGTGTTGTTCCATCCATGGTAGCCCCAAGATGATGGGATAACGAGCAGAGGTGGTGACCCAGAAAGAGATCTCCTCCTGGTGTAGAGTGCTCACTTGAAACCCCAAAGGTTGTGTGTAGTGGGTGATGAGTCCGTTGCCTATGGGGTTGCCGTCGATGGCTTGGACCTTGAGCGGGGGTGCTAAGGAGCTGGTTGGTAGTCCAAGCTCCTGCACTGTGTTCTTGTCGATGAAGCTGCCTGCCGCCCCGGAGTCAACCAGAGCTGTGAACAAACGAGAAGTGCCTGAATATTTGAGCACGACAGGAAGCGTGAGAGCATGTGAGACATTTTCTGGGATACAACTCACCGGGGACGAGCGGGGACGAGGTCCTCCCCTCACCAGGGGGGTTCTCAAGGGGTGGACCGGGCAGTGGTGGATGAGATGGTCGGCTTCACCACAATAGAAGCATAGGTGTCCTTGACGTCTCCTTTCTCTCTCCTCATTGTTGAGCTTGGCGTGGCCGAGTTGCATTGGTTCTGTGGTAGCGAGTGTAGCTGGAGGCTCCGGGAGGTTCTGGTGAAAGCTGCGGCTGTGAAGAAGCTGATCTAGCCGGATGGCGAGATCAATAAGTGAATCGAGAGTGAGGGGCTCATTGCGACATGCCATTTCTGTGAGAATGCTGGGTTTCAGGCCTTGGCGGAAAGAGGCTTTTAAAGCAGCGTCGTTCCAGCCGCTGCCTGCCGCGATGGTCCGGAACTCAAGCGCGTATTCCGCGACACGGAGCGAACCTTGACGAAGCGTGAGTAATCGCTCTCCTACTTCCTGGTCGTCGGGAGCGTGATGAAAGACTCGCCGGAACATAGTGGTGAATCGGTCATATGAAGTAAGTGTTCCTCCACCTCGCTCCTTCACGGCAGTGGCCCATCTAAGGGCTTTTCCGGATAATGATGACATGACCCACGCCACCTTTTCCGTGTTGGATATGCTTCCGTGACAGTCGAAATACAATTCACACTGTAGCAAAAAACCCTTACATAATGCAGGATCGCCGGTGTATGTGTGAGGCGTAGGCCTGGGCAGCCGAGATGTAGCCGAGGAGGCAGGCGTGACAGGCGGTGTCCTTTCGCTGATAGCTTGGGAGAGACGTTGTAAGTTTTGGTCTACTTCCCCTAGACGCCGGTGTTGTTCGCCGAGGAGCTGCCCGTGAGCGGTGATAGCCTGGCGAATTTCCTCCGCTGCATCCATGATGGCAAAGTATTCTGTTATGAAATGCACAGTTGACTGGATGTAAGTGCAGAGTACTTTCGATGCTTTATTTGTATTATATAGATAAATATCAACAGTTCCAAAACGTGAGGCAGAAGAATGGTCAATAAACAGGCAGCGTTCAGTGTCACGGGCAAACAGAGTAATCAGAGGCAGAGCAACAGACAAAATCCACAAACGTAGCAAAAGTTCCATAAACCCAAAATAGACAGTCCAAGGGCAGAAACAATAATCCAAAATCCGTTCAACACAAGCAAAGTTCGTAAACCAGAGATAATTCGTCAGAGAATAAAGGCTTGGTAAACTGGAGAAGTCATAATAAGTTGCATTTTCAGTTGAATTTGGGGAAACCACTTGAAGCGTTCTTTGTGTTGAACTATTTCAATTGCTTTTGTTTGATTTGTTCATTGCAAACAGCTGAAAGTCTGTAAATTTTGACAATAAACCTGATTTGCAGTGGGGGTTGAATAATTTTGATTGCAACTGTATGAAAACATATTTCTTTTGTTTGTACAGAAATATGGTAGAAATATGGGTTTATTTTGGAGCTCAGTAAGGCTGTATTTATGGATAAAACTTAATAGTGTATCTCCTATTAGTATCATATTAATGAATTTGCTCTTTTTTAAATGTTTTGTGTGCAGGGTTGCCAGGTTCCCCATATAATGTCCACATATTGCAGATATACTGCATACTGCAAGAAATGTGCACCACTGTTAAAGGATCATTAGGTAAGATTAGTCTTTTTTCCCCAAGAACAGATCTGTAATGGTTAGGTGGGTTCGACAATTATTATTTTTTTTTTATTCCTTGAGTCCAGTACCTCATTCCCACCCATGTTCATGAAGCTCCGCCCCAAGGATCAGTGGTGGCCTAAAGAGTGTCTATAAAATGAACACAAACAACCCTTCCGGACTGGAAGTCAGTTTTCCAAATGGGTTTTCTCAGTTACATAGTACACTTTTGCTAAGGCTATGGCTTAATCCATTGTTGTTGTTTTTTAATCATGTTCTATACATCTTCCAGTAAGTAAGGAATGAAAACAAAAATGGACTATTGCACCTTTAACTTGTTGCTCCCAAAAACACTGAGAGGTAAAATGCATCTACCTTTTCCTATTCCCAAATGTTTCGGGCTAGTCTCAAGTTGTTTGGTTTCTTTTTTTGTTTTTTGCAACTTTTTTAGTTGTAGTTGAGATGGAAATTTTGCTGAAACCGGCAACCCCTCCCCACGAGCTGGCAAAAAAAAAAAACACTTCTAGTATTACTCTGCCTATTATTCATATTTGTATTTGTATTTATTTAGGACTCATTATCTATTCATTCCAAATACTGTATTTGTATTTGATCCATACTGTGTGGTCTCTCATACAACAATCATCTAAAGAGAATGGGTCTGAGACTGTGTATGCATGCTCAATGCCTAACTTTCAAGAGATGTGACAGAAGCCTGGAAAACATACACTTATACACACACAAGGCTTCTCAGCTCATAAATGAATGCTGCCTTAAATATCCTATCCCACTAGAGAGTACTGCAAATTAACCACACACTCAACTCATATCTGTACACAAACATCATTCACAAATACTGTATATCTGCATGTTCCCCTTTCACAATAAGACGAAAACACAGTAAAGAAAACGTAGTTTTACTTTTTAGTTTTGCCATATCATACATCTCTTTCTTTTTTATCAATATCTCTCTTTCTTGACTCATTTTCTATATCCCATAATTATCTCACTTCTTGCATTTTCTCTGTATATCTAAAATGACAGTACATATCACTTAAAACAAAGAAAGCATGTTACTACAGTATATGCACTATTGTAGAAATGGAGAATATGTGAAAAGTGCAATACACAGGTTTCCCTTTCCTCCTATCAGTGCATTGCACATGTGCTGCCAGATCCCAGGCCAAATCTGCTTTCTAAAGGGCATAACACCTGCAAGTTCTTACACAGCACATTGATAAGGCTCAAAGCATTCTCTGATCTTCCAGTCTGCACCCCCTCAGTCAGCTCTTTCCTGCCCTATCTCCTCTCGCTTGTCCAAAATCCTTAATACAACCCACTCCCACAACATTTTGTTTTTCAAACGACTCACATTTTCCAGTCATCTCCTCCCTCCTTCATTCCCTCCCTCCCTGGCCCATGGGTCTGCCAGAGCAGATGTGTCCAGGGCTTTGTGTAAGATTGTAGAGTTTTGCAGGGCTGAGACTGCTTTAACAAGTGTTGTGCTTCACCAGTATGGAATTTGCTCAGACAGTATACCCTGGCTCATCCTCCCACTAAATTACAAATCACCACTCTTCTTGAACCTGTGACTCTACACACACTGTGAGATGTAGTATTATTGCAGAATTGTTTTCGTATGAATAAAATCAGAATGTGCCCTGGGTTTCCTAGGGTTCCTTACCATGAAATGTTTTTTTTTTTTTTTATTAAAAGAAATGGTCGCATTGCTGCCTTACAGTTCCAGGTTTCTGGGTTTGATCCTGAACTTGGCTTGCTGTCTGTGCAGAGTTTCTGTGCATGTTCTCCGGGTGTCTACGTGAGATTTCCTCTTGGTTCTTCAGATCCATCCCACTTCTCGTCCAGTCCCGGCTCACACCCAGTGTTCCCGGAATAGGAACTCATCTGGATTCACCGTGATCCTGACCAGGATAAAGCGGTTACTGAAAGTGAAAGTCTAAAACAGTTTTGTTAAATTTTTTGTTAAAATATATCTCTCAAAAATAAAAAAAAGTTAACATTGTTTACTAAAACACTAGTGGTAATTTTTGTAATGTGTATTTGTGTATGCATGGGTTTCCTCAAGGTTCTCCAGTTTCCTCCCACCTCCCATAAACATGCCAGTAATGGGACTGGTTATGTTAAACTGCAAATGAATGTGTGCATGGTGCCTTCTGATGGATTGGTATCCCATCCCAGGTGCATTCCCTGGTATTGGCCTCAGATCCACTGGGACTCTGACCAGGATAAAGTGGTTACTGAAGACGAATGTACAGTGGTGTGAAAAAGTATTTGCCCCATCCATTCTTCTGTTTTTGTGTATATCTCATACTAAATTGTTGCAGAAATTAAAAAGAAATTAAAAAGAAAACCTGAGTAAACAAAAAATGCAGTTTTTATGGGGGTGCATTAGTGCCTATGGAATGGGCAGCTTGCACATCTGGAAAGGTGCTGAAAGGTATATGCAGGTTTTAGAGCAACATATGCTTCCATCCAGATTCCATCCCATCGTTATTTCTGAGAAACTCTGCCTCTCTAAGATACACTTTTTCTACCCATCCATGTTACTGACCTGTTGTCAATTAACCTAATTAGTTGCAAATTGTTCCTCCAGCTGTTTCTTTTTTAGGAACACTTACTTTGCCAGCTTTTTTTGCCCCCCTCCGAACTTTTTTGAGACGTGTTGCGGCCATCAAATTCAAAATTTACTTTTACTCAGTTTAAACATTTGATATGTTTTCTATGTTCCATTGTGAATAACATATGGGGTTATGAGATTTGCAAATCATTGCATTCTGTTTTTATTTACATTTTACACAGCATCCCAACTTTTTTGGAATTGGGGTTGTAGGCCAAATTCCCTTAGTCATTTATAACAATGGGTTAGACCAAGGAATATACAGTATCTCACAAAAGTGAGTACACCCCTCACATTTTTGTAAATATTTTATTATATCTGTTCATGGGACAACACTGACAAAATGACACTTTGCTACAATGTAAAGTAGTGAGTGTACAGCTTGTATAACAGTGTAAATTTGCTGTCCCCTCAAAATAACTCAACACACAGCCATTAATGTCTAAACCGCTGGCAACAAAAGTGAGTACACCCCTAAGTGAAAATGTCCAAATTGGGCCCAATTAGCCATTTTCCCTCAGATTGCCAACACCCTGAAACTGAGCTGCAGCACGGTGGCCAAGACCATACAGTGGTTTAACAGGACAGGTTCCACTCAGAACAGCAGAACAGACCTCGCCATGATTGACCAAAGAAGTTGAGTGCACGTGCTCAGCATCATATCCAGAGGTTGGCTTTGCAGAATAGACGTATGAGTGCTGCCAGCATTGCTGCAGAGGTTGAAGGGGTGGGGGGTCAGCCTGTCACTGCTCAGACCATACGCCGCACACAGCATCAAATTGGTCTGCATGGCTGTCGTCCCAGAAGGAAGCCTCTTCTAAAGATGAGGCACAAGAAAGCCCGCAAACAGTTTTGCTGAAGACAAGTAGACTAAGGACATGGATTACTGGAACCATGTCCTGTGGTCTGATGAGACCAAGATAAACTTATTTGGTTCAGATGGTGTCAAGCGTGTGTGGCGGCAACCAGGTGAGGAGTACAAAGACAAGTGTGTCTTGCCTACAGTCAAGCATGGTGGTGGGAGTGTCATGGTCTGGGGCTGCATGAGTGCTGCCGGCACTGGGGAGCTAATGCCAACATGTACTGTGACATGCTGAAGCAGAGCATGATCCCCTCCTTTCGGAAACTGGGCGGCAGGGCAGTATTCCAACATGATAACGACCCCAAACACACCTCCAAGACGACCACTGCCTTGCTAAAGTAGCTGACGGTAAAGGTGATGGACTGGCCATGCATGTCTCCAGACCTAAACCCTATTGATCATCTGTGGGGCATCCTCAAACGGAAGGTGGAGGAACGCAAGGTCTCTAACATCCACCAGCTCTGTGATGTCATCATGGGGGAGTGGAAGAGGACTCCAGTGGCAACCTGTGAAGCTCTGGTGAACTCCATGCCCAACAGGCTTAAGGCAGTGCTGGGAAATAATGGTGGCCACACAAAATATTGACACGTTGAGCCCAATTTGGACATTTTCACTTAGGGGTGTACTCACTTTTGTTGCCAGCAGTTTGAAAAGATGTGAAAAATGGTATAATAAAAAAAGATATGAATAAAATGAAAAGATATAATAAAATATTTACAAAAATGTGAGGGGTGTACTCACTTTTGTGAGATACTGTAGTTGTGATGTGCAGCAAAAGGTTGTTGAGCTTCACAAAATGGGAAGTGGCTATAAGAAAATAGCAAAAGCTTTAAAAATGCCCGTTTCCACCATCAGGGCAATAATTAAAAAATTCCAGTCAACTGGAAATGTTATGAATCAACCTGGAATTGGACATGTGTTTATATTGTCTGAATGCACTGTGAAGGGGATGGTTTAAGTGGCCAAAAAATCTCCAAGGATCACAACTGGAGAATTGCTAAAGTTAGTTGTGTCAGAAAGTCTCCAAAACTACAATCCGAATCACCTACATCACCACAAGTGATTGGAAGGGTTTTTAAGAAAAAAGCCTCTACTCTCATCCAAAAACAAACTCAAGCATCCTGTCATGGCCATCCCAGTCCCCAGACTTGAAACCCATGCCCATACCCAAACCAAACCCCAACCCTGTGGGGTGAACTGAAGAGGAGAGTCCACCGGCGTGGACCTCGAAATTTGAAGGATCTGGAGAGATACTGTATGGAGGAATGGTCTCAGATCCCTTGCCATGTATTCTCCAACCTCATCAGGCATTACAGGAGAAGACTCAGAGCTGTTATCTTGGCAAAGGGAGGTAGCACAAAGTATTGACTAAAAGGGTGCCAATAATTGTTGCACACCTATATTTAACAAAGATATTTTTTTTGGATAAACCTGTGTTTTGTTTGCAATTGTTTGATATCCATGAGAGTATTTTTGTGAAATATTTTAACAAAAGTTCAAAAGGTTAAACAATAAAGACAATTTTTCACAGCCTTCTTTGCTCATATTTACCAAGGGTGCCAATATTACTGGAGGGCACTGTATATCAATAGTAATGTACATTTCTAACATGACTGTCACCTCTTGTGGAATCCTTTTATCCATATACACAGTCAGTATGTTGAGGTCTCAATCCCTGTGCTTCTCATAAAATTGATGGTTTGCTAACTCTGGGTGATTTTCTGGACAGAGGTTAAGCCTTAGCTTAATTTGTAACCAGTGAGTTACATTGTTTAGGATTATGATTATCTCTGACTGGAAAACCAGTCCCAAAAATGACTTTTCAGCCAAATTTGAGGTTGTCAATCATACATAAGAGCCCCATTGATTGCTGGCCAGTGAAAAAATAATGTGTAGTTAATAATGTTTGCTGCATATGGAAGCTAGTTTGATTTCAGGTTTGTTACGGCCAGATGGAATTTCAGTAGACTGTCCCTCTTACCTTCTCAATAATGCATGATAATCCTGACACTCTACACATCGTCTCAGTTTTTTCAAAGCCAGGGGGGTTGTGAGGTATGTGTGTGTGTGTGTGAGAGAGAGAGAGAGAGAGAGAGAGAGAGAGAGAGAGAGAGAGAGAGAGAGAGAGAGAGCGAGAGAGCGAGCGCAACCAGAACTAGCTAAGACTTTAATAAATTATTTAAACTCAGGTGCAGCTTGAACATTTTGTCTGTACCATAAGTGTAGCTGCAGGTGGTTTGGATGGTCTAGTAAATGTAGGCTGATCTTCAAGTATTCTCCAAGCATTTGTAGTCTGCTATTACTATTTCTCGTGGTTTGTGGCACTATGGGGGTTCACCTGGAAAGAGTTCTACTTTTTTGCACACTGCTAATTCTGACACAAGGTAAGGAACACACTGAGATGTATCATAGTTTGTTTTATTACAGACAGAGATAAATTATATGTTCAGTGACATGGCAACAGGAAAGCCTCAGATGTTCTGCTGGAACAGAGTACTCTATCTTTATTCTATCTTTGGTGGCCAAAGAACGCTCCATTTAGTTGAGATATATATTTTCCTATATAAGGAAAGCAATTCTCTCACTGGTTTTAGACTTAAACTTAAATACTTATACATGAAAACATCAAAGATTAAGCTTTTAAAAGGAACTAGGTAATGATAATTATGCCTAAATTCTTTCAAAATTCCATTAAAGCAGATGATGGAAAATACCTTTGATCTTAATACTGTTAAGTTAATTGACATCAAACATGGCAATTTCAACTTTTAATTGTAGAAGATTTATAAATTTAGGAGATAGCACTTTTATTTCCAGGCTACTGACAAACTTTCAACCTGTCCTTCCTTCCTTATACATGTGTGATGCATATGAACATGGATGTGGATCATTAGGCCTAGAGATCCCTGACCCTGAACACATCAACTACATCAGACAACAAGCAAGAGCTGTGATAAACAGCACTGTGTCCCTGCAGTGTGGGTCCTCCATTCCAACTCTCTTTATCTGGGTATTCTCAAAAATGGCCTCTGATAGCAATGAGGCCCTTGCCTACAACTATGGCCTCGGTCCCAAGACCCTTCCGCTGGCCAACACTCTAGGTGAGCCCTTCCTGGCTGCCAACGCATCTAGCCTTCTAATAATGAGGATACAGGCTGAAGCAGAAGGGCTTTACACATGCCAGGCTCTTTATGACACAGATAAAGGGCCGAGAGTTACATTCTACTATACCCAGTTGAGCCTTCAAGGTCAGCAAAACACAGCCAAGGGGTCATCAAGTGTGTGAGGAATCTCACATGCCTACATAAAATGTGAAAAGAACAACCAGCAATATGTGATTATTCACCATGCACAACTCTTTGTCTCTGATATAATTCTAATGGATGTTTGCAAAATGTGAATAACATTTGTTTCTTCTTCATTTATTATTAAAATTGTATACTGTCCTCATATTATTTATTTGTATAATAATTTATTTCTATCATTTATATAAATAATAACATTAAAACCACCTGCCTAATATTTTGTAGGTCCTGCTTCTGTCACCAAAACAAGACCTCTGAAGGTGTGCTGTGGTATGTGGCACCAAGACATACAGTATCTCACAAAAGTAAGTACACCCGCACAGTTTTGTAAATATTTTATTATATCTTTTCATGGGACAACACTGACAAAATGACACTTTGCTACAATGTAAAGTAGTGAGTGTACAGCTTGTATAACAGTGTAAATTTGCTGTCCCCTCAAAATAACTCAACACACAGCCATTAATGTCTAAACCGCTGGCAAAAAAAGTGAGTACACTCCTAAGTGAAAATGTCCAAATTGGGCCCAATTAACCATTTTCCCTCCCTGGTGTCATGTGACTCGTTAGTGTTACAAGGTCTCAGGTGTGAATGGGGAGCAGGTGTGTTAAGTTTGGTGTTATCGCTCTCACACTCTCTCATACTGGTCACTGGAAGTTCAACATGGTACCTCATGGCAAAGAACTCTCTGAGGATCTGAAAAAAAGAATTGTTGCTCTACATAAAGATGGCCTAGGCTATAAGAAGATTGCCAACACCCTGAAACTGAGCTGCAGCACGGTGGTCAAGACCATACAGCGGTTTAACAGGACAGGTTCCACTCAGAACAGCAGAACAGACCTCGCCATGGTTGACCAAAGAAGTTGAGTGTACGTGCTTAGCATCATATCCAGAGGTTGGCTTTGCAGAATAGACATATGAGTGCTGCCAGCATTGCTGCAGAGGTTGAAGGGGTGGGGGGTCAGCCTGTCAGTGCTCAGACCATACACCGCACACAGCATCAAATTGGTCTGCATGTCTGTCGTCCCAGAAGGAAGCCTCTTCTAAAGATGATGCACAAGAAAGCCCGCAAACAGTTTGCTGAAGACAAGCAGACTAAGGACATGGATTACTGGAACCATGTCCTGTGGTCTGATGAGACCAAGATAAACTTATTTGGTTCAGATGGTGTCAAGCGTGTGTGGTGGCAACCAGGTGAGGAGTACAAAGACAAGTGTGTCTTGCCTACAGTCAAGCATGGTGGTGGGGTGTCATGGTCTGGGGCTGCATGAGTGCTGCCGGCACTGGGGAGCTAATGCCAACATGTACTGTGACATGCTGAAGCAGAGCATGATCCCCTCCTTTCGGAAACTGGGCGGCAGGGCAGTATTCCAACATGATAACGACCCCAAACACACCTCCAAGACGACCACTGCCTTGCTAAAGTAGCTGACGGTAAAGGTGATGGACTGGCCATGCATGTCTCCAGACCTAAACCCTATTGATCATCTGTGGGGCATCCTCAAACGGAAGGTGGAGGAGCACAAGGTCTCTAACATCCACCAGCTCTGCGATGTCGTCATGGGGGAGTGGAAGAGGACTCCAGTGGCAACCTGTGAAGCTCTGGTGAACTCCATGCCCAACAGGGTTAAGGCAGTGCTGGAAAATAATGGTGGCCACACAAAATATTGACACTTTGGGCCCAATTTGGACATTTTCACTTAGGGGTGTACTCATTTTGTTGCCAGCGGTTTAGACATTAATGGCTGTGTGTTGAGTTATTTTGAGGGGACAGCAAATTTATACTGTTATACAAGCTGTACACTCACTATTTTACATTGTAGCAAAGTGTCATTTCATCAGTGTTGTCCCATGAAAAGATATAATAAAATAATTACAAAAATGTGAGGGGTGTACTCACTTTTGTGAGATACTGTAGATAGTAATAGATCCTTTAAGTCCTTTACGTTGTGAGGTGGGGCCTCCATGGATCGGATGTGTCTTCTTTAACTTCATGCCTTTTGGCCATACATTGAAACCACCTGCTTAATATTGTGTAGGTCCCCCTTGTGCCACCAAAACAGCTCTGACCTGTTGAGGCATGGACTCCACAAGACCTCTAAAGGTGTGCTGTGGTACAAGGCGTTAGCAACAGATCCTTTAAGTCCTGTAAGTTGCGAGATGGGGCCTCCATGGATCAGACTTGCTTGTCCAGTACATCCCATAGATGCTTGATCGGATTGAGATCTGGGGAATTGGAGGCCAAGTTAACACCTTGAACCCTTTGTCATGTTTCTCAAACCATTACTGAACAATTTTTGCAGTGTGGCGGGGTGCATTATCCTGCTGAAAGAGGCTACTGCCATTAGGGAATACTTTTGCCATGAAGGGGTGTACTTGATCTGCAACAATGTTTAGGCAGGTGGTATGTGTCAAAGTAACATCCACATGAATGCCAGGATGCAAGGTTTCCCAGCAAAACATTGCCCAGAGCATCACACTTCCTCCACGGCTTGTCTTCTTCTCATAGTGCATCCTGGTGTCATTTCTTCCCCAGTTAAGCGACACACATACATATGGCTATCCACATGATGTAAAAGTAAACATGGGGGTCAGCATGGGGACTCTGACCGGTCTGTGGCTATGCAGCCCCATATGCAGCAAGCCATGATGCACTGTGTTCTAACACCTTTCTATCATAGCCAGCATGAACCTTTTCAGCAATTTGTGCTAGAGTAACTCTTCTGTGGAATCGGAACAGACGGGCTAGCCTTCACTCCCCGGTTGTCCTTCCTTGGACCACTTGTCCTTCCTTGGACCACTTTTGGTAGGTACTAACTGAATACCAGGAACACCCCACAAGACCTGACATTTTAGAGATGCTCTGACCTGGTAGTCTAGCACAATTTGGCCCTTGTCAAAGTTGCTCAGATCCTTACGCTTGCCCATTTTTCCTTCTTCCAACACATCAACTTTGAGAACTGACTGTTCACTTACTACGTAATATATGACCATAGTTCCACCATACAGATCCCTTAGGACGCCATAAAGACTCTCCAGTCACTCAGCACTCCATTGACATTTCACACACTGCACTTTACACTTTGTATTGTTACTAGACGTAACATACTTGCATATTTTGTACATGTAATATACTGCATATTTTGGTCATCCCTTTTTGCACATTCCTGTACATATATTTCATATTTCTTATTATCTTATTTCTTATTCATTTCTGATTTTTATTTAGTATTCAAATGCACTGTCTAAAGAGGACTAGGCCAAGTTTTCATTTCACTGCTTGTTATATACTGTACCTGTGTATGTGACAAATAAAAATCTTGAGTCTTGAAAATCTTGAATATATACACTGATCAGCCATATATATTAAAACCATTGACAGGTGAAGTGTCATCTCGTTACAATGACCTATCAATGGGTGGGATATATTAGGCAGCAAGTGAACAGTCAGTTCTTATGTGTTGTAAGCAGGAAAAATGGGAAAGCGTAAGGATCTGAATGACTTTGAAAAGGGCCAAATTGGCCAAATTGTGATGGCTACATGACTGGTTCAGAGCATCTCCAAAACAGCAGGTTTGATGGGAAGTTCCCAGTATGCAGTCGTTAGTACCTACCAAAAGTAGTCCAAAGAAGGACAACCTGCAAACTGACAACAGGTACATGGGCACCCAAGGCTCATTGATGCACGTGGGGAGCGAAGGCTAGCCCGTCTAGTCAGATCCCACAGAACAGCTACTGTAGCACAAATTGCTGAAAATGTTAATGCTGGCTAGTATAGCAAGGTGCCAGAACACACAGTGCATGCCAGCTTGCTGCATATGGGGCTGCATAGCCACAAACTGGTAAGAGCTCATGCTGAACCCTGTCCACTGCCAAAAGTGCCTACAATGGGCATGTGAGCATCAGAACTGGACCATGGAGCAATGGAAGAAGGTGGTCTGGTCTGATGAATCACGTTTACTTTTACATCATGTGGATAGCTGGGTGTGTGTGTCGTTTACCTGGGGAAGAGATGGCACCAGGATGCCAGGAGGCACCTAAACATTGTTGCAGACCAAGTATACTTCATGGCAACAGTATTGCCTAATGTCAGTGGCTTCTTTCAGGAAGATAATGCACCCTGCCACACAATTGTTCAGGAATGGTTTGATGAACATGACAAAAAGTTCTCAATCTGATCAAGCATCTGTGGGATGTGCTGGACAAACAAATCTGAATCATGGAGGCCCCACCTCACAATTTCACAACAGATCTTCTGATAATGTCTTGGTGCCAGATACCACAGCATACCTTTAGAGGTCTTATGGAGTCCATGCCTCGACGGGTCAGAGCTGTTTTGGCGGCACAAGTGTTTCACAGTATTAGGCAGGTGGTTTTAATGTATGGCCAAAAGGCATACACTTAAAGGTGACACTCTTCTTTAATATTTTAAGCAAGATTACTTTTTTTATTTCCAATTTTTACAGTTTCAAAATAACAAAAACAGAAATGGGCCTGAGGCAAAAGTTTGGGCACCCTGCATGGTCAATACTTAGTAACACCTCCTTTGGCAAGCATCACAGCTTGTAAATGCTTTCTGTAGCCAGCTAAGAGTCTTTCAGTTCTTGTTTGGGGGATTTCGGAAGTCGGCCATTTTGGATTTTATGTAAATTTTTGAAAATTGCACACTCTGCATTTTTAAATCCTATTCCTAGGGGATTCATGTGATTGTCACCAAACTTGGTCAAAATTATACCAAGATATTGCAGATGCTAAATTTCAAAGAGGTTTTTGATATCTCAAACGGTTTTGCCATGGCGAGGCAATAAATTTATGGCAATTAAAGGGAAACAGGTAGTGTCTCATATCTTCTGCATGCAATGAGTGATTTGGATGAAATTTGAACTGTTTGTTTGGTACTGGGGGCTGATCACATGGCTGTGACTATTGTGCGCCACTTAAAACAGACTTTTAAATAGTCATCTTATATGTACCCAAATCGCTTCAAACTTGGTCAGAATAATGTCAAGACATGGCTTATGTAAAATTGTTAAAGGATTTTTGATATCTTAAATAGTGTTGCCATAGTAATGCATCAAACATTAATAGTCATTTCTGGTGTTTTTGAGGCCCTTAGCATGCTTAAAATTTCATGAAATTAGGTTAACTAATTAGGTTAATTGGCAACAGGTCAGTAACATGATAAATAGAGTATCTTAGAGAGGTAGAGTCTCTCAGAAGTAAAGATGGGCAGAGGTTTGCGAAATCTGTGAAAACCTGCATCTACAAATTGTGGAACAATTTCAGAAT
Source organism: Cranoglanis bouderius (assembly GCA_023630585.1). Lineage (NCBI taxonomy): Eukaryota > Metazoa > Chordata > Actinopteri > Siluriformes > Cranoglanididae > Cranoglanis > Cranoglanis bouderius. Next base: position 14,256,666 of record CM042566.1, read on the forward strand.
AATGTTCCTCAATGTAAAATTGCGAAGACTTTGAATATCTCAAAGTCTTCCGAGAATCTGGAGAAATCTCTGTGTGCAAGGGACAAGGGCAAAAATCAATATTGCATGCCCATGATCTTCATGCCCTCAGGCGGCACTGCATTAAAAACAGGCATGATTCTGTAATGGAAATCACTGCATGGGCTCAGAAACACCTCCAGAACTCATTGTCTGTGAACACAGTTTGCTGTACCATCCATAAATGCAGGTTAAAGCTCTATCATGCAAAGAAGAAGCCATATGTGAAAATGATCCAGAAATGCCGCCGTCTTTTCTGGGCCAAAGCTCATTTAAAATGGACTGAGGCAAAATGGAAAACTGTTCTGTGGTCAGATGAATCGTAGTTTGAAATTCTTTTTGGAAACCATGGACACTGTGTCCTCTGGACTAAAGAAGAGAGGGACCATCCAGCTTTTTATCAGTGCTCAGTTCAAAAGCCTGCATCTCTGATGGTAAGGGGGTGCATTAGTGCCTATGGAATGGGCAGCTTGCACATCTGGAAAGGCAACATCAATGCTGAAAGGTATATACAGGTTTTAGAGCAAGATATGCTTCTATCCAGACAATGTCTTTTTCAGGGAAGGCCTTGCATATTTCAGCAAGACAATGCTAAACCACATATTGCATCTCTTGCAACAGCATGGCTTCGTAGTAACCTAGCGATCTGATCCAATGACACTGGGAATTTAAAACTGTAGAATGGTGAATGCTTGTTTGTATGGAACAAACTAACGTTATTTTGGGGCATGGTGGAGTCATACAAGGTATTCGCTCTATTTGCATATACAAAAATGGCTTCACAATTGAATAATTCTGCCTTTAATCAGATCAGACCATAGCAATTAAATGTAGCTTTGTGTAATATTAATGGCTAAAGTTAGTGACTTAATGGTTTGTATTTATTTTTTAGGCAGAATTTAGTGAAAAAAAGTAAATAATGAAAAGGGAATAGTCAGACACAGTGTAACGAGAGGCAGGTGTCTTCAGGCTTTGCCCAGAGTTAGGAAAAATAAAGGTGGGTTGCCGAGCATTGGGAGGAAAGAAAGTGACAGGCAAAGACAATGACGGCGGCTTATCCACACTTTTAATTACCTGTACTCGAACAGCTTGGGAATTCTCATACATGAGAAAGTTGGAGTGCAGTCAAACACAAAAAGGAAAACACTCTGTAGCGTCACAAATAAAATAGGAAAAGAAAAGTAGTACAACCACTAGTTGCAGCTAAACAGTCACCTTCCCTACTGATACATGCTCTCACTGTGCAGGAGATAAGACTATTAAAAATTAAATAAGAAGTGCTTCCAGAACATTCCCTTGCACTCTCTCTAATACTGGCAGAGGGATACATACAATATATGAGAGAAGTGTCTTAAAGGCACTTTACCCTTATAATTGGTAGGTAGCGGTTACACTCAGTGACCGTTACAGGTTCCCCCCAGAAAGACAAAGGCTGTCCTCAGTCGTACACAACTGAGAAACAACAACGTCTTGGTTTGACTAGGCTTTGTTAGTTGACAGGTAATGTAAGAGATCACATATTTTCTAGCTTCAGATGACATGTTTGGCCAGAAAAATCAAAGTTTCAATCTCACTAGAGTCTCTGTCACCTCTAAATGTCCAGCAGTGGGGTGGTCATGATAATACTCCAGCAGGGATCTCCTGATAGCAGTAGGCACATAGAATTTGAGTTGTTTCATGGGGTGCAGATTGCAAGAAGCTTTAGTGTCTTTAAACTACAGGAGGCTGTCCTGAACAGTGTACTGTGCAAGCTTTCTCATTTCAGCATTCTCCCCCTGTCCCTCAAACATGCAAATCTGTTTTCATGTGACAGAGTCATTGAGCTGTAACTGCCTTAGGCGCTCCCTGTCTGCAAACATCACAGGAGGTAAGCTACACAAGTAAAGACCCCCAATAATGGCGGGGTCTGGGAGAATGTCTTACAAAAAATCTTGCAATCGGAGAGACCATCTAGCTAATCGGCCTGTGAGATTTGGGTGGGACATAAGCCATCATAAGCTACTGTGGTCTGAGAAAATAGTCACATGAAGGCCTTTGATATATGGCACGAAGTGTTCGAGGGCCCAGATTATGGCTAGACATTCTTTTTTCCGGAGTTGAATATGGATTTTCTGCCTTGTGAAGGGCACGGCTCGCATAGGCCACTACAATATGCCTGTCTTTCTTGTTCCTGTGCATCAGAGCCGCGGCAAGTCCTTCATCAAATGCGTCAGTATGAATGAAAAAAGGGAGTGAGAACAATGAGAACCTCAAGATAGGTGCAGAAGTCAGCATCTTTAGTCGGGCATACTCCTGGATCAACTGTCTGTAGTAGTTTGACATTTGTTGGGGTTTTGAAATCAGTTACTGCCTTCACTTTGTCATTGTTCAGCAGGATACCTTCTGAGGTGATGCAGTAACCTAGAACGGTAAGTTCACTTCTGCAGAACTGGCACATTGCTAGTTTAATGGATAGCCCTGTGGACCTACGTCGGGTGAGGACATTTTCAAGGTCAATAAGGGGTTGCTCTAACATGGGTAATGCCACAACGCTGTCATCCAGGTAAACAGCACAAGACTTATAGATGAGGCTGGCCAGGACAGTGTTCTTAAGTCTTTGGAAAGTGGCAGGCACACTGCATAGGCCAAAAGGCAGAACACAGAATTGGAATAGGTGGTAGATATGTAGTTCCCTCTGGCAAGGAAATCAAGCGACTCATTAATTCTTGGAATTGCGTACGAGTCGTTCACATTCACCTGGTTCAGGCCACGATAGTCTACACAGAATCTTGGTTCTCCTGAGGATTTTTGAACAATTACTACAGGCCCGGCCCATGGGCTTGAGGCAGGCTCAATTATGCCATCCTCTAGCATGGTTTGGATTTGCTCCCTTATTAGTTCCTTTTTCACAGGAGATGTACGATAGGGGATGAGATGAATTGGTCTGGCATTGCCCATTTCTATCTCATGTTCAACTAAGGACGTGTGACCTAAATGTCCATCAAACAGGTCAGTGAAAGTTTCTAGCATTTCAGCTAGTCTATATTTCTCACTGTCACTTAAAGACGCCTCCGTGACCTTTTCAAGCAGAGCAGAGGTATTGGTCTCCAGACAAGATAAACTTAGATTGGGCAAGGCCAGATCTACATCCTCCAGCTCATCCATGAGCTCAGCACACACCAAGCACCACAGTTCTGGACGGAACATGAATTGTGACTCTCTCAACATGAAGTCTATACCCAAGACAAAAGAGGTGTAAAGATTTTGAATGATGGCAAAGCAATGGTAGAAACACTGGCCCATAAAGCCTAACGTTGGCCATGTCATGCCGGATGGGTAACAGTTCTTTCCATCTGCCAACTGAATTTGAGGTCCTATTTTAACTTTTCTCCCAGAAAAATTCTAGGTAACTTCTGCTCATACAGCAGAAAGAGATGCACCTGTGTCTAGCGTAGCAGCAAATATGTGCCCATAAAGGTTAACTTTGACTTTGAATGGGGTGTTCCAAAAGAACGTAGATGTGGGATTTTCCACATGGCAGCGAGTAAGTTGAGGAGTAGGTGGTGCACTTGTAAATTAGGGCATGTTTACTTTCTGGAGGGAGGATTGCTTCTTCTGTTTAGCACCAGAATCTACCTTGTCCACACTACTGACACAGACTGAGCCAACCAATTGGCTTGTACCTAGGGCTCTGGGGGGATGACATTCTGCCGATCAGCTGTTCCTTTAGGGCATGACTTTAACTTTGCCTGGGAACTACAATTCGGACAAATATGAAATGTGAAACCTGGTAGCAAGCATTTGAAACATTGAAAGTCCCTCACTGGTTTATTTTTAGATTGCACCAGGGGCATGCACCGGCCTCTTGGGCCCAGGACTGTGTGAAGCTCGTGGGCACGCAAGAGGAGGTCTGTAACTGATGATACTGGAGTGCCATAAAGTGCTATTCTGTATTTTTCAAGCACATGCTGGCATATGAGGTCTACCTGCTCCTGTTGAGGTGGAGAGGTTTTTAGTTTGTTAACTCACTCCACATGTGTGCAACATGGTTTGTCAGGCCTTTGTATATGGTCTAGGATATCTCTAATAATTTGCTCTTGGTTATCTGTAGGCAGAAAAACGTTTTCAAAGAGATCACAGAATTGAGCCCATGTAGTCACTTGTGAACTAGGTCTGCACAGAGGATCACTAGCTGCAGTTTTCCTACAATTGAGAACATCTACACCAGCAGATGCAGGAACAGGGTTGACCATATCATGAAAGACTCTTTCCACCCTGCTCATGGACTGTTTACCTCCCTTTCCTCAGGTAGAAGGCTGCACAGCATTAGGGCCAGAACAACCAGGCTCAGAAACAACTTCTTCCCAGAAGCTGTTAGACTCAAAAACTTTTCTAATGTGCAATAACACTAGTACATCAGAGACTCTTTCATGTGCAATATCACTCATTTCATGTGCAATACACTCTTTCATGTGCAATAACACTCATCAGAAAGATTACTCTTTGCTTAATCTTGGAATTATATGGTTGTATTGTTTTATTGTTATTAAATATATCAATATCTTGCACTGCTTTATTTTATTGCTCTGCTGAAATTTATATTTTTGTGTTTTATTCTTTGCTGTTGTTACCAGGACCTCAGTACTTAGTTTCGTTCCTTTCATGTAGCCAATGTTTTGGAATGACAATAAACTTCCTTGAATCCTTGAACTAAGCACTGTGAACCATTTTCTCAGCACAGCTGAAAGAAAATGTGGAAGTTCAATAAGGATTTGGGCATCTGAGGGATCTAGGGACATTCTGTATGTGTTAACAGACTGAAGCCATTCCTCTGGATTAACAGCACTCTCTCCTGCAAACACTGGTGGCTCAAGCCGTGACTGGTAAAGTGCAGAAGCAAGGGACCTAGTCGTGGTGCTCATGTCAAATGAGGCTGGCTGTGACATCCCTGGAACATTTGTGTGAGGTGCATTAATTGATACTGACCTTGACTTGAACAGCAAGGTCTGGGGATGTGGCAATAACTAGCTGAAGGGGAAGACAGACACTGTGGTGCAACAGGAGTGATGCGCTCATTGGGCCCCAAGCACTCTAGCATACTCTTTTGCAGGTTGAGTGATTCACGGAGACACCGCTGCAGCACTGTTACTTCTGCCTGTAAGTGATGCACCTGATCCTGTAAACCCCCAGCAGCACACTGTGGCACGTACTGTCTCAGAATAGAGACAGAGTCAATTAATGAGTCAGGTAGGTCAGTATGTGTGTCAGAGTGAGTAGCCATTTTGTATTAGAACACAGTTACAGCAACCTAACATGAATAAATTGTAGCAAAAAACATCAAATTCAGCAATTTCAAATAAAACAGCACAGAATAAAATCAAACTACTGAGTAATAATTGAAAATTTAACAAAACAGAAGCTGTTTTACAACCTTTTTATACACAAAGAACATTCACCATGTTTTCCCTTTATCTTCGATAAGAAAAGTTATTGCACAAACTGCGTAACATGGTGCAATATAAAAGATACACAATACCTGAGGAAAAATTTGCTTGGGTACAGTCACTCAAATGGGACACAGACGAATTTTACCCTGATAAATGTTTGAAGAAGTAATGAAGCACTGCACGTGTCCATTCCGCATGCGGTGACCAAAGAAAATGTACTCCTTAAGAAAAACTTGCAAAGCAAATGTCTGTCCGAAATGAAAGACGATGGTTTCTTTCTCCGTATTCAGTACTTTTCTCCCAACTTCACAAAAACATCTCTGTCCATCATCTCCATCTCTGCGGTTACATGAGCATGAGCATTTTATGCATTTTCTTCCTTTCATATTCACAACCAGTTCACAAGATACCACTTCCTAGATAAAATATTAACCATGGTAAAACAATTATTCAATACAAAATGATTATCAGGCTGTTGTGCAGTGCTACTTTTCATGTAATACCACCTGTATTATATTATCCCCCCTTCATCTGGCAGCACTAACACATTTTCTATAGTTCAGGTGGCTTTCCTTCCATGCTGTTTGAAATACTACCAATTTAGTTTGACCCTATTTACTTTCTAATTTTTGAGTGGTCTGTTTTAAGTAGCATTGTGTGATTGTTATACCAGGGTGCAAATTTTCTCTCTCTCATTATTTTTCTTTTAAGTGCAGCATAAAATGTACGTTTGACACAGTAGTGTGGAAAGGTGCATATATTATGATTAAGACACATTTTAAATGAGCTGAGATAGCTTCAGACTGTGGAAATGTGACTATATTTTCCATATTTAATCTGAATGTTAGTATTAGATCAAGAGTGTGACCACCATTATGAGTGGGTCCTATTACATTCTGATTGACCCCTACTGAATCTAGAATGGACACAACCGCTGTTCACAGAGGGTCCTCTGGGTTATCAACATGAATATTAAAGTCTGCGTAATGATTGATGAGTATTAATGCTTTGTCTAATGAAACAACCAGGTTAGAGATGAAATCTGCAAATTCACAATGGAATTCAGAATCCTGCAGGTATATAAATAATTAGCCGAATCAACTGGGTGGACTTATTTTTTGTGGCTACATATGTTAGTATAAAGAACTTCAAATGCGTTGAATTTATGACTAGGTTTTTGTGTGACATCTGGATTATCATTATAAATAACTGCGACACCTCCTCCTATGCCAGTTAGATGAGGCTGATGTTTATAACTGTATCTGGGTGGACTACCTTCATTTAATGCTACATACATATTTTAACATTTTACCATCTTTTTATAGGCTTCGCCTGCTTTGTGGCATCAATTATTTAAATTTTAAGCAGATGCTTATATGAGCCCATGACTGCTAATTGTTGGGACAAGGTTTGAGGAGTCAGAGTATTTATAATGCTTTTAAATTTGCATCACCTGGCCTTTCGTAAGGATGACTATTAAGCTCTAATGAGCTAATTAAGGTCTGAGAACTTGGTAAAAGTTATCTGAGAAATCTCTTGGGGTCCCCAAAGTTTTGCATGGTGCTCCTTTTCCTTTTCTTTGTTTTACTCTAAAATTGCATAAAACAAACACCTAAACACTTTTTTGCAAAAAAAAAAAAAACCCACACACAGATAGAGAGATAGAGAGAAACTTAACAAAAACAAGATTACAATCGCACCTCAAACACCTAAAATAAGACCGTATTGATTATTTCGCTGTATTGCAGACATTAATCTTGTTTAAAAATGTTGAAAAAAAAAACGTTTCATCGTTAACTTTATGCCTTTTGGAGATCAGTTCATCTACTCACTAAACTATTCACAGAAACATTTTTTAAGATTGTTATACAGTCATTTGAAATAAATAAATAAGTACACCTCATGGAAATTTTTGGCTTTTTTGACATTTGGACAAGCAAACATTTGATCATCTTTGAAATAGTGCCTATTAATAAAGTTGATATACTTGAACAAAATCACAAGGAAAATTAGCTTTTTCAATCATTTATTCAACAGAAATATCAATAGATGTGATATTATTCTGTGGAAAAAGTAAGTACACCCTTGGCCTCAGAAGCTAGTATTACTTCCTTTAGCAGAAATAACTTTTTGTAGGCATTTTGCATAATTGTCCACCAGTCTTGCTGGAATTTTTGACCACTCTTCCATTCAATATTCTTTCAGTTGCAAGATGTTTGAGGGTTTGTTGCATGTACTGCCCATTTTCAGACGGCCTCACATTATCTTCAAGCGCTCTTTGATATGATGCAGCATTCATAGTTGAATCAATGACTGCAAGCTGTCCAGTCACTGAGGCAGAGAAGCAACCCCAAACCATAACATTTCTACCACTGTGCTTCACAGTTGGTATGAGGTGCTTCTCCTGAAAAGCTGTCTTTGGTCTGTGCCAAACATGTCTCCTGTTACTGTGGTCAAACAACTCTATCTTTGATTTGTCTGTCCAGAGCACATTATTCCAAAAGGCCTGGTCTTTGCCTATATGCTCATTGGCAAACTGCAGTCTTACAAAGGCTTTTTTCCTGGCACGCCTCCCATGCAGGTCAAATTTGTGCAATCTCTTTCTGATTGTAGAAGCATGCACTTTGACACCAACAGTTGCGAGACTTACTAGCAGATCCTGTGATGAAATTTTGGGGTACTTGGAGACTTCTTTTTTTTGTTTTGTTTTTGCATCAGACGGTCTGCTCTTGGGGTGAATTTGCTGGGACAGTCAGTCCTGGACAAATTGGTTGTTTGAAATTTGTGCCATTTGTAGATTATTTCCTTACAGTGGAATGATGTATTTCAAATAATTTGGAGATGTTTTTAAATCCCAGACTCACAGGCATCCACAACCATTTTTCTGAAGGCATGATGACACCACACACCTCAATAGCAAAGAACACCAGACACTAGATATGAGAGGGGTATAAATAAGACGGGTTCCACCTGCACTCCCTAAGCAGGTTCTAATCACTGGCACTCAATCTCAAACACCTGATTCTAATTTTATGGATTTGAAGGTGTGATAAATGTAGCGGAGTACTTACTTTTTCCATGTGACTGATTTATTTTTTGTTAATTTAAATTGTGAAAATTACTACAAAATGTCAATTTTATGTGTCTTTTGATAGAGTGTATCAACTTTATTAATAGGTACTGTTTCAAAGAGGATCAAATGTTTACTTATCCAAATATGCCAAAAAAGCCAACAATGTCCATGGGGTATACTTATTTTTTCACCTGACTGCATATATATTCTACATAGGGTGCAGGAAGCCTGGAGACTATCCCAGGGGACTTGGTGCATGAGGCAGGGGACACCCTGGTCGGGGTGCCAACCCACTGCAGGACACTATATAGGAAAATTTTATTTTCATCACTCATTCTTTGATGTTTTAAAGATGTTGTTTCCTGGATAGCCTTACGAGAGCAATTGCTAAGAACAGTTTACACTCAAGTCTCCATTACTGAACAGTTCATAACTTCAGTTTGATACAAGAAACTTAAAGTTAAATGATGCTCATACTCAAATTCCTTTTAACACACTTAGCACTGCTTGACTTTGTTGCATACATTTATAGAAGTGAAATGATCTATAATCACATCAAATAAATAAAAATTAATTGAATCATTTATCTTTAGTAACCATTTGATCCTGGTCAGGATCATGGTGGGTTTGGAGCATAACCTGGGAACACTGGGCATGATGTGGTGACCTACTTTTACACCCTGAATGGGACTCCAGTCTATCGCACATTAATGTACTCATTCACACCTAAGGGGCAAATTAGTGTAGCCAGTCCACCTACTGTACACCTGCATGTTTCTGGGAGGTGGGAAGAAACACGAGAACCTGATGGAAACCTACACAGACACAGGAAGAATATGCCATTCCCAAATTATGAACAATAAATTTGTTTTTGTGGTAAGCAAGTTTTCATTCTTTGATCCAATTCAGCAAGTGCTTTTTTGGAGATGTATTTACAGTATATGTAGCACATTAAATGTTAATGATGCAATGTACACATCCTGGTGATGTTTGAATGAGGTAACAGCTGCTAGATTGGTACACCTTTTCATTGTTGCTCTAATTACAGTCCCCTCTATCCCCACTATTGGAACGGCAAGGCCAATTCATTTGTTTGTGCTATACACCAAATATATTTGGGTTTGAGATCCAAAGATATATGAGACAAGAGTTTAGGATTTTAGCTTTTTTCCCCCCTGGTATTTACATCTAGATATGTTAAACATAAAACATAGAATCTTTTGTATCACACCACCTAATTTTTAGGTGAGCAAAAGTATAGGAACAGAAGTCTTTAAGTAAATTAAAGTAAATAACACTTAATATTTGGTTGCAAATCCCTTGCTTGCAATAACTGCATCAAACCTGCAACACATTGACATCACCAAATTGTTGGTTTCTTCTTTTGTGATGCTTTTCCAGGCTTTTTTCTGCTCTGTGGAGGTTTTTGGTAAGGTCACTGACTGTTGTTTTTGGGTTTTTCTTCACAGCTCTCACAATGTTTGTCATCAGTTGTTTGGTGCTCAGTACACCAGTAATTTGTTTCTTTTTCAGGACATTCTAAATTGTTGTATTGACTATGCCCAATGTTTGAGCAATGTTTTTGCCCAGTCACACTTGCCCTGCACAAAGAATCTTTATCTTAGTCAAATGTTCTATGGAAAACACACATTTACTGAATTATATACTGTATTCTTATCAAATAATGACAAAACCACAAAAAAGCTCATTCATTAGTATTTGTCTGCTACTTCTGGCTTTCATACAGAGAACTAAAGCTATGGATTTTCTTTTTGCTGTATAAAATAATACAGCTCTGGACAGTGGCAAGCATTGAAAGGATACATGTGATAGAATGACTTCTTGTAGATAAACAGCTTGAAAAATCGGAGTCAAATCAGTCTGTTCCCAGAGACTATATTAGAACATTGTTATAGACTTTGCAGAAGAATGGTGGGCAGCAGGAAACAGGAGACGGTGCTAACAGGTCCTGTCAAAAAGCAGGAGAAGAATTTGCAGGACAGACAATAGGTACACGTGTTTCCATGATGCCCTTAATAATAGTTTAGAGCTTAGACCAGGAGAGAGTTAAACAAAGTTGAGAGATTGATGGAGGAAGAGAAGCAAAAAAGTCTTATTGAAACAAATAAGCCTTATTATCAGTGTCAGCTGGTAGTGATATTAGACAGGAGGGCTAAAATTTTATATCTATCAGTAGCTTGACTAGCACACACACACTGCTAGCCCATTCATCCTAACCATAAACTTGAGCATCCTTTTTGCATCCCATCTTTGTTCTTTTCTCATACTATCTCTCATACTATATCACAAACGCCTAATTCTTGTCTGGCCTTCCTTCTGTACTGTCCATTGTTTAGTGTAGCATTAATGCCAGAGCCATATCACCTTGCAGTTCTTGCCTGGTTTCCCACTGAAATTAAGCAGAGTTGAGCCTGACCAGTACCTGGATGGGAGACCTCCTGGGGAAAACTAAGGTTGCTGCTGGAAGTGGTATTAGGGAGGTCATCATGTGGTGCTCTCCCTGTGGTCTGTGTGGGTCGTAATGCCCCAGGATAGTGAGGGGGACACTATACTGTAAAAGGAGCACCATCTTTTGGATGAGACGTTAAACCGAGGTCCTGACTCTCTGTGGTCATTAAAAATTCCCCCATTGGCCCTTATCCATCATGGCCCCCTAATAATCTCCATCCCTGAATTGGCTATATCACTCTCCTCTCCTCGCGTCCAATAGCTGGTGTGTGGTGGGCGTTCTGGCGCACTATGGCTGACATTGCATCATCCAGGTGGATGCTACACACTGTTGGTGGTTGAGGAGATTTCCCCCCCTATACTATGGAAAGCGCTTTGAGTGTCTAGAAAAGCGCTATATAAATGTAACAAATTATCATCATTAGTGTCTTTTGTTTATTTTCTCAAGAACCATTTTAACACGCATTAATTTCAAATGAGAATAGATGCTTTGTCCCAGAGCTAGCTACTGATTGCTTTCCTTCAGTAATCATGGTTCTAACCATAAGTAAATAAGATCAATCACCATAAGACTAAAATTATTAGTTTTATGATTAATTAGTTCTTTAGATCTGTATACAATTGTTAAACAATGACACAAGCATGTAGCTTATGTATAAACACATCTGTAAAAGCACATTTATTTTCAAATGTTATACTGTAAACTAGAGAAGAGGGGGAGTCTATGTGAAAAAAGCTTTGAAGTAATGTTATGATCTGGTCGATCCTGGCTCCTGTTCCTCAACTGAAGCCTGAGTGACTCTGCAGTCCAAACGGTTTAACCTCAAGCAAGAACCTTGGAACAGAAAAAAGCATGAAATCACCCCAGAGTGGCTTGGCATGAATTATATATGACCGCAAAGTGGCAGATGCTAGCTAACTACCTCAGGCTTTCTCTCTCCAACCAAATATAATAGAAGGAAGTGATCATCAGTGGTGGTAAACAACTTATCATTGGAAGTTAAATAATAGGGGACACAGGAGAGACATGCTTGGCCCTGCATGACTGTAAATCAGCTGGCCGCCTGGCATCACTCAGGTACTAAGCCCCACTATGTGGTCCTGAAGCCAACATTAGTGAAGCTCTGTATGAGCCCATCAGATAGTCTTTTGAGAAAGACAAATTTTCTGACTCTTTAGAACAGTTCTGAAATGCTAAAGTTTGTATTACATATTGTAGCAAAAGTTCTAACTTTCACACCAACAACACTCTACCTCGCTGAACTATTAAGTGTTGACCAGTGTTCAATCTAATTCCAACTCTGTTCAGCTCCCATTTCAGCTCAGTGTGTGCTTCATTACAGGAACAGAAGTGAAGCAGTCTACGTATTCACAATGAATGTTCCAGGGTTTCCCCCAAAAATACCATAGAATAAAAAAAACCTGGAATCAGGAAGCACTCTGCAAACTTGTCTTTCATAATAGTTCTAGTTTATGATCATAGTTTTGAGGGCAACCATGTGCAACTTTCTGTATAGACAGTTAAATAACTGTATATTCTCTGGAGTTTCTAACCATACAGACCACATCTTAAACTAAGAGAGAGCATCTCCAACCACACAAAGCAGCAGTCATTTTGCCATAACGGGCTCAAAAGTTCACCCAGGAACTCCGCTAGTTTAGGAAGAACAAAGCACTAGAGAGAACTGAGAGGAGGAGCTAATGTGTAAATAAAGCATTCAGGAATGCTTAGAAGTGATCAATCAACATGTTGTAAGGTAAACTGCTTAAAAACAAAGAAGGTCTGATACACTGAACAAAATTATAAATGCAACACTTTTGTTTTTGCCCCCATTTTTCATGAGCTGAACTCAAAGATCTAAGACTTTTTCTATGTACACAAAAGGCTTATTTCTCTCAAATGTTGTTCACAAATCTGTCTAAATCTGTGTTAGTGAGCACTTCTCCTTTGCCGAGGTAATCCATCCACCTCACGGGTGTGGCATATCAAGATGCTGATTAGACAGCATGATTATTGCACAGGTGTGCCTTAGGCTGGCCACAGTAAAAGGCCACTCTAAAATGTGCAGTTTTATCACAGCACAATGCCACAGATGTCGCAAGTTTTGAGGGAGCGTGCATTTGGCATGCTGACTGCAGGAATGTCCACCAGAGCTGTTGCCCGTGAATTGAACGTTCATTTCTCTACCATAAGCCGTCTCCAAAGGCGTTTCAGAGAATTTGGCAGTACATCCAACCGGCCTCACAACTGCAGACCACGTGTAACCACACCAGCCCAGGACCTCCACATCCAGCATCTTCACCTCCAAGATCGTCTGAGACCAGCCACCCGGACAGCTGCTGCAACAATCGGTTTGCATAACCAAAGAATTTCTGCACAAACTGTCAGAAACCGTCTCAGGGAAGCTCATCTGCATGCTCGTCGTCCTCATCGGGGTCTCAACCTGACTGCAGTTCGTCGTCGTAACCGACTTGAGTGGGAAAATGCTCACATTCGATGGCGTCTGGCACTTTGGAGAGGTGTTCTCTTCACGGATGAATCCCGGGTTTCACTGTACAGGGCAGATGGCAGACAGCGTGTGTGGCGTCGTGTGGGTGAGCGGTTTGCTGATGTCAGCGTTGTGGATCGAGTGGCCCATGGTGGCGGTGGGGCTATGGTATGGGCAGACGTATGTTATGGACAACGAACACAGGTGCATTTTATTGATGGCATTTTGAATGCACAGAGATACCGTGATGAGATCCTGAGGCCCACTGTTGTGCCATTCATCCACGACCATCACCTCATGTTGCAGCATGATAATGCACGGCCCCATGTTGCAAGGATCTGTACACAATTCCTGGAAGCTGAAAACATCCCAGTTCTTGCATGGCCAGCATACTCACCAGACATTTCATCCACTGAGCATATTTTGGATGCTCTGGCGTATACGACAGCGTGTTCCAGTCCCTGCCAATATCCAGCAACTTCACACAGCCATTGAAGAGGAGTGGACCAACATTCCACAGGCCACAATCAACAACCTGATCAACTCTATGTGAAGGAGATGTGTTGTACTGCATGAGGCAAATGGTGGTCACACCAGATACTGACTGGTTTTCAGACCCCCCCGGACCCCCCAATACAGTAAAACTGCACATTTTACAGTGGCCTTTTATTGTGGCCAGCCTAAGGCACACCTGTGCAATAATCATGCTGTCTAATCAGCATCTTGATATGCCACACCTGTGAGGTGGATGGATTATCTCGGCAAAGGAGAAGTGCTCACTAACACAGATTTAGACAGATTTGTGAACAATATTTGAGAGAAATAGGCCTTCGTTCAGTGTAGATGATGCCTTGCTATGCTGGTCTGGGATTAGATCCCCTTCACCAAAATCTTGACTTCACTTATGTGAGTTGGGGAAAATAACCTTTAGGATCAGTGATAGAGAAGATTTTCTTCAGCTATGAATCTGAGGATTCACACCAACACACAAACAAACAAGGAAAAGCAGAATACACTCGCTACCATGTCTTCTTTATCTTCTTTATATTATTACACAACTTTACACATACAATGGCTCCACACTGTGTGGAATGTGGGGAAAACTAAAAATGGCAACAAAAAATAAAGCATAAATAATATAAAAGACTAACTTTTTTTCTTAAAACAGATACATTCATATGAAAGAATATTTTACTAATACAAAAAATAAATAAGCCATCTAAAGAGTTTATCTTTTTTAAAAGTCCTTCGCACAGATGGAAAAGAGACATAGCACTTCCAAAATCCATTCTTCTGTGCCTACACACTTTTCCCCCCATTCCTCCCTCATTCACATCCAGCACAATAGGTGAATATAGTGTCCTTCAGGTGAAGTCTGAGCATTTCAGCACTAGCTGTTTCTTTTCTCTGAATAAATTTTAATGTCTCTTCATTGTCTGCCATTCTTGTATAGGTATGCATGTATGGGATCTGTATATGTGAAAATGTGTGTGTGTGTGTGTGTGTGTGTGTGTGTGTTGAATGCTGTTGTCAGATCTCCTGTGCTGTAGGGTGGATAAGGTCTCCATTTAGACTTGCAGTGGAGATCCAGGCAGTTTTCTCTTTACAGTCCAAATCAGATAGGTCCAGCCTCTCCAAACACATCAGCGGCTCGTCTGAGTTCACACACTGTACTGAATCTGTATGATCATATACACCATATGAAGATGCACAGCAGACAATGGGAGACAAACAGAAGGCAATTAGCGTTAGCAAAAGTGTATAGTAATACAGAATATAAAATAAATTTCACTATTGCAATTTACACTGTTCAACACTTACTGGGTGTCAAGGGCAACATCTGATAGAGCATCTTTATATACACTATATGGACAAACATACAAGCTCATCTGTGAAACATCCTGGAAGTAGTGTCATGCTGTTTCTGGGACAGGCTCACTAATCTTTTTTGATGATTTAACTCATGATGGTAGCAGCAGAATAAATTCAGAAGTTTACAGGAACATTATGTCTGCCAATTTACAGAGAAATTCATCCAAATTAATCAGGAGGAACTTTATCATGAAGCAAGACAATGATCCAAAACACACTGCCAACTCAACAAAGGACTTTATCAGGGGAAAAAGTGGAAAGGATTTAGACTGGCCAAGTCAATCATAAGACCTTAACCCAACTGAGTATGAATTTCACCTCCTGAAGAGGAGACTGATGGGAGAAACCTCCTGACACAAATAACAACTGAAAGAAGCTGTGGTAAAAGCCCTGACCTCAACCCCACTGAACACTTTTGGGATGAACTGGAAT
Source organism: Cranoglanis bouderius (assembly GCA_023630585.1). Taxonomy (NCBI): domain Eukaryota; kingdom Metazoa; phylum Chordata; class Actinopteri; order Siluriformes; family Cranoglanididae; genus Cranoglanis; species Cranoglanis bouderius. The sequence continues at coordinate 14,272,484 of CM042566.1, forward strand.
GCCAACTGTGTGCCAGGCCTCCTCACATGCATTGCAAATCTATTGGAAAGCCTTCGCAGAAGAGTGGAGGTTATTATAACTGTAAAGGGGGACTAAATCTGGAATGGGATGTTCAAAAAGAACAAAAAGGTATGATGGTCAGTTGTCCACAAACTTTTGGCCATATAATATAGCTCAAAAACTAGGCAAAATAGGAGATTTTTATTATTAGATTTTTGTTTTTAAAAAAATTAACTTAAAAAAAAAAAAAGCGGAGTTATGTCTAGAACACTACTGTTCTGTGTGGCAGTGGGGCGTGGTCGAGCGTTGGCTGTGAATGCAGAGGAGGCAGGTGGAACCAGCAGGTAATACGTGACTATTCTCACCTGTGTGTAATTAGTGAAAGTGATTTGTTTGTGTATCTCTGTACTTTCAGAAAGTATCCGTAACAGGAAAGAGAAAGAGAGAGCGAGACTGAAGCAGTGCAGAGCTGTGTGTGCGCCTACTTATAAAAAAGAAATGCTGAAAAGCAAAAGTAAAAAGAGTCACAGCCAATTGCCTTTTTGAGTTTTCCAAAGCCTGCCTCCAGTTTCCTCATTCCATACCCTAATCTGGGAAGTGTTACATTGGGCTTCTGGCTCACCTCTGCTATAATTGGTGCCTGGCACTTCTTGTCCGGTTCCACTCTCAGAATTCTGGGATGATGTTGAGTCTGAGTTCACTTGAATCTGCTCCCTGATCACATCTGCCCCCTCGCAAATCCCTTGGGGCACTGGGCTGTCATTACCATGGCATAGGAGTGAGCCATGGTTCAGAGGAACCATCTCAAGACCATCAAGCTGGCAAGGTACCAGGTGGTGCTTTAGGCCACCTGAGAAATTGCCATTGGCTTTTGTGTAACATCTGGTCAGAAACACAGAGATGTATATTAAGTTTATTGGTCATCCAGGTTGTTAAACTGTCAGGTAGTCAAATGTAAATGGCCTTGTTATAATCCAAGGAATTTTATATACAAGTCCTGTAAAAAATAATTTCCCTAATCGAATCAGCCTCCAGTCTGACTCCTGACTCAGCTCCTGTATGCATTTTATCAAACACAAGGCCTGTTTATCTATGCAGAGTGATAAAACTGTATCCACTGTATTTCTGATACACACACTTTTACATGCATGTTTCTAAACCCAAAAACAAAAATATACACACAGAAACACACAAATTGTTGTAAATAAACAGAACCATGCACGCATACACAGCAAACTCTGAATGACTTCTGTTCTTATCAGTTCCATTCACTCCGGCGCTCCCCACTGACTTGTGGGAAGTTGAGAAGTAAACAGTCCTGTCACTAAGAGAGCTGCATGGCTGCACACCAAATAAACTGTTAGTGCTACACACACTAGAATAGATAAACAAGCTACACTGATGGACGTATGCCACAGTGTGTGTATGTCTGGACCAGAAAGGACTCTTGAGACCCTGATGATTGGCATGTAGACAAAAAGAGCCCTTTCTCCATAGCTGTTTTTCTCTCACCTGTTGTTGTTACAGAAGTTCTGGCAGTTCATGCATTCAGAAGAGTCCGTCTGGGGTACAGATGTGTACATGCTTCCTCGCTGCCAAAGCAGAAGTACAATTAGTTAGATACCTTCACTTTGATGTTATGTCACAACTTATGGAAAAAAAAAAAAAAAAAAAACTGGCCATAGTTCAGCGACCAAAAAACAAATTCAAATTGCTCTCATTTATAATCATGAACTAATAACTAATGGTCACCACTCAGTCATATCTGGAACTCTGTAAAGGGTAATGTAGCTGGACCTTTAGAAATCTTTGTGATAATATATCAGAGGTACAAATACAAGTACAAATACCTCTGATATATAATTAAAACCCATATAATACATACATATAAACCCGCATAATTTGTACATTGGTTACAGCCAACAGGGTGTCTCTACCTACTCACACTGTGCATATGGTGAGGGTGTGTATGCTCAAAGTCCACAGTGCTGTGGGGCAGAGGTGTGTCATGGGTGTGGGAATGTCCCAGACTGTAGAGAGGGCCTGAGCCATTTAGTAATGTCAGACCATTGGGGATTTTAAGGTGGAGATGATGGCAACCCTGGGGCATGGTGGACCCGCTGTTCCCGTGGCTACCATGCATGTTGCTGTTGAGCTGGCTGGAGCTAGACAATGTTGTGTACTCCATAATGTGACCATTCATCTCAGCAGGCTGGTACAGGTAACCAGGAGGGTTGTACTCTGTAGAGAGTGAGATAAACAGAGAGAGAGAGAACAAGAAAACAAAAACAAGAGAGAGCAAGATAAATACAGGTGCATCTCAATAAATTAGAATGTCGTGGAAAAGTTCATTTATTTCAGTAATTCAACTCAAATTGTGAAACTCGTGTATTAAATAAATTCAATGCACACAGACTGAAGTAGTTTAAGTCTTTGGTTCTTTTAATTGTGATGATTTTGGCTCACATTTAACAAAAACCCACCAATTCACTATCTCAACAAATTAGAATACTTTATAAGACCAATAAAAAAAACATTTTTAGTGAATTGTTGGCCTTCTGGAAAGTATGTTCATTTACTGTACATGTACTGAATACTTGGTAGGGGCTCCTTTTGCTTTAATTACTGCCTCAATTCGGCGTGGCATGGAGGTGATCAGTTTGTGGCACTGCTGAGGTGGTATGGAAGCCCAGGTTTCTTTGACAGTGGCCTTCAGCTCATCTGCATTTTTTGGTCTCCTGTTTCTCATTTTCCTCTTGACAATACCCCATAGATTCTCTATGGGGTTCAGGTCTGGTGAGTTTGCTGGCCAGTCAAGCACACCAACACCATGGTCATTTAACCAACTTTTGGTGCTTTTGGCAGTGTGGGCAGGTGCCAAATCCCGCTGGAAAATGAAATCAGCATCTTCAAAAAGCTGGTCAGCTGAAGGAAGCATGAAGTGCTCCAAAATTTCTTGGTAAATGGGTGCAGTGACTTTGGTTTTCAAAAAATATAATGGACCAACACCAGCAGATGACATTGCACCCCAAATCATCACAGACTGTGGAAACTTAACACTGGACTTCAAGCAACTTGGGCTATGAGCTTCTCCACCCTTCCTCCAGAATCTAGGACCTTGGTTTCCAAATGAAATACAAAGCTTGCTCCCATCTGAAAAGAGGACTTTGGACCACTGGGCAACAGTCCAGTTCTTCTTCTCCTTAGCCCAGGTAAGACGCCTCTGACGTTGTCTGTGGTTCAGGAGTGGCTTAACAAGAGGAATACGACAACTGTAGCCAAATTCCTTGACACGTCTGTATGTGGTGGCTCTTGATGCCTTGACCCCAGCCTCAGTCCATTCCTTGTGAAGTTCACTCAAATTCTTGAATTGATTTTGCTTGACAATCCTCATAAGGCTGTGGTTCTCTCGGTTGGTTGTGCATCTTTTTCTTCCACACTTTTTCCTTCCACTCAACTTTCTGTTAACATGCTTGGATACAGCACTCTGTGAACAGCCAGCTTCTTTGGCAATGAATGTTTGTGGCTTACCTAGTGAACCAAACTGAGAGACCATTTTGAAGGCTCAGGAAACCTTTGCAGGTGTTTTGAGTTGATTAGCTGATTGGCATGTCACCATATTCTAATTTGTTGAGATAGTGAATTGGTGGGTTTTTGTTAAATGTGAGCCAAAATCATCACAATTAAAAGAACCAAAGACTTAAACTACTACAGTCTGTGTGCATTGAATTTATTTAATACACGAGTTTCACAATTTGAGTTGAATTACTGAAATAAATGAACTTTTCCACGACATTCTAATTTATTGAGATGCACCTGTATATTTTGGTGGTGTTGTCGTCCCAAGAAAAAAAGGTGTAGAAAGGGAACATATAAATATTTGGGTCCTTATGAACACATTACTTGTTTGCCAACCTATTTCTGTATATGGGGTATGCAGGCTACTACTGTACATGCACAGCCCAAAGTATTTACTCTGTTACTCATCCCCATTCAGAGCTTCACAGAGCTTGTTGGCACAGGGGAAAACGTGGCAGTGGATCACTCCACAGGCCTGGATTAGGACTCACTGTGCATGCTGTGCTGCTGGCGGTTTCTCCACAGGCACATGATGATGAAGATGAGCAGGATGAGCACCATAACACCCAAAATGCAGCCCACAATCAGGTACAAGATGCCACCTGCTGAAGAATTTGAATTGGGTGGGTACATGGCTGGCGGAGTGATTGGCCGCTGACTGGGAACACCTGGAGGCTGACGTGCTGTATAGATCGTAACAGAGAATGAAATAAGAAAGAATGGTATATCATTACTCTATCTTATAGCAGTATGGATGATGACCCCACAATTTTATCACCAGGTGTATGTCTCAATAATTTTTCAGAGGAAACTGCATCGTTTTCTTTGTTTTGATAATCTGCTAAAAGCCAAGCGCAATTCTCTTAACAAATACACTGGAAAATGCATTATAGCAATTTCCCTAACTAAATGATTGAAAATTTTATTAGCAAAATACAACTTTCTGGATATACTGCATGAAGACATATACTTCAGCAAAGAGCATCATAGTTTGTATTACTAATTTATGAATGGGATTCTGTTCTTTTTTACTATAGTGTATAGTACAGGTGGTGCTTTAGGCCACCTGAGAAACTGCCATTGGCTTTCGGTTAACATCTGGTCAGAAACACAGAGATGTATATTAAGTTTTTTTTTGGTCATCCAGGTTGTTAAACTGTCAGGCAGTCAAATGTCAAAGCATATGGACTTGTTATAATCCAAGGACTTTTAATGTACAAATCCTGTAAAAAATCATTTCCCTAATCCAATCAGCCTCCAGTCTGACTCAGCTCCTGTATGCATTTTATCAAACACAAGGCCTGTTTATCTATGCAGAGTGATAAAACTGTATCCACTGTATATCTGATACACACACTAATACATGCATGTTCTACCCCAAAAATAAAAAAATATACACACAGAAACACACAAATTGTTGTAAATAAACAGAACCATGCACGCCTCAGATTTCTGTTGTTGGCTGACAGGAGTCGGACGTTACCCAGTCTTCTGCTACTGTAGCCTGTCCGTCTTGAGGCTCAGTGTGTTGTGCATTCTGAGATGCTTTTCTGCTCACCATGGTTGTAAAGAGTGGTTGCAGCATTACAATAGCTGACCTCTCTCATCAACAAGGTGTTTCCACCTGCAGAACTGCTGCTCACAGGATGTTTTTTTTTTTTGTTTTTCTTACCATTCTGTGTACCATGTTCAAAGTCACAGAGATCCTGTTTCCCCATTCAGATGTTTGATGTGAACATTAACCGAAGTTATTGACCTGAATCTGCATGATTTTATGCATTGCACTGCTGCCACATGATTGGTTGATTGCATAATTGCATGAATGTGCAGGTGTACAGCTGTTCCTATTAAAGTGGATGTACACTAAAAAACCATGATATTGTAGCATAATGTGTATATTCCTAACATGGATTTCTTTATACCTTCCCAGCTGTGAAATAAAATGTAAGATGGAAGGTAACGAACTAGCATTTACTAAACAAAACTGCAGTAAGCTTCTTACAGGTTCAAAGCTTTGTGCTAATAACAGGTCACTGTGTGCACTGAGTCTTGTTTTCATTACCCCAGGCCTGTATTAATAACAGTCATTAGAACATGATGTAAAGGCGATGAAGCACAATGTGTCCCATTGTCTCTGACTCAAATAAACCATTGCTGTGTTCAGGTCTGTAATTACAGCAGTCTGTCCAGTCTGTTCAAGTATAGCATTCCCATAACAGTACAACTTTAGTCTCTCTCTCACCTTTAGTTTCACATATCATCACATTACTGTAATCGCTTTCTCCAGCATCATTGTAGCACTGCATCTTGATGTCATAGGACGTCTCCGGTTGGAGTTGGCCAATCATGTGTGAGCGCTTGACACCTGTGGGAGGGTGAAATGAAAGTGGCAATGTTACTGTGATATAATTGCGCAGGGCCATCTCCCTTACGTGTGTGTCATTCACAACAAACCACAAGTTCTCACCCTCTATTTCACTTTCTCACCATTTCCTTCCTTTCTCTCTCTCCCCATTTCTCCCCAAGTCCCATGATGCTTCAGACACATGCTTTATTCCAGATAGACTCCTTATAAGGCAACGTATTTGTTTGCTCTGGCTGGGCTTCAGTACACCCAATGCACTGTGCACACACTCTGATCTCACAGATGAACACATACACTCACTCTGAGTCAGCTCTTTAATCAAAGATTGTGGGATAGAGTTTCATAAGCATGCAGCCAAAGCTTTGAATAGGAACTTATGCAGACATTCACACACAACAGCACACAATAAGCAGGGATAGCTGCTGAGGTTGGTGCCCCGTGAGGCTGTCTTATCTAACTAAGTATGTATTTCTGCCAGCCTGTCGGTTAAAAAACAGAGAGACAGCTCTCAGGCCAGAGAGAAATACAAAAAAAAAGATGGGGAGGTTTAGGGATCACTGTTAACATTCCCCCAGCTGTGTAAACCCCATCTCATTGTCTCGAGTTTCAGTTTGGGCCTATTAGAGAGGCAGCCATTTATTTAACACATTTTTTTAGCCTGGCTCATTACGCCATGGTGCAGGTTCAGTGTATGTCAATCGGCAGACATATCACACAGGATATCCATTACCCCCACACATACACACAAAAAATATCTATGCCTTAACTTAAACATAAAAGCCCATCCCAATTTAGCATGGATCTAAATGGAGCACGGAAGAGCATCCGACTTGAAAGAACTCAAAAGGTAATCTACATGGAACGTGAATCAGCATGATGTTTGGACTAGCTGGTGCACCGGATAAAGAACATATAGCTGAGGGTAGAACAATGAACAGCATGAAGCATGAGTCTTTCATACCTTCTATCACATCTCTCTTATAATCACTATCATTGTCACTGTCTGTAGGTCGATAGTAGATGTAGAAGCCCTGGATGGGGGTGTTGTTGTTACTGGAAGTGGTGTACTATAGGAGAGAACCAGAAAGACAGACATAGAAGTTACCAAAATTCAAAATACCAAGTTCACTCTGCCAAACGCAAGTAGCACACTGAGCCTGAAGGAGCTAATATTCACAGAGAAACCCACAGAGAATCAAACCACAGTCTCTCTATCACTAATTATTTTTGTCCTTCATTTACCTAAAACAGAACACATTCTCCTCCCGTGTCCACAATCTAAAAATAGGCTTCGCTCTATTCTGCTCCCTATTGCTGCATATTGACAGAGCCCCCTTATATGTTTGGCAAACACACCCACACATGCACACACTCACATCCCCCTGAAGAACCCTAGTGGGATTAAAACAAACCTTTCTGAGGATGATGGGTAAAAAAAAAAAAAAAAAAAAAATCTCATTTAAACACACTGGCATTTGGCCACCAAAGAAAAAACAAAAAAACAAAAACCACATATTGTTTCACACCAGCACAGACTTGTGGGAGCAGTTACAATTTATTTTTCCATCATCTGTGCTGTTAACTCAGGACTGGGAACTGAATCAGAGGGTCAGTGATAGAATTCTATGTATGCGATAAAAATCAGTTGTTGCCGTTGTCCATTCTGTTTGCTGACAATATAAAGGATTTGTAATTGCATGAGTGTTTTTGAACTATTTAATGCAAATACAAAGTCAAGTATACAACAGCCACTGAAAGTTGAGGTAAAAAAAAAAAAATTGAAATAGCCAAACGGTTCTCCTGTAGTGAGCACAGTTTACAGCTATTCTAATGAAATCATGCAGGGCACAGTTTGTAAGCTTTCTGTGCCAAGCCATGCCAGGTTGTTAATGACACCAGAATGGTAAAACTCTTTGCTCAGGACAGTACAGCTGGTACTATAGAGATGATACAAAGAAACTTACACACCACTTGCCCTGTACAAGGGGATAAAAGTGACAAATAAATAAATAAACAAATAAATAAATGCCACTGCAGTACTCACAGTCCATCGCACCATGATCTGCGTGTCACTGACAGCATCAGTAGAAGAGATGTGAGGGCCAGCCACGGGTCGGTTGGACACCGGTGAACTTGTTGTCGCTATCTGGTATGGCCTGGAGGTGGCACTGTGGGGACTCTCACCATAGTTGTTCATGGCACTGACACGGAAACGGTACGTGGAACCTATGGATGGAACGGTGAAAACACTTAACAAATCTACACCAGATTGCTATTCATTAAATGTGTGGAAATATGTGAGGTACATGTCAGTGGTTCTCACAGTGGGGTCCATTGACCTGCATGGACCCATGAAGCACAGCCAGCAGCTGCATGGTTTTTTAAAAATTTTATTTAGTTACAACAGTGGAAATCACAACCTACCATTATCAAAAATGTTATATTAATTTTCGAGTTTGGGTAGTTATTAGCCTGTTTGACTGGTCCCTTGAACAGAATGGGTTTAATCCAAATATCAAAAAACTCAATAACAAGTAGGCCAAAAACTTGGAACCCAATGTGATGGAAAGTGGAATAAAAGTTATTTAGCTTTAATAAACAGACAAAATATTATTCTATGCATTTAAATAACATTTATAAAGTAAATCTGCTGAGGAGGTTTGTATAATTTAATTTGCACTTAAAGGGGGGTCCCTGGCTACAAAAGGTTTGAGACCCCAAAGTATGTGTTGCATACCCATATGATTAAAGAAATACACACAGCTTCGCTGTTAGAATAGCCTGGAAAAATTGTTTGACATCTACAAGCTTGCAGCTTTGGGTTTGTGCTCCAAATGCACCTCCACTTTAATTTGACTGAAAAAAATCCTGCTGACAAGAAGAAACTACAGCAGGATTTTTTCTGTCAAATTAAATCTTGTAGTTCAGTGGTGGTGCATCTGGAGTCTATCCAATTTCCTTTTTCAGTTTCTGTGATAATAATACATCCTTATATGAAATATTTTATGCTCTAGTAATGTGTAGTATATGTGCAGTATATTTTCTGTGGAATATATCCTGAAGCTGTGGGCACATTTTGGTAAATTATATCTTGCGATAACTAAAACATTATTTCTTACTGAGGTTAAGGATATCTTCTGGTTTGCTAGGTTAATATTTTAGGATTAGCTTTAGGTGCAGGCATACCAGTGTTTAGTGTGATACAAGTGAGTGTGTGTAACTCTACCTGCTTCTAAGTTGCGCACTTCCACAGACAGCTTGAGAGGTGAGATGTTATCATCAGCTATGATCCAGTCCGCATTACGGCCCTTCCTGTACTCTACACGGAAAGCTGTGATTGGAGAACCACCATTGGCCCGTGGGATCCATGTGACGTAAACCGAATTCTCTGACGCCATAGAGATGGTGGGCCGATCTGGGGCCTCAGGAACTGCAAAGACAAAAACTAAGTAAATAGGAAACCGTAAACATGATTATTCTAGTTTCTAGACTGAACATGAAAAATGGCCATGTTTCCTGTGAAGTGGAAACAGCTGACCATCCATCTTGTGAGAGGGATCAAATATACACAGTGAGAAAAAGAGCAGCTAAAGAGAAAATAAACAGAAACACACAACATAGACAAACCACATGTCAGAGAGGAGCATGTACTTACTGAACGGGCTCAGGGCCATAGACAGATAGAGGCAAATAGAGAAAGCCAAAGAGAGAGGGTTAGTAAAAAAAAAAAACAAACAAACAAAAAAAACAAACAAAAAAAAAACGCTATATAGGCGTAAGGCCTAAATTAATGAAACTCACTCTCACTCACACAGACACACACAAGTCCACACACCTATACATGCTTAAACATTATAAAAACTATTTATAACATGCACTCTCAGTTATAATCAGTTGCACAGTATTTGAATTGTTTCATTTCACTCTGTCAAACTAATCATTTCTGATTTATTCATCTTAACAGGTTACCTCTGTCATGGATGACCACTCCATAGTGCGTATTGATGTTTTTGTCTTCGGGGGCTTTCTCAGGCAAAGATACAAATGGGGCCTTGGAGGGATTCTTATTGGAGGAAGAGCTCTTCTCTAAAAATCACAGAGGGGAAAAAGTGAGAAAAGAAAAAGAGAAGGAAAGAGAGAGGGCAAGGGGGAAAGGCAGAGAGAAGTGCTGGGAAGAGCTCTGCAGTGATTTATAGCTGTGTTATTCCCTCTGTACACAGTGGCTGCAGTTTGACTGTGCCAATGCAGTTTGGAGGTCTGTATGCCTCATTTAGCCTTACTGACTAGCCATGCGTTACTGCCCACAGTTGCATGTTCTCAAATGGAAGTGACCCGACTCTAATAAACTCTGCTTTCTGTTTGTCTAGCTCTATTAAACAGGGCTGTTCAATTGTATTGTACATGTATTTGTATGATAATGTATGCTATCATATGACAATATCCCACTTTGGATTGGTTTATGTATATATGCATGCATTGCATGTCAGGCTGTATAAAAAAGGCTTTACAGCAATAAGTGCATGGAGTAATACAGTAACAGTGCACAAGTTTATATGAAGCTTAAGAGGATGGTTGCCAGGTCTCCCATCCCAATCCCACATAGACCACACGCTGTGCACAGGGCAGCATATCTCTGCTGGCTGTCAAAAAAAAAAATCATTTAACTAATTTAAAAATATTGTAAGCCTTGTACATTTATTGAATGCGTTTTTCTTTATTGTTAAACAATCATTCTCCATCATTTTTAAAAAGAAAATGTTTATAAACGAGTATAATGAAATGCCGCTTGATCACATTTTGACTCGCAGCAGCTCTGTAGGTTTTATAATAGATTCTGTTACTGTGTCCGGTGAACTTTTCTGATCTTTCTGGAATATAACAAACCCAAAAACTAAAATAAATTGATAAAATATTAGATGGTTAATACGGTCAACTGTAGCGTAACCAACAGTTTCTTGATTTAGGAAAATCACGACATGTTGCTTTGGAACAGAAGATAGAGGCTTTCCAGAAAGGTCCACAAGGTATGCGATTCAGGAGTGGAATAAAGTTCTGCAAATTGCTATTTGTGGTCATAATTTGTCAATGATTTTGTTTTTTCCAGCAGACATTTTTCAGTGTTTTCCAGCATTTCTAGGGCATAATAATGTGGTTATCATGGAAAACAAACAAACTAACAAACAAACAAATAAATAAATAAAATGGACCATTCCCACTTAAAATCCAAATCCAAAAACAGATACAAATATTTTGAGCACTAAACAGATACATACAGTATACGAATAAAGAAAACGGCACTGCATTACACCTCTATAATACACAGTAAGTAACAAACTTAGGTGGTTTTCACACCGACTACGATTGTTCCCGGTGCCCCATGCAGCATTGGTCTGGTTTCAGACTCACTCGATTCTATCGAACCTTGGTGCATTTGCATTCATCTTAGGTCATCACAAATGCGCATGGAAAACACAACGTGACTCAGCATATTTTTTGTTTTTTTTATTAATTTGATGCTATTATGTGCAGCAGATCCAGTGCGACCAAACTCAGACCACCTCCTACAGGTAGTCTTGGGTTCAGTACCATGGTGCGCTTCAATTTTTCAGGCTATCCGTGATCTGTTTTGGACTAAACTGCCAGTGTGAAAGCCCCCTTAAACATAAGTAACATTTGTATTAGTGACGTCTTTTTTAAATAACAAACAAATAATCAACACCTGCACAAAGCCATCCCAGTTGTGGCTGGCAAAATTCAGATCTTTATTTCTGATATTTAGACCTGGAGACCAGACTTCAGTATGTTTCAACATTTAAGAGTATATGGTAATTTATGAGGACTGTTTAGTCATGGACTGAATAAACATTAGTGCTGTGTGTTTAGTGTTTAGTTAACATTTAGTTAACCATTAAATTTATGTCAATTATTAAATGTGTTAACTTACTTTAACACTACTTACTTATTAATGCCAAGTTTTGTATTAAGTGCCAAGTTTAACATTTTAATGTTAATTAATGCAATAAATAATGGTAGTTAAGGGAACTTTAACCTGAACTGATACCTATATTGGGTAGTGGACCATTGTCAGCACAGCAGTGACACTCTCATGGTAGTGGTGGTACAAGTTTATTGGATGCAGCAATGTTGCTGGGATTTTAATAACTCAGTGTCACTGCTGGGTTTGGAATGGTCCACCAAACACCAACTAGCCAAGAGCTGTGAGAAAGTAAGACAGTGAGTGAATGAACGAGCGGGTGTAATACTCACCCTTTCCCGTTCGAAAGGTAAGCATGGCGGGTTGGCCCTCACCAGCACTGCTGCGTGCAACCATCAGCACCTCATACAGGCTGGAAGGCTCCAGGTCCGACAGGGGGAGGCTCCTTTCACTACCTGGAACTCGTACTGTGTGCCAGCTGCCCACCACATTGCCCATCTCATCCACCTACGCAACATGCAAACACAAACAGAGGCTGGTGGTTATACATCAAGATGCATCAGCAGAGATCACATACAGAAGAAATGGAAAGTTAAATACCATAATATACAGACGTACTGATGTTGGCTATCTGGATTTGTCTGCCTTTGTCCCCTCTCACTTTTATTTTACCCAATGTTCTTATCATTTTCCCTCAGAATGATGTCAGTGTGGTAGTGCCTGAACAGGTCTTTGAGGATTTTGTTTTTGGTCATTTTGATTATAATACCATTATCAGGGTTTTTGGTCAATGGTGACCTCATGTAGACTTTTTTCCACGTTAATAACCACAAAAAATCTTTAAAAGGTGTAGCTGTGAAGATGCCCATTTGCCATGACTGACGACTTGCTTATGATGATGTTAAGATGGAGATAATGAATATCACTGAGCAACATTGCATAACGAGAAGAAAACTGTTGGCATCACATACGTTCACACAGTTAAAAAAAACAAAAACAAACAAACAACAAAACAGTGGACTGGAGTGTAAAATGCATATAATCAGTAGCTGTATATTTGCGGGTAATACTGATACTAAATATCAAACCACAAATCAGTGCATCCCTACATGTCAGATATTCCTCAACCAGATCAACACAGTGCAATGCTACCAAGTACATTTCGGTCTTTATAGAGCACGCAGGTCCTTGAAAAGTAAATGTGTCATTATAAATCACTAATATGCAAAGATAAACATCTCTAAGAATGGCTTACAAAGAGAACTTCCAAATAAAGTGAAGTTTTGAATCACCTTGCGATATTTAACAAAGTAGGCGTTGATTGGCCTGCCCCAGTCTCGCCCTGGCCGCCACTCTAGATCATATGCATTGGGTCTGTGTGTTTGTGGTGGACTGATAATGATTGGAGCCTCTGGAGTGGGCTTGTCACTGGTCCTCTCTGTGAATGAACCTTTGGCATCACCAAGACCATCCTCCGAAGGCAGGAACAGCCCCTCTCCTTCATCACTCTGAACTGGATGGACAGTTGGTGGTGTGTCCATAGTAGCAGCCGTGGTAGACTGAGGTTCTGTCAAAACAGTTGTTTTGAAGTTAATTTTTTACATAGTTTTAGATAAATAAGTGGATTTTAAAAAATATGTATTTAATATCTAATGCTTTCTGAGAACAGTAGTCTTTTTAGTAACCCTTTAAGCATAATCCCATCTTCACACAAAGAGCAAACAACAATTTCATCAGTTTTCCTTAATATGCTGTATTCAAACAGTAAAACTAGATCTTTAATAGTTAATTGTACTAACAGTACTTGGCACTGTGTTGAGGACAGTAGTCTCTATATGGTGCATCCAAATCCTTCCCTTAAAGAACGTGAGTAATCTGCAAAGCTATGAACGCCACTAGAAAACTTTAGTGCAGCAGGAGACCATGCGGGAAACTTTAATACCAATATGGAGCTCTTTCAATCTACATTGCAAAACACAGTAGCCAGGACCTGAATGGCACTGCAGCACAATGCTTTGTTTATTATTTCTTATTTAACTGAATGCTATCTTCAGCCAAAGTGGTCCACTTGGGAAATAATAAAAGTTGGAAACATTACTACATCTTATAGTGTACAGGCTAGGCAGCTGAAAGATAAACCATTATGAAGACCAGCGATGCCTTGAAACAGTGTGTGTCTGTGTGTCTAGTTATGTACCTCCAAGCAAAACAGAGAAGACAGCTGAATCTGGGTGAGTAAAAAACAGCATTCAGAGATTTTATTGTACACAGCTGATGGTGTAGAGCTGGACTAAGGCATGATATCTCTGCATCTCTTATCTGTCCTGCTTCTGAGTGCATGGCACTGGTTTACTGTACAAAACAAACAGCCTCAGAGCTGGTAACTGTAGAGGCTGGGCAGTTTACAACAATAGACAGCTAATAGTATTTTACCAGATTTACTTCAGTTTTTGGGTGTGTTACATTCCAGAAAGAGAAGAAAAATTCGCTATACACACTATCAGAATCTACTATAAAGCTAGGACATCCTCACAGCTGCTTCTGCAAATCTAACTGGCATTGTTTTAGCAGCATTACATTATAATGACTGTATGACTTCTGAGGAGGATTTATTTTAATAATGATTTAGAACCATCATTCAGGAATGATGAAAGGGCAAAATAACACACTTGGAGGGAAGACCGATCTGCCCTGTTCGGTGTACATGAGCTTACAGACGTGCATGATGGGCTAGTGTCACTCTGATTGATGGGGGCGAGGGTAATGTCATTCCTCCCTTCCTGAGAGCACTGTCAATTTTGCACTCTCTTGGCTCCCGAACATGGATGGCGATGTCGGGATTCAAACTTGCAATCTCATGACAATATGGCAAACACTGAGAATTTTGCTGAAATATGGAAACCCTCCACATGAGCTTCGGCACGCTGTCCTTTAAAGAGCCACGGTAAAATAAAAACCTCATGTTTTCGTTTCTTCCTGCAGAATTCTAGTCCAATCAACTGGGTCCAATATTTTCCTATATAAAATTGTACTCAATGCATGACATATATCATATTAATCTACTATATCCCTTTTATGTATGTGAATATATTTTCAGTGCAAAATAAGATTAATTTTAGACATTTTTGCCTCCTTAAGTCTAAAAACATCAGATGTGTGAGAGCATCTAACAGATTAAGCATATGAAGTAAATTATTAAAAAGGCTAATGTAGTCAAATAATATATTAAAATTCATATTTTAGTATTTAATTAAAATAGTTTTGTGTGATTTTATGTTTGAAACCTTTACATTCATAAAATATTGCAAAATATGAAAACTTTAAAATTATTCAATTCATTGAAAAACCTTTGTACATAAATTCTGATTTGTACAAATGTGATGGTGCATGACCAAAAAAAACAAACAAAAATATTTTTATGTTGGCATGCTTTTAAGAAAGAGTGGGCAAGGTATTGCATCATAAAGAAGATCTCAAAGAAGACCTCAAGTGACCTTAATGATGCAATGACAGGCTCAGTAACCCTTTCACAGTTATAATTTATTTTTATTTTTTATTATTATTTGAGCCATGGTTAGATAGGTTCAGTTTACCACGTCAGGTGGTAAGACCTTAAAAAAAAAACATTAAATGTGTTATTACTCTAATGTCTGTTTAGTTTGAAAAGAGCCAGAAAAGGCAGGTGGCACAACCATTAAGTCAGTTGGTGCAACCAGAAAAAATCTGTATTTAAACAAATAAATTCTATGCAAAACTGTGCAATTAGGTAAGAACTGTAACTTTTCAGCATCTTTTCAGTTTCTGTATTTTAACTTTTTTTTTTTTTATGTGGCCATGTGTATGAAAGATTATAAAAGTATCTTAAAATAACTATTATTATTATTATTATTATTATTATTAACAGTGTTTTACGTAATGCAGACATTAACAAGAGTCATTTATTCACATTTTCTGTAATGGTAAATAAGTATAAATAAAATATAATTTTCATTAATGCCACCTGACATTTTCTGGGTGGTGAAACTGACCCAGAACATGTGTAAAGCAGAGAGAAAAGCAGTGAAAGTTTCAGGGACAAATCTTTGCCTCATCTACTTTGTTTACTAGGGATGTAACCAAATATGAATACATTATTATAAATTATGCATGTACTTGTCTCTCTCCTTCACTCTGACTCAGGTCTTCTTTATGTCAATTAATGGGGGGGGGATGTTGGGTGTTCCATAAACATTGCCACTGGGAGACCACCATGATATCTGGCAGGGGAGAGTGAGAAAGTGAGGGAATGGAGAGAGAAACCACTATGTACCGTGAATGGATTCTTAAATCACTTCCGATTGCCCACCATTAGCAAGCCTTGACCTATTTGGATCCATGCTCATCAGGGGCCTAAGAGATGTACATCCCAGCATGCACTGTGCTCACAGCCTAAATAAAATGAGTGGGCTGGCCTTTGAGAAGGAGACAGTGGCAGTGTGGCCAGCTGAATTATAGCAGTGGATCACAGGGATTGGCTGGCCACTGTCATTACAGGACTGGCCAAACCTAATCATACACACCACTTTCTGAAGTCTTGCAAGGAAGCCTTGCCTAAACAAATCCAAATATCATGACATTTCATCTACCGTGCAGATACTGTATTTTCACCATCATGTTCTGCTCAGGGGTAGCATGGTGGCACAGTCGGTAGTATTGCTGCCTCACAGCTTCAGGGTCCCCAGTTTGATCCTAACCTCCGTTTACTATCTGTACAAACTTTCACATGATGGCCACATGGGCTTCCTCCAGGTTCCATGATTTCCTCTCACCTCCCAAAACACACAGGTAGATGTACTGGCTAGGTCTAAATGAGTGTGTGAATGAGTGTACATGGGGCCTGATGAACTGGTATCTGTATTTCTCCCTCATGTCCAGTGTTCCCAAAATCTCTTCATCCACCACAACCTTGAGCAGGATAAAGTGGTTACTAAAGATGGATGAATGTATGAATGTTCTGTTCACTACTTAGCAATGTCTCAGTGGTGCAGGTTATTGTCTGTATATTTTAAAGCAATACAACTCTAAATGTTATTTTAAACTACTCAATTTTTGACATTCTCTGAAACTATTTTTGGCATCGGTTCAGTTTTAGTGAAAAAACTGAGCAGTTTTTTTAAATAGCAGAACATATGAGCTAGGTGATGAACTATTACTTTAGGGCCCATTTTTGGGGCTGCAATGATAGATCTAGCAGACAACTGACCCTGTAATATTTTTCCATAATACACTCCTCCAGTATCTGAGATGAACAGCTTTACATAAACAATCGTGATTTTAAGCCGACATACATTTGATCAAAACCATATTCACTCTGTCATGCAAGCAAGGAAAAAAAAACAGCATTTGGAACTGACCTTAGCTGTTTGTTTTTTTTTCCTAACAGAAAGCTTGCATATCTCTACCTTTATCAATCGCATTCAGAAATGCAGGGCAATGCTGATAAACAGAGTTGGAGCAGTATGGGGGAGGCTTTGCGTGTGTGTGTGTGTTTGTGTGTGCATAGGTATGTGTTAATAAGTAGAAGACCAGTTGTGTGTAAGTTTGACAGCTGGGTGGTCTGCTTCTCATCATAACCTTGTGCAGTTACTCCTTACATTCCGCTGTTCAAGAGCTTATCCACGACAGTACACACAAAGCTCACTCTCATGGCTCTGGTGCTGCCCGCCAAAGACCTCTCTGCTCCTGCAACCCTCCCCCAGCACTGCTGCAGCCAAAAAGCCTGTCTGCGTCCCATAATCCTCCTTCCAACTCTTCGACAGAGCCTGGTGTACTCCCGCACCCCTCAAATACTAGTCTCATATATCCCTCACTGACACCACTACTCATACTCAAATGTAAATTTGAGAATGCTGTGTAATGAACTTTAGAACAACTTTAGAATGATGATTCTATAAAATGAGTCTTGACTGAATGTAACGATAGGAAACTTTTTTTTTATGCTGATGAAAAATAAAACCTTCTTACCCAACAGAATGCTAAGTCTGGCAGCTGACTGTGCAGAGCCAATCCTATTGTCTAGCACACACTGGTACATGCCCTGGTCCTGAACAGTGACAGAGAAAATACGCAGGGTGGAGTTTGATATCTGGAGTCTTGGTGAGGA
This sequence comes from Cranoglanis bouderius, assembly GCA_023630585.1. Taxonomy (NCBI): domain Eukaryota; kingdom Metazoa; phylum Chordata; class Actinopteri; order Siluriformes; family Cranoglanididae; genus Cranoglanis; species Cranoglanis bouderius. The sequence continues at coordinate 14,290,505 of CM042566.1, forward strand.
TAACACTGGGGAAGAGTTGAAGAGCCAGGTGATGTTAGGAACAGGATTTCCTGAGGTGACACAGTTGAATTGCACAAATGAGCCAGATTTCACAGTCTGGTCACTCAGACCTCTTATTATAATAGGAGGCCCTGTGGGAGAAAAAGAAAACGATGATATTAATGTATCTTGATTCCATCACAGTAAAAACATGGCAAATGTCCAGCTGTATTTATATTTATGCATATTAACCTGTATTTTGACCACCTAATTGAATCAAATATGAAATATGACTTTAGTTTAATACTCCACATGACTGAACTCACCAAGCACATCCACAGAATAGTTGGCACTGGCCACAGCACCTTCCTCTACTTGAACAAAGCAAGTGTAATTTCCTCCGTCACTTATCTGAACATCACTCAGCACCAGATTACTATGCAGAAGTCTCAGTCTGGGAGCAAGCGGCAGCTCTTGGCCATCCTTCAACCATTTAACAACAGGAGAGGGATTTCCTGATACTACACATTCCAGAACCAAGGACATGGCCTGTTCCACTGTCAGGTTGACAGAGTTGACTGGATATACTATCCCCACAAGGGAAGGACCATCTGAATCTGTGAAGGGGGAGAGGGGTGAGCTAACTGCAATCCATACACATCAAAACAACCTTATTCGTGTTTTCTATAAAGTGTCTTTGCAGTAGTGCATTTTTTCCCCAGCTTACTTTTCACCAAGAGCTTAGTGCCATAGGGCTCGACCTTGACCTCTCTGGTAACAGGATTATAAGCTCCACATTTATACATGCCCTCGTGCTCTGGAGAAACAGAGACTATCTGAAGGTTTCCAGAAGGAAGGATTAAATATTCATCTGAAAAATAAACACAGGTTGAGAAAACATATTAAAGTGTGACTGTAAACATGTGTTATATTCTTGAAGTTCTGGGATATTGTGGTATACCTGTAGACTCCTCTAGCCATTTCCCCCGTATTCTGTAACGTGGCAAAGCCGGGGGATTACTCCGAGGTAGCTGGCACTCAATAACAGCAGTGTTCCCTTCTTTTTCTACTAAAGCCCGCCGATGGGTCTGTCCAAACTCCTTAATATCTAAATGTACAGTGAAACACAGGCCAATGCAAAATTACAAAATAAAACATATTCAACCTGTTAACCTAGGACCAACCACAAAAGGCCCTGTCAGTTAATATTTATACTGGAATGTGGGCATCTGGGAACATATCCTCTCTACTGAATAATAATATATCGTTATCTGCATGACCAATCAGTCTGGCCAACCATAGGCAAGTGCTGCACCTGATAATGTTCACTTCCCGACATCAGCCTGCTGAACTACAGAGGAAACCTCCAGGCTAATAAAGGATACTGCTAAAGAGGTGCATGAACTAAAAAAAAATTTTTAAAAAAAGTTCAACTTCCTTCCCTTCGTAGCCCTTGGTTTGGAGTGTCTTTGGCCAGAGTGTTAGCAGCTCAAACATAGCCTTCTGTTTTGGTAGTATTTCCTTTTTATTCTCAAGTACATCCATGATGGAGTGCTGGTCTATGGGTGCTGGTGCAAAAATGTGCGCCATATATGAATTTTATTTCATTGTGCGTGGTTATGTTATACAGTGGATATAAAAAGTGTACACAGCCCTGTTCAAATTGTAGGTTCATGTGTGATGTAAAAAATTAAACCAAGATAATCATGTCAGATATTTTTCCACCTTTAATGTGATATACAGGTGCATCTCAATAAATTAGAATGTCGTGGAAAAGTTTATTTATTTCAGTAATTCAACTCAAATTGTGAAACTCATGTATTAAATAAATTCAGTGCACACAGACTGAAGTAGTTTAAGTCTTTGGTTCTTTTAATTGTGATGATTTTGGGTCACATTTAATAAAAACCCACCAATTCACTATCTCAACAAATTAGAATATGGTGACATGCCAATCAGCTAATCAACTCAAAACACCTGCAAAGGTTTCCTGAGCCTTCAAAATGGTCTCTCAGTTTGGTTCACTAGGTAAGCCACAAACATTCATTGCCAAAGAAGCTGGCTGTTCACAGAGTGCTGTATCCAAGCATGTTAACAGAAAGTTGAGTGGAAGGAAAAAGTGTGGAAGAAAAAGATGGACAACCAACCAAGAGAACCGCAGCCTTATGAGGATTGTCAAGCAAAATCGATTCAAGAATTTGAGTGAACTTCACAAGGAATGGACTGAGGCTGGGGTCAAGGCATCAAGAGCCACCACACACAGACGTGTCAAGGAATTTGGCTACAGTTGTCGTATTCCTCTTGTTAAGCCACTCCTGAACCACGGACAACGTCAGAGGCGTCTTACCTGGGCTAAGGAGAAGAAGAACTGGACTGTTGCCCAGTGGTCCAAAGTCCACTTTTCAGTTGAGAGCAAGTTTTGTATTTCATTTGGAAACCAAGGTCCTAGAGTCTGGAGGAAGGGTGGAGAAGCTCATAGCCCAAGTTGCTTGAAGTCCAGTGTTAAGTTTCCACAGTCTGTGATGATTTGGGGTGCAATGTCATCTGCTGGTGTTGGTCCATTGTGTTTTTTGAAAACCAAAGTCACTGCACCCATTTACCAAGAAATTTTGCAGCACTTCATGCTTCCTTCAGCTGACCAGCTTTTTGAAGATGCTGATTTCATTTTCCAGCAGGATTTGGCACCTGCCCACACTGCCAAAAGCACCAAAAGTTGGTTAAATGACCATGGTGTTGGTGTGCTTGACTGGCCAGCAAACTCACCAGACCTGAACCCCATAGAGAATCTATGGGGTATTGTCAAGAGGAAAATGAGAAACAAGAGACCAAAAAATGCAGATGAGCTGAAGGCCACTGTCAAAGAAACCTGGGCTTCCATACCACCTCAGCAGTGCCACAAACTGATCACCTCCATGCCACGCCGAATTGAGGCAGTAATTAAAGCAAAAGGAGCCCCTACCAAGTATTGAGTACATGTACAGTAAATGAACATACTTTCCAGAAGGCCAACAATTCACTAAAAATGTTTTTTTTTTTATTGGTCTTATGAAGTATTCTAATTTGTTGAGATAGTGAATTGGTGGGTTTTTGTTAAATGTGAGCCAAAATCATCACAATTAAAAGAACCAAAGACTTAAACTACTTCAGTCTGTGTGCATTGAATTTATTTAATACACGAGTTTCACAATTTGAGCTGAATTACTGAAATAAATTAACTTTTCCACAACATTCTAATTTATTGAGATGCACCTGTAGCAATCAACAGAATTCAAGTGAAAAACAAATAGAAATGTGTTAGGGGGAAAAAGGGGAAAAAATAAAAACAACTTACAATAACCTGGCTGCACAAGTGTGCACACCCTTTAATAATGGGGCATGTGACTGTGCTTAGAATTAACCAATCACATGCAAACTCTTGTTCAAAAGTAATTATCATACACCTGTCATCAATGAAGTGATTCTGATTTGAGTTTTTCCATTTGAAGATAATGGCTCTCACTGAGGTCCTTTGGAGTCCCAGAGCCTTTGAAATAGCTTTGTAACCCTTTCCAGACTGATGTATTTCAATCACCTTCTTCCACATAATTTCTGGAATTTCTTTCAATTTCGGCATAGTGGGTTACTGGGTAAAACCTTTTAACCAACTTCATGCTGTTGAAAAAGTTCTATTTAAGTGTTGATTTGATTGAACAGGGTTTGCAGTAATCAGGCCTGATTACGTCTAGTCCAGCTGAACACCATTATGAATGCAGTTTCATAGATTTGGGGAATTAGTAACTACGGGGGCAAATACATTTTCACACAGGTCCAGTTGGTATTGAATAACTTTTTTTTTTTTTTTTTGCTTCAATAAATAACATTATCATTTAAAAACTGTATTTTGTGTTTACTCAGGTTGCCTTTGTTTTAATTTCTGAAACAATTCAGTATGAGATAGACACGAAAACAGAAGAAATCAGGATGGGGGCAAATAATTTTTCACAGCACTGTATGCAACCAGGTTATTATAATAACCTTTCTACAACCCCAATTCGGAAAACGTTGGGACAGTATAGAAAATGCAAAAATTCAATTCACCCTGTACTATATTGAAGACACATTACTAACAAATTATTTGATGTTTTACTTTGTGAAATTAATTTATTTTTGAAAATATACACATCTCAAGTCTGATGACTGTAACACACTCCAAAAAAGTTGGGACAGTCGACTGTTTACCCCTGTGTAACATCACCTTTTCTTTTAATACCACTTATTAAGTGTTTGGGCGCTGAAGACACCAGTTGGTTAAGTTTAGCAAGCGGAATTTTCCCTCATTCATCCATTATGCATTTCTTCAGCTGCACAACTGTACGGGGCCTTCGTTTCCTTATCTTGCGCTTCATAATGCGGCACACATTCTCAATCGGAGACAGGTCAGGGCTGCAGGCAGGCCATGCTAGCACCCGCACTCTCTGCTTACGCAACCATGCACTTGTAATCTGGGCAGAATGTGGTTTGGTGTTGTCCTGCTCTGGATGGCAGCATATGTTGCTCCAAAATGTGTACATCTCTTTCTGCATTAATGGTGCCCTCACAGATGTACAAGTTACCCATGCCATGGGCACTGACACACTCCCATACCATGACATCAGTGTCTGGTCCAAAAGCCAGCGTCTAACAGCTTGGATGGTCCTTTTCCTCTTTGGCCCGGAGAACACGACGGCTGTTTGGTCCAAAAACTATTTGAAATGTCGACTCGTCGGACCACAAAACACGATTCCACTGTGCTACTGTCCATCTCAGATGAGACCGAGCCCAGAGAAGTCGGCGGCGCTTCTGGACAATGTTGATGTATGGCTTCTGCTGTGCATAGTAAAGCCTTAACATGCATCTGTGGATGCAGCGGCGAATGGTGTTGACTGACAAAGGTTTATCAAAGTATTCCCTCCTGAGCATGGCGGTTTTTTAGACAGTGACATCTGAGGGATCGGAGATCATGTGCATTCAGAAGTGGTTTTCGACCTTGCCCTTTACACGCCGAGATTTGACCGAATTCTTTGAATCTTTTAATTATAATGTGCACTGTAGAAGGTGAAATGCCCATAGTCCTACCGATTTGTCTTTGGGGAATGTTGTGCCAGTGACTGTACACTATGCATCAACAGAATGTACTCCCACACATTTTATTTACATTTCAGTTTAAAGCATCCAATCTGGTTCATCAATGTAGAATAAATTATCAAAATTAGTAATATGCAGTAACCTTCTCATGATACACAATTTGCATAATGCTATAATTATTTGTGGGCATTTGAATATGGATAAGCCACAAGACTGGAGTGTTGAAATAGAGGCTGAGCACCCCTGGCCCTAAGAAAATCAATATGCTGGACTAGGCAAATACTCATAGGAGGCATCTTCTTTGCCTCCCTAGAATGAAGTCCACCTAACTTGAAAAAGCATGTTATTGGTATGTTTTGCTAATTTGCTCAAATCGAGCCTCATGTATCAATATTATAGAAAAGTTGTGTGTGAATGTTTGTGGGAGCCAAACCAAACTAAAAATTTCCACCAAAATTACAAAAGCTTCAAACTTTTTTCTTGCTTTCGCTTGTGTATGTTGATGAATGACAATCACTCGTAAATGACCAGGCCCATGCATGGCACGGCTGATTTCCTTTTAGTGATGCCCACAAAACTCCATACAAGGCAAAGTTCACTGCACTGAAATGAGTAATATGGCAAGACTTTCTCAGAGGTAGAAGTGAAAGTTACAACCCCTGGCAAAATTTATGGAATCACCACACAGAGGATGCTCACCCAGCTTTTTTACTTCTTGACAGCTAAAATAACAATAACAAGCCAAAATAATGAGCCAAAAAATATAATGCACCAAAACATTATAACCACTCACAGATGAAGCAAATAATGCTGATTATCTTGTAACAATGCTGCATGTCAAGAACTGGGATATATTAGATGGTAAGTGAACAGTGGGTTCTCGTAGTCAAAGTGTTGGATGCATGGGAAAATGGGCAGGAGTGACTTTGACAAGAGCCAAAATGTAATGGCCAGATGACTCGGTCTGAGCATGTCTGTAACGGAAAGGCTTGTGGGGTGCTTGCAGCAGCAGTGGTGAGTACAGTGATCTGAGAAGGGACGAACCACAAACCGGCTACAGGGTGTTGTGCGCCCAAGGCTCATGGATGTGCGAGGGCAACGAGGGCTGTCCTGTCTGGTCTGAACCAACAGAAGACCTACTGAGGCACAAGTCACAGAAAATTTGAATGATGCTTACAGGAGGAATTTGACACAACACAATGTATTGCGTCCTGCTGCATATGAGGCTGCGTAGCCGCAGAGCAGTCTGAGTGCCCATGCTAACCCCTGTACACCATCAAAGGCACCTACAAGGGGCAGGCGAGTATTGGTACTTGACCTTGGAGCATTGGAAGAACGTCACCTTGTCTGATTAATCCTTTTTTCGTTTACATAGCCAGTTAAGTGTGCGTTGTTTACCTAAGGAAATGATGGCACCAGGATGCACTGTGGGACGAATACAAGCCGGCACAGGGAGTGTGATGATCTGGGCAATGTTCTGCTAGGAAACCATAGGTCCATGCGTTCATGTGGACATCAATTTGACACGTGCCACCTACCTAAGCATCATTGCAGACGAGGTACACCACTTCATGGCAATGATATTCCCTGATGGCAGTGGACTGTTTCAGCAGGATAATGCACTCTGCCACACCACTCAGTATTGGTTTGAGAAACATGACAAAAAATTCAGGGTGTTGCCCTGATCTCCAAATTCCCCAGATCTCAATCCGATCGAGCATCTGGAACATTAAGTCTGCCCCACCTCGCAACTTACAGGACTTACAGGATCTGCTGCTAACGTCTTGATGCCGGACACTACAGGGCACCTTTAGAGGTCTTGTAAAGTCCATGCCTCGGCAGGTAGGAGCTGTATTTGGCAGCATGAGGAGAACCAATAGCATATTAGGCAGGTGGTCATAATGTTTTGGCACATTGGTGTATGAATATACGAATTTACTAGATACATTTACAAAACAGACATTATTTTCCATCTTGTACTCCACTCTGCATGGAACAGCAATGAGACAGAAACACAGAGCATGTGCATTTGAGCATGTGCGTGCTGTGCTATTGGGTATTTTGTAACGCACAACCATGCTGTCTAGAATAGTGACCAATCAGTGACATCTGCATATAATTGTAAAGATCTAAGCTTCAGATTTCCAATGGTTGAAAGCTTTCTTGACCGAGAGATTTGGATTACAGTTTCAGTTGCGGTTACAGTCCTAGTTACAGTGCAGTTAAGACAATAAAAAAACTATGTAAACTACACATGCATGTACACTGTTGTCAAAAGCAGAGGAGATAATTAAAGTTTGTATAATGCTATTAAAAAAGGTTTAAATAAAATACATGTTATGAGATACACCACAATTTATTTGTCAATCTCAAAGCTGCAGACATCACGTTTTCCAACAGACATTTAAATTATCCAACCTGATAGTCATTGTGACAGCTGGAATCTATCCGCGATTCCAGATACTCTCATCCCAAACCACATTTTCACTCAAGTATAATTTCTCAGTACTTTTTCCACCCATGTGAGTGTGTCTCAGTGGGAGAGGCTCGTGTGCATACCTGCGATGGTTACCCGTGCCCACTGGCTGGTGATGGAACCTGTGCCTGAGTGTGCCACACACTGGTAAATGCCAGTGTTTTGGGGCTGGAGAGAGAGTAGGGAGATTCTGTCAGGCTGAACCTCCACCCCTGGTATCGACCCCGGCTCCAGGGCATGACCCTGGAACAACCAAGTGACTGTGGCTGAGGCAGGATACACCAAACAGTGCAGGTGAACAGCGCTACCCTGCTTCTGAACCACAGAGGCAGGTTGTGTGTGGAATAAGAGAGATAATGCAACTATAGAGAAGAGAGAGAAAGAAAAAGAGACAGAGAAATAGTAGAGAGAAGAACACAACATATTTCAGCAATTTCACCATGGCTCATAAAGAAGCAAAACTTGATACTGGAGTTGAATGCTTTGATGTATGGGGGAAATATGAACAACCACATTTCCAGATGTGGATATTCAGGAGAAAACTAAATACTGTGTCCCTGCTGTCTAAAGCAGACTGTATATTTGTGTGTGTGTGTGTGTGTGTGTGTGTGTGTATGTGTGTGTGTGTGCACACATGTACACTCACAAGGGCAGTTGAGAAGAAGGGTTTGGCAAATGTACAGTAAAATGGACAGAACTGTCAGGCCTCTTAGGCCTCTGTCTTCCATGATGTTGCTTCACCTCAGGATGCTTACCAGGGGTCACGCACACACCCTCCACATGCACACCTGCACAGAAAAAGAAAAAACAATATTGTTGGCCCATGTATCTTTTCCCCACTTATAATGTAATTAAAGACCTAATTTGCAGCTGTGATATACTAACTACACTCTCTCTTCAAATTAGTCACACAAAGCATTGTGTTCTATAGCAGACACAATATTTGCTTTTCTACATTCACATTCGTTTGAATTTCTCCAAACTGTAATGTGTGTCATCATACATAAAAAAAATAATAAAATGACACCAAAATATGACCATTTTAAATGCATCAAACCCATAATTCATAAAATACAATTTCAGTCAGTATTTTATATGCAGTAAATATAGACTTTTAGAGCTTCAACAACTAATCGATAAAATCGCTAATAATCGATTATGAAAATTGTAGTCATCAAATCGCACTGTCGATTAGTTGGTGTGTGGGGTACGTTTACTTCCAAAAACACGCGTCTGAGAGTACAGACCAAAGTTGTGTCCCAAATGGCGTACTATACACTTACACTATGCACTATGTGCGGTCAAGTCTATGAATTTTAGATGGGTAGTATAGTCCCAAATGGAACACAATCGTTTTTTTACTAACCGGAAGTATAAGCCGTTTCTCAGTTTTCATGGCACATGACGTCAATCGCACATAATGCGACGCCACAAGCTTTAGCAGATACCCAAAGACAACGTTACCTTTTATACCCAGCATGACCTCAGTCACCATCAGACGGAGGCGTAATCGTCAAGTGACAGTGGAAAAAAAGTGTGCGACCTCCAAGTCCTCTAAGGCAGGAGAGCATTTTATATTAAATGTAGTGTAGAAGATTGTAACCTGCAAACTTTACACAGAGGAAGCACGAAGCACAAACTAACATTTATATGCAAAATGCTCCACTATGTGCAAGGGGCAGGGGAAACTGGTGCAAATTGCGATTGTGTAAATTCTGTCATTTATTATAATGGGAGCGATCTGTATGTGATCTATTTGTAAACGAGGCCTCACTCGCAATGTAGACACGGTGATAAACAGTGGGAGCGCAAGTAAGATCTGTAATTTCTAATTAAAACAGTACGATCAAAGTAAACAGAAGTGAAACAATATGCCTAAAGGCAGTGAGTAACAAAAAACCATAAGCTGCAGTAAAAGTGAGATTTTATTATTAATTTAGGACTTTATTTATTATTTATTAGAAAATAATGCATAAATACTTATATATAATATAAACTAATATATAATATACCAATATATATATATATATATATATATATATATATATATATAAACTAATATATAATATACTAATATATATATAAACTAATATATAATATACTAATTAATCTTAATATTACTAATGATCTCACAAAAGTGACTACACCCCTCACATTTTTGTAAATATTTTATTATATCTTTTCATGGGACAACACTGAAGAAATGACACTTTGCTACAATGTAAAGTAGTGAGTGTACAGCTTGTATAACAGTGTAAATTTGCTGTCCCCTCAAAATAACTCAACACACAGCCATTAATGTCTAAACCACTGGAAACAAAAGTAAGTGAAAATGTCCAAATTGGGAACAAAGTGTCAATATTTTGTGTGGCCACCATTATTTTCCAGCACTGCCTTAACCCTGTTGGGCATGGAGTTCACCAGAGCTTCACAGGTTGCCACTGGAGTCCTCTTCCACTCCTCCATGACGACATCACAGAGCTGTTGGATGTTAGAGACCTTGCGCTCCTCCACCTTCCATTTGAGGATGCCCCACATATGCTCAATAGGGTTTAGGTCTGGAGACATGCTTGGCCAGTCCATCACCTTTACCCTCAGCTTCTTTAGCAAGGCAGTGATCGTCTTGGAGGTGTGTTTGGGGTCGTTATCATGTTGGAATACTGCCCTGCGGCCCAGTTTCCGAAGGGAGGGGATCATGCTCTGCTTCAGTAGGTCACTGTACATGTTGGTATTCATGGTTCCCTCAATGAACTGTAGCTCCCCAGTGCCGGCAGCACTCATGCAGCCCCAGACCATGACACTCCCACCACCATGCTTGACTGTAGGCAAGACACACTTGTCTTTGTACTCCTCACCTGGTTGCCGCCACACACGATTGACACCATCTGAACCAAATAAGTTTATCTTGGTCTCATCAGACCACAGGACATGGTTCCAGTAATCCATGTCCTTAGTCTGCTTGTCTTCAGCAAACTGTTTGCGGGCTTTCTTGTGCATCATCTTTAGAAGAGGCTTCCTTGTGGGATGACAGCCATGCAGACCAGTTTCATGCAGTGTGCGGCGTATGGTCTGAGCACTGACAGGCTGACCCCCCACCCCTTCAACCTCTGCAGCAATGCTAGCAGCACTCATACGTCTATTCTTCAAAGCCAACCTCTGGATATGATGCTGAGCACGTGCACTCAACTTCTTTGGTTGACCATGGCGAGGCCTGTTCTGAGTGGAACCTGTCCTGTTAAACTGCTGTATGGTCTTGGCCACTGTGCTGCAGCTCAGTTTCAGGGTGTTGGCAATCTTCTTATAGCCTAGGCCATCTTTATGTAGAGCAACAATTCTTTTTTTCAGATCTTCAGAGAGTTCTTTGCCATGAGGTGCCATGTTGAACTTCCAGTGACCAGTATGAGAGTGCGAGAGCGATAACACCAAACTTAACACACCTGCTCCCCATTCACACCTGAGACCTTGTAACACTAACGCGTCACATGAAACCGGGGAGAGAAAATGGCTAATTGGGCCCAATTTGGACATTTTCACTTAGGGGTGTACTCACTTTTGTTGCCAGCGGTTTAGACATTAATGGCTGTGTGTTGAGTTATTTTGAGGGGACAGCAAATTTACACTGTTATACAAGCTGTACACTCACTACTTTACATTGTAACAAAGTGTCATTTCGTCAGTGTTGTCCCATGAAAAGATATAATAAAATATTTACAAAAATGTGAGGGGTGTACTCACTTTTGTGAGATACTGTCTTCTTCTTTTCCTTTTGGCTGTTCCCTTCAGGGGTCGCCACAGCGAATCATCTGCCTCCATCTTGCCCTATCCCCTGCATCCTCTTCTCTCAGACCGACTACCTTCATGTCCTCCTTCACTACATCCATAAACCTCCTCTTTGGTCTTCCTCTCGGCCTCCTGCCTGGCAGCTCTAACCTCAGCATCCTTTTACCGATATATTCACTCTCCCTCCTCTGAATATGTCCAAACCATCTCAACCTGGCCTCTCTAACTTTGTCTCCAAAACATCTCACATGTGCTGTCCCTCTGATGTACTCATTCCTGATCCTATCCATCCTCGTCACTCCCAAAGAGAACCTCAACATCTTCAGCTCTGCTACCTCTAACTCTTCCTCCTGTCTTTTCCTCAGTGCAACTGTCTCCAAACCATACAACATCGCTGGTCTCACTACTGCCCTGTACACCTTTCCTTTCATTCTTGCTGGTACTCTTATCACACAACAGACCTGACACTTTTCTCCACCCATTCCAACCTGCCTGCACACGCTTCTTCACCTCTTTTCCACTCTCCCCGTTGCTCTGGACTGTTGACCCTAAGTACTTAAAATCCTGCACCTTCTTTACCTCTTCTCCCTATAACCTCATTGTTCCACTTGGATCCCTCTCATTCACACACATGTATTCTGTCTTGCTGCGACTAACCTTCATTCCTCTTCTCTCCAGAGCAAACCTCCACCTCTCTAGAGTTTCCTCCACCTGCTCCCTGCTCTCACTACAGATCACAATGTCATCCGCAAACATCATAGTCCATGGATATTCTTGTCTGACCTCATCTGTCAGCCTGTCCATCACCACCGCAAACAAGAAGGGGCTCAGAGCCGATCCTTGATGCAGTCCCACCTTCACCGTGAACTCCTTTGTCACACCTACCGCACACCTTACCATTGTCCTACTGCTCTCATACATATCCTGCACCACTCTAACATACTTCTCTGCCACTCCAGACCTCCTCATACAATACCACAGCTCCTCTCTTGGCACCCCATCATACGCTTTCTCTAAATCTACAAAGACACAATGCAGCTCTTTCTGACCCTCTCTGTACTTCTCCATCAGCATTCTCAAAGCAAATATTTTTGTGAGATACTGTATATTTTATATATATATATATATATATATATATAATGATGGATAAGTATCTGCCTGTACATCTCAGCATTGAGGAGACCATTAATTCTGGCCAAATCCCCAACTCCATTTGCAGAAATGCAGAAATGCAGCCCCAAACTTGCAAGGAACCTCCACCATGCTTCACTGTTGCCTGCAGACACTCATTTATGTACGGCTCTCCACCCCTTAGGCAAACAAACTGCCTTCTGCTACAGCCAAATATGTCAAATTTTGACCCATCAGTCCTGAGCACCTGCTGCCATTTTTCTGCACCCCAGTTCCTGTGTTTTCATGCATAGTTGAGTCGCTTGGCCTTGTTTCCAAGTCGCAGGTATGTCTTTTGGGCCACAAGTCTTCCATGAAGGCCATTTCTGACCAGACTTCTCCAGACAGTAGATGGGTGTACCAGGGTCCCACTGGTTTCTGCCAGGTCTGAGCTGATGGCACTGCTGGACATCTTCCGATTTTGAAGATAAGTAAGCCTGATGTGTCTTTCATCTGCTGCAGTAAGTTTCCTTGGCCGACCACTGCGTCTACAGTCCTCAGCGTTGCCCGTTTCTTTGTGCTTCTTCAAAAGAGCTTGGACAGCACATCTGGAAACTCCTGTCTGCCTTGAAATTTCTGCCTGGGAGAGACCTTGCTGACTTGCAGTATAACTACCTTCAGTCTTGTAGCTGTGCTCAGTCTTGCCATGGTGTATGACTTGACAGTAAACTGTCTTCAGCAACCTCACATTGTAAGCTGAGTTTGGCTGTTCCTCACCCAGTTTTATTCCTCCTACACAGCTGTTTCTGTTTCAGTTAATGATTGTGTTTCAACCTACATATTGAATTGATGATCATTAGCACCTGTTTGGTATAATTGTTTAATCATACACCTGACTATATGCCTACAAAATCCCTGACTTTGTGCAAGTGTACCTAGAATTGATGCTGTTTTGAAGGCAAAGGGTGGTCTACACCAAATATTGATTTGATGTAGATTTTTCTTCTGTTCTCTCACTTTGCATTTTGTTAATTGATAAATATAAACTATTAACTTTGATTGAAAGCATTCTTACTTTACAGCATTTTTTCACACCTGCCTAAAAGTTTTAGTCTAGTTTAGTTTAGTTTTGTAATGCTCAGTTTGTGTATTTCATTTTAAACAAAAAAATGGTATTGGAGAAGAACCGTGAGCAGTTCAACTCAGGATAAACAAGGGACTCATTAACAACCATGACAAAATATAACAGTAGTTGTTCATCAAACAGGTAACAACACACAGTATTAAGAATCGAGGGTATGTAAACTTTTGAACTTTTGAATTTGTGTAAATTCTGTTATTATTGTATAAACAAAGTGCAATTTCAATGCGCCCTCATTTTTTCTTTTAAATTATCGACATTTTGCAGATTCTCCAAGGGGTATGTAAATTTATGAGCAAAACTGTATATTTAATTCTTAATCTCAAGAAAACAGTAGTACTTAAGGCTCCACTATTAATCCACAACAACACTCAATACGCATCGTGACACATACTCCGATACATTCCTTCATCTTGGCTAGCCTTCCCCTAATGAGAAATCTCTTACTCCTGACTCCTACTGAGAAACTCTCCACATTCATTCTCTGGAATTCCCACTTAGTCTCTTCCCTGCCCCTTTGTCTCAGACACTATCTCTTACTGTCTCCCTCTACTAACACCCTCTCTGTGTTTCTCTCAGTCACTCTCTGCCAGGGATACATGCCATCATACACTCTTAACATCACTCTCCTCTCGCAGTGTGTTGCTTCCTTACAGGTTCACTGTAGCCTGAAGAGCAGACATGGGGTGCTGGCTCACACTCTCACATATTCACACACTGATGCAGAGCACCCAAACAGACAGACAAGAAAAAAAGTGTGGAAGGAACGTAATGAGACGCATTCCATTTTCCTTTTGAACCAGCAGCCACCCCCCATTCTGGGCTCCAACTTCTGTGTCAGGCCCAAGCTAATCTGATTGCTCTTTGATCACCCTCTCCTGATTTGTAAGCGTGGTTTGGCTAGGGGGCTGAGGACAATAGCCTTCCAGCTGAGACATTCACAATGTGGATGCCATGGAGCTTGATACACAGCACAGGTTGCTCAGCTTGGACAAATTAAAGTGGTGACACATATCGTTCCCTCCGAAAGTACTGGAACAGCAAAGCCGATTCTTCTGTTTTTGCTATACACTGAAGAAATTTGGGTTTGAGCTCAAACTATGAATATGAAATATTGAAATACAGCAGTCTGGAAAGGGTTACAAAGCTATTTCAAAGGCTCTGGGACTCCAAAGAACCACAGTGAGAGCCATTATCTCCAAATGGAAAAACTCGGCACAGTAGTGAACCTTCCCAGAAGTGGCCAACCTTCCAAAATTCCTCCAAGAGCACAGCAACTACTCATCCAGGAAGTCACAAAAGCACCTCTTTTGCATCAGTAAATGTCACTGTTCATGACTCTACTATCAGAAAGACACTGGGCAAAAATGGCATCCATGGAAGAGTGGCAAGGCGAAAACCACTGGTAACCCAGAAGACCATTAAGGCTCATCTGAATTTTGCCAAAACACACCTTGTTGATCCTCAAACCTTTTGGAAGTATGTTCTGTGGATTGAGGAGTTGAAAGTGGAACTGTTTGGAAGACTGGGGTCCCGTTACATCTGGTGTAAACTAGAGATGCACCGATTGCAATTTTTTTGGCCGATTCCAATTTCTGATTTTTTTTTGTAAGTGTGACCTGCCGATACCGATTTTTGCCGATTCCAATTTTACTCCGATTTTATTCCGAAGAACTATAATTGACAGCATATACAAACAAAAATCTACTTTTCCTCAATGCAAAATTTTATTTTCATAATAAAAGAATTATTAAACATTACAATTTCCCCCAAACTGCACTAAGTTACAGGATCTTCTCTCACTTAAACAACTCTCAAAATAAAGTGCTCTGTGACTGGAAAGAGGTAGAAATAACAATTAACTGAAAATGAGTTGCTTTATATCATTTTCCACTATGTTTATAAATTGACCTTTTTCTCTTTTTTACTCGTCTCACAAAAGTCCAAAGATTACAAGCCTATGAACAAAACTGAAGTGTACAATACTCCTCCACATATGAATAGGTGCAGTGGCTAATAATTAAATAACAAGTGTAACAAGTAGAATTAGTTACTGCTCCTTTAAGGCGGAACGCTCTCTCTTACTCCCTCACTGATGAGTGGGCAGTCGGTAGACGGAGCGCGATCTATGATCATCGCATGTTTGCATGTAAAGCCTGGTTTTATTTCTGTTGCTCTTTGCCGTTTTATTTATTTTCAGTAACGGAGTTGTTAGTGGAGTGTTTTGCAAACTGCCCCATGTGTGCGGGGGATCGACACCGCTGATAATAAACCACTGTGAAATATCAGATACGTGAGTTTTGTTTACACCTGGCTACAACCATTCAGGCTATCCAGCCTCTCAGTGTAAAGCGTTACACAAGGCACCTTTTATTTGTTGCCAACATACTGTATGTATACTTGAGCATTAATGGCAAGTTTTTCTTCACAAACAGAAGAATCTCTGCCTTGTCACCTGATAATCGGTTTCTCCCTTCATCTATCACATGTCCAGCCAAGCTAAACAAGCCATCACTTTCAACGCTTGTACATGGAGCAGAGAGGTATAGGCTCGGGCAAGTGGAGCAAGAGCAGGGAAATGATCTTTGTTGATCCTCCAGTAGGTCAATGGGTTTTCGCGTTTTTGCCTATGACATGTTTACACACGGCTGTGACGTTATTGCCTGTGCTGCTGGCAACAACACGGACCGGCTCGGAATCGGAAAGACGTGAGACTGACCGGCCGGTCACCGGTCCGGGCTGAGCATGCGGAAAATCGTCCCTGGCTGGTCGATCGGTGCATCTCTGGTGTAAACCAAACACAGAATTCCACAAAAAGAACATCACACCTACGGTCAAGCATGGTGGTGGCGGTGTGATGCTGTGGGGATGATTTGCTGCTTCAGGGCCTGGGCAATTTGCAATAATTGAGGGAAACATAAATTCTGCTCTCTACCAGAAAATCCTAAAGGAGAATGTCCGGTCTTCAAGTCCGCATGTTGAAACTCGCAACTGGATTATGCAGCAAGACAGCAGTGATCCAAAGCATAGGAGTAAGACCTAGTCCTATAAGTAAGTGAAGGACTCCAGTTATCGCAAGAGTTTGGTTGCAGTTATTGCTGCTAAAGGTGGCACAACCAGATTTTAAGTTTAAGGGGGCAATTAGTTTTTCACATGGGTTATAAGTGTTGGATAACTTTTTTCCTTCAATAAAAAAATAAATAAATAAAAACTATTGGTGTGTTTACTCAGGCTGCCTTTGTTTTATGTTGTATTTTGTTTGAAGATCTAAAACTATTTAGTATGAGATATACACAAAAACAAAAGAAATCAGGCAAATACTTTTTCACAGCATTGTATCTGTGCTGTATCTCTTCTGTCCTATGAATCTAAGGGCAGGATTTCTGCTCTGCTGCGTGTCCTGACAAGCTTTATGCATTGCCCCTATGCCATCAGTGGAATCTGCTCCTTAGCTCCAGAATAATCATATACAATTTCAATAATAACAAAAACCTGTAATTTAAAACCCCAGTCAAAACCATGCATTTTGACATCTCATATTGGTGTGAATGCTGAGCAGACAAAAATGTGGCACTTTACAGTGGACTAATGCCATCTGTGTGTGTGGTGGATACAGTGAGGGGTGGGTACAGAAGGTAGTGCCTCTTGCTATCTCTCCTGGCAATCTGGCGAGACGAGGAAACACAGAGGCATCATTCCTGCCTCTTATCTCACTGCCTTTCTACTGACATCCGCCTGTAGGAAGTGGGCTCAGGGTAGGCTGATGCTGCACAGGATATCTGGTGTCATTCTTCATAGACAGAGAGGAAAAGCGAGAGGAGCTGGATGCTGCTGTGCTATGGGGGTCTGATGCATGCCTATTCTCATATTCCTGTTTTGATGACAATCTTACATCCATCAAAAAGCAGCTATTAGCTCTGAAGTAACAAAAGGTGCAAAAAGTAGCAATAGTTAGACATGGCTAAACTATTATGCTATCATACAAATATGGTCTGTACTGCCTGATCTTTAGTACATAAAAAGACTAACCCCTGTCTGTTGGTAGCATTTCAAAACCAGGAAAAGTATAATCCAGCCTAAACTAAAGGCCTACAATTTTGTTGTGCTTATTATACATTACATAAGAGACTGGTGGATGGCTGGATGTTATAAGACAACATGGTCAATGTTCGGAAATTCAAAGCCTGTTTGTTTCAACCAGTGTCTTGTACAGATGTCTGGCCTGTGCTGTGAATGAACCAGACCCCAGGACATACTATAACGTCTCTGGGTGGCAGAGATACCATCACTTTCTTTTTACTCTAAGCTAATATGTGAAAAGTAAAAGTAAGGAAGCTTCAGATTGGCCCAACAATCAGTTCTGTCCTGTTTTGTTTTTAATATTTTAGTCAACATAATTTTGTATGTATTATACCATCCATCCATCTATTATCAGGAGCTGCTTGGTCAGGGATGCAGCAGTGGTAATTTTGTTTATGAAAACCAAGACGACCCTTTTCCCATGACAATAATGAAACAGAAACTAAATAACCCTTCTGCTCAGAATACACAATGAAATTATATAATTCTCAATAATAATAATAATAATAATAATAATGACAAAGTTAAAATGTACCATCATCTTAGAACACTTATTATGCAAGGCCAATTATAAATGATAAAGATAATGTGCTCACAGGAGATTTTAAAAAATAATTAATTACTGAAGATTTAATTGAGATGTAAATTTTTAATTGAGATGTAAAGATTTAATTGAGATTTAAATCTCGTCGTACCGAGAGGGAGAGTGCTTAACCCTAATGCCAACGTTAGGCAATATGTGTTCTAAGTTTAGACCTTTCTGTTTTGTATAATAGCTGTTCATTTTTTATGATGATGTATCCATTTGCAGACGGCACGTGTATTCTGTACCTCATAAATATTGGCATGGTCAAGGTTGAATATTGCACATGGAATGTCAATGGTACACCTGCTAAGTGTAGAAAGGTTTTGACTCGTCTCAAAAAGGAGGGAGGTTCAAGTTGCCTTACTTCAGGAGACCCCTCTAAATCATCAAGCACATTTAAAGCTGCAACAAGAGGGGTTTGGGCAATTTCTTTTTCATCCTTTATGCAGAGGAACAGGGGAGTGGCTATTATACTTAATAAAAACTTGCCATTTAAACATTTGGATGTCATTAAGGACACAAGAGGGTATCACTTAATCGTGAAAGGGATACTGTATGGGGAAGAAGTTGCTTTTATGAATGCTTATTGGCCTCCTGGCCATCCGGGTGTGTTTTCAGCTACTGCATTTCCTAAACTTTCAAATTTCAGGAGCTCGTTTAATAGGGGAGATTTTAACTGTCACTTAAGACCTGTCATGGACAAATTTCCATTAGGCAAGCCATGTTTAACATCCCAAGCTAAGACTGTTAGCGCTCTTTGTGAGGATTTTGATTATGTAGATGTCTGGAGGGTCCAGCATCCGGTGGACAAGGAATATATATTTTTCCCCCCAAAGTTCATAAATGTTAAAGGATAGATTATTTCTTTACCCCAATTTTATTACAATCAACAGTCTCTTGTTCTATAGGGAATATAGCTATATCCAGTCACACTGCAGTTTTTGTCCAATACGCTCTTGGGAATCCGACTATTAGATCTGGACACTGGAGGTTTCATCCTTTAATTTTGGTGGATCATAAGTTTGTATTTTTTTTTTTTTTACTGAGGAATTGAAATCTTTTCTTCCTATCAATTCTGCCTCTATGGAAGACCCATCACTGCCATGGGAAACATCTAAAGCCTTTTCCAGGGGTCTCCTGTCTAGCAAGAGGCATAGACAGGCTAAACAAAGAGATATTTTGGAATCCAGGCTTAAATTAGCAGAGAAAAAATATCATCCTCATGGAAGCTTAAAGAGATCTTTGCACTTCACTCTACTTTTAACAAAACAAGCTGAAGGGATACTTCATACCAAGATATGCTACACAAAATCTGTACGAGCATGGCGATAAAGTCGGGAAGTATTTACCATATCTAACCAGGGGGAAAAAATTGCACACTCAAACTGTTTCAATTATAGATAGCTGCAGTAAGCAATCTTTATACGCTAACCATTAATACATCCCCAATTTCAGAAAAGTTGCAATTTTTTTCTAAAATGCAATAAAAACAAGAATCTGTGATTTGTCAAGTCTCTCCAAACTTTAATTAACTGACAAAAGTACAAAGAAAAGATATTCAATGACCAACTTAATTGTATTTTGTAAATATAAACAAATTTAGAATCTGATGCCTGCAACACACTCAAAGTTGGGACAGAGGCAAAATAAGACTGAAAAGTTTATAAAATATTCACGTAACACCATTTTGTAGGATCAGGTTAATTGCTATCAATACCCAATCTGAGTATCAGGATTGGGCAAAACAGGAGCCTCCACCAAAGCTCAGTCTTTACAAGCAAGGATGGGTCGTGGCTCACCACTGTGTGGCAAACTTCGTGAGAGAATTGTCCGTTCAAAAAGAACATTGCTCAACACAAGATTGCAAAGAATTTAGGTCTTTCACCATCTACAGTGCATAATATTGTGAAAAGTATATTAATCTCATTGCGTAAGGGGCAAGGCCGGAAACCACTGTTGATTGTGTATGACCTTCGAGCCCTACTCCCCTTTCGGCTCGGGAGTACTTCGGAAAACCGTTGTCACTTAACGCAGTCCGCCGCTGCACCCAGAAATGCAACCCGAAACTCTATTATGCAAGGAGGAAGCCACACATCAACTCTATGCAGAAATGTCGCAGAGTTCTCTAGGCCCGAGCTCATCTCAGATGGACTGAAAGGCAGTGGAAACGTGTGCTGTGGTCAGATGAGTCCACGTTTCAGCTTGTTTTTGGGGAAAAATGGACGTCGAGTTCCCCGTGCCAAAAATAAAAAAGACCAACCAGAATGTTATAACCAAAAGGTGCAAAAGCCAGCATCCCTGATGGTATAGGGGTGCATCAGTGCCCACAGCATGGGTGACTTGCATATGTGTGAAGGTACCATTGATGCAGAGGTGTATATTGTGGTTTTAGAAAGACATGCTGCCATCAAGGCAACGTCTTTTCCCAGGAAGTCCATGGTTATTTCAGCAGGACAATGCCAGGCCTCATTCTGCACATGCTACAACAGTGTGGCTTCGTAGACACAGAGTGCGTGTGCTTGACTGGCCTGCCAGCAGTCCAGATCTTTCTCCTATGGCGCATCATGAAGAGGAGAATCAGACAATGGCGACCAAGGACTGTTGAGCAGCCGAAGTCTTTTATCAAGCAAGAATGAGCAAAAATTCCACTTGCAAAACTGCAACAATTAGTATCCTCATTTCCCAAACGATTAAAAAGTGTAATTAAAAGGAAGTGTGATGTAACACAGCGGTAAACATGCCTCTGTCCCAACTTTTTTTTGAGTGTGTTGAAGGCATCAAATTCTAAATTTGTTTATATTTACAAAATACAATTAAGTTGGTCAGTGAAAACATTGAATATCTTTTCTTTTTACTTTTGTCAGTTAATTAAAGTTTCAAGAGACTTGACAAATCACAGAGTTTTGTTTATATTGCATTTTAGAAAAAAATCCCAACTTTTATGGAATTGGGGTTGTAATGCATTCAATGAATTTTATGAAAACTTTTATAAATCTGAGTCACAAGCTGATGTCCCAGAGTTAATGGAGGCTTTTTTCTCTCCTCCCTTAACATCCCCAGTTTGCCGGACGATCAGAGTTCTTCTCTTAATGCTCCTATATCTAGGGAAGAGGTGCTGGGTGCTATCTAGGGGTTGCAGCCCGGGAAAGCACCTGGACCGGATAGGCTCAGCAGCGAGCTTTATAAAGAAGTTTAATGATTCTTTCCAGTCTCTGAGGGAAGCAAATATTTCCTTAATTTTAAAAAAAGGTAAACAACCTGAGGACTGTTCTTTCTACAAACCAATTTCGTTGAATGTAGATTTTAAACGTCTCTCAAAAATATTAGCAACTAGTGTCACGATAATGGAATGTCTAACTCGATACAATACCTTGAAAATTATCAATATTCGATACCATTTTCGATATTACTGTAGCCTAAAGCAACTTCTTTGCAACTAGCTTAGCTTTGAGAATTACAACGGGACAACACACTTAACAACAGATTACTGGGCCATCTTGTTTAATGCTTCATTAGGTTAGTGGTGTTTACATCTTTTGTTAGCAACGCTTGCCTATTGGCTTGCTTGTGTCCTTCGCATTTCTGTGTTCATTTGCCTCAAATTCGAAATATTTCCAAATATCACTCCTGAGGTTGTATTTATCCATCAAAATCGGTCGCGGAGGCTCTTCACTTCTGCCATCTTTTTAACACCATAACAAAACGCTATTCAACTGGAGCGAATGATGCGAGTGACAAGAAGACAGCACTGAGTGAGAGGAGGCGGGGCTATGTCGGTACTGCAGTGTGTGTCAACTCGCTGTCGGAGAGAAGAGAGGGTGAGAAAGCACAGCTGGTATCAGTGTTATCAATACTCTGGAAAATGAGTATTGAAACCATTTCAAATATTCAGAATCAATATGTATTTTACTGTGGCCCGCAGCTCGGCTAACAACATGCATAGATTGTTGAACACAATCCAGTATTTTCTCAGCAATCAGTAGATAGCCTTGTGGTTTCTTTGGACGCGGAGAAGGCGTTGGACCGCATATCAAATGGCCTTATTTGTTTCGCACGTTGCATAAATTCTGCCTAGGTAAACATTTTATTAAATGGGTTAAGTAACTTTATCAGGATCCTCTGTGCAGTGCTCACTAATGGCCTTCGATCCTTCAGTTTCAGTATTTGCAGCGGCATGAGACAAGGCTGCCCTCTTTCTGCCTCTTTTATTTGCTCTGGCGATTGAGCCGTTGACCAAGGCAATCAGGACAAATTCTGACATGCACGGTTTAACCATTTTGGACGAGCAGCACAAAATTACTTTATATGCTGACAATGTCCTGATCTTCAAGACTAGGCTTGAGATATCTAACCCTGCCCTTATGGGGACAATTGGCAAATTTAGCGCATTTTCAGGATATAGAATTAATTTCAGTAAGTCAGAGGCAATGCCCATGGGTAGTTTTAAACAAAAATAACACAATGTGTTGGTGGGGGCGTGGTCGAGCGTCAGCTATGGACGGAGAGGAGGCTGGTCAAGTCAACAGGTAACATGCGAGACGCACGCACAAAACATACATGAAATTGAACCTGAGGAACTGAATAAACGCGAGTCCGGAGCTCAGTTAAAATTCCACCTGTCTCCCAGTCTTCCTCCACGACCCCACATACCAGGGTTCTACACACAAATAATTTAAAAACACATATTTAATTAAAATAAAACAAGATCATTTTTATAAAAATATTAAAAATGGCAGATGAAGCAGATGCAGGTAGAGTGCAAAAAAAACCCATATCATTTTCACTCAGAATGAGAGGAAGATTTTTTCTTCACAAAGACAAATACAAAATGTGTGTGTCTAATTTGTCAAAAACAATATACAATACTTCAAAATACAATATTTCAAAGCAGTTACAGTTAAGGGACTATGTAAAAAAAGGGAGACTACCATGCTTGCTACTCAAGATGTTTCATGCACAGAGAGGCAGCTTTTTTCACAGCCGGGAAACTCTATTAGTTCTTTCTGTACTATTATTAAAGTGTGTGGATCTACAAGCACTCAACACTTAGAAGGTAATCCAATTCAAGATTCTACACAGAGCTCATACATTGATGCGGAAAGTTTGTGAACCCTTTAGAATTTTCTATATTTCTGCATAAATATGACCTAAAACATCATCAGATTTTCACAGTCCTCAAAGTAGATAGGGAGAACCCAATTAAACAAATGAGACAAAAATATTATACTTGGTCATGTATTTATTGAGGAAAATGACCTAATACTACACATCTGTAAGTGGCAAAAGTATGTGAACCGTTGCGCTCAGTATCTGGTGTGACCCCCTTGTGCAGCAATATCGGCAACTAAACATTTCCAGTAACTGTTGATCAGTCCTGCACATCAACTTGGAGGAATTTTAACCCATTCCTCAGTAAATAACAGCTTCGACTCTGGGATGTTGGTGGGTTTACTTACATTAACTACTTGCTTCAGGTGCTTCCACAACATTTTTGGATTATTAACATTAATAACATTATTGGATTAAGGGCAGGACATTGACTTGGCCATTCCAAAACATTAACTTTAATCTTCTTTAACCATTATTTGGTAGAGCGACTTGTGTGCTTAGGGTCATTGACTTACTGCATGACCCACTTTCTCTTGAGATTCAGATCACGGACAGATGTCCTGACATTTTCCTTTAAAATTCGCTGGTATAATTCAGAATTCATTGTTCCATCAATGATGCCAAGCCGTCCTGGCCCAGATGCAGCAAAACAGGCCAAAACCATGATGCTACCACCACCATGTTTTACAGATGGGATAATGTTCTTGTGCTGGAATGGAATTTCCCTTTCTCCAAACACAGTGCTTCTCATTTAAACCAAAAAATTCTATTTTGGTCTCATCAGTTCACAAAACATTTTCCCCAACAGCCTTCTGGCTTGTCCATGCGATCTTTAGCAAATGCACACAGGCAGGAATGTCCTTTTTGGAGAGCAGTGACTTTCTCCTTGAACCCCTGCAATGCACACCATTGTTGTTGAGTGTTCTCCTGATGGTGGACTCTCAAACATTAACATTAGCCAATGTGAAAGAGGCCTTTAGTTGCGTAGAAGTTACCCCGAGTTCCTTTGTGACCACTGTGATAATTTTCCGCAACAAATAAATAACCAAGTATAATAATTTTGGCTCGTTTGTTTAATTCTCATTGTCTACTTTTGGGACTTGTGTGAAAATCGGATTATGTTTTAGGTCATATTTATGAAGAAACATGGAAAATTATAAAGGGTTCACAAACTTTCAAGCACCACTGTATATCCCCAACAATGTAAGTTCAAAGCTGATGGTTCCTCAATATGGCCGAAATGTAAAACCTGACATGGGTACCCTCGCTCACTGCTTCTGGTATTGCAGGAAAATACAGATGTTCTGGCAGGCTGTAGGACAAGAAACCAATAGTATTTTAACAGTCACTGTATAATGTTATCCATTACATATGTTGTACAGGATACAGGGTGGCTTTATTATAGATAAAGGGTAGCTTTACAAAATGCTAACAATCTGTGCAAGAAAATGTATTCTTCTAAACTGGAT
Source organism: Cranoglanis bouderius (assembly GCA_023630585.1). Taxonomy (NCBI): domain Eukaryota; kingdom Metazoa; phylum Chordata; class Actinopteri; order Siluriformes; family Cranoglanididae; genus Cranoglanis; species Cranoglanis bouderius. Next base: position 14,315,338 of record CM042566.1, read on the forward strand.
AAAAGACAAAGCCCCTTCGATAACACTTTGGCACAAGGTCTTACTCGAGTATGAATCACTGGACTATTTAACCTGTATGTTACATAGTAAAGACAATATATTTTGTAAAACATAGGAGCCTTTTTTTTTCCATATATTGGATTAAGTATATCTACTATTCTTGCAAGAGGGTTTGTGCTATACGTTTTTGACTTTAGACTTTTTCAAAGCCTCTTTCTGGACTCCTGCAGACATTTTCCTTGTTGTATTTGTGGTGTTCACATATAAAAAAAAAGCATCCAATAGTTCTGACTGGTGACTATGGACTATTTTAACAGTGAGTGGATCTCTGTACTGGCAGCATACATATGTGGGTTTAGGAGAGTAATAATTTAAATCTTTGAGCCTATCATTATTTTAAGAACCAAACAGGCAATCAGCCTCAGAAAGTACAGTTCTTTTTTAGATTCTTACTTACAAAAGTATTCTTGCCCTAAAAAATAAACCAATATGAGAATAATCCAACAATGGCTGCAGTCAGATTATACGAGTTGTGCATTGACGACATTATGACACTATGACACTGAATATCCTTGAACAATATTCATTACCTTTATTTATATATTCATTATCTGTGTCATCATAGCAAATTTATGTCTCTAATTATGAATCACTTTTAAAAGAACGATCAAGACTGCCTTTAAAGCATGGGCCTTGTAACAGCATTTGAAGGCAATTCCTGATGACCTGTCCTGAGCTGTTTATGTGCAATAAAATGTTCCGGTTTTTGCACATAATTCAACACAATGTCTGTTTTTGGTGTTGTGATGAGGTTTTAGGTGCAATAAACGGTTGCAAGATATCCATTTTATTTTTAAATAGGTCTGACTTTGGTAGCTATTGAAATGCGCATCCACACATCCCTAAAAAATGCATCACACTACTGTTGGGTGAACGTGGCTCTAAGTCAGCCTCATTATACAAGACTACACAGCACATCATTGAGACAGATTGTGAAAATGCACTGTTGTATTTCTATAGTATAAAGTCAATGGAAACTGCATTTGACTCTCAGTAAGCCGAGAAATCTCTAAATTATACTGGAAAAAAATAGTCATTAAAACTTACTCTTGTAGTATTCTTATCCAGAGCCAACCGATTTTACTTCCTTTAGCACATTACTGCTGAAAAGAAGAGCAAATGATGGAAACTTCCTCTATCTTCATATATCCCTAAGCTGCTAAAATAACACACTCAAGGACCTCCAAGGCTCTGTTGCAGCAGGATGAGCATTTTTGTTGGAGTGAAAGCTCCTACCAGGTTGACACCAAGGAAGATAAACATTTGAAAAGGCCCCTGGGGGTGAGTGGCCTCTAGAGACACCTGCATCCCTCTAAAGAAGAAGAGCAACACAATAGAGTTGTATTGGCTAAATATGGACAAAGGAAAACAGCAGAGAGCATCGGACTCCAAAGGGCACATCGGACAGAGACTAGAAAGGAGTGAGAAAGAGAAAAACAAAGAGAGGCTACCTGAATTTCTCTAGTGGAGAAAAGCATGTTGTAAATAAATTCTCAGATACGTTATGTGATTTAAACAGACGTGTGCAAAACAGACATCATTTGCACAATAAGAAAGAAAGAAAGAACGCTAAAGAAAAAAAAGAAGTTAAGAGTTGAGATGGTCTGGATCTGACATGCTGAAGATGTCTCTCATACTATACTCTGAACCTGTCTACACTCGTCCTTCCAGCTGCTGACAAGAGTAGCTGCTACACACACATTCCTTAGAGGAAGCAAAGGAGGGCAAGAAGGCTGAGGAAGAAAATGAAAAACCAAAAGGTCACTGAAAACAAGACTATCGCTGATATCACAAAATGACTAGGAAAAAAATGGAACATAAAACCAATATGGAGGAGATTTAAAGAGAATTAGAGAGAGTGGGGGACAGACAGTAGGCTTGTTGAGGCACCACCAGCAGCCTTAACAAGCCTATAACTGGCTACTATTGGTTGAAGTTTGAGGAATGAAGGCAGCCCTAAGCAATGCATAGGATGCTAATAAATGGAAATTCTGGGCCTCTGCTAAGCAGCCCCTCTCTGAAAGAGTGCAGGCAGATCTTTAAAAATGAGGGGAAAGGATTGAAAAGGCTGGGAGTACGACATAGATATAAGACTTCCAAAAGAATTCCATCTGTTATTTTACTAGGAATGAAAAAGCAAAGTGTTTTAGCCAACAGGATAGGAATGACAGTTGTCTATGGAGTTTAAACAGTATGATTATTAGAGCGTGAGGGTGAGCATGCAGAACAGTGTTAGTGAGCGAGCTTATGCTACATTTGACTAAAGGTCATAACTCGTAAATTCCCAACCTCTGACTAGGTAAAGCAAGACACCCCCTCAACTCGGAATTCCTATGCAGGACATCTGGATGGTCTCCTCAACCCTGAGATCAACAAGTGACATAAAATGAACATGGCTGCTCACAGCATAAACATACATCACTCATCAGAGTTAGCTGGCTAACTTGTTGCTAACAAATAATGAACATGAAGGCGCCTAAATTCCCCTCCCCCATTTTGTAGCTTAAATGCACAAAGGTCAAAAATGACACATTTCCAAAATATTTTCCATATTTCCACAGTTCTAAATGCCCATGTCCGAGGCAAGTCAAATATAGCATTATTAACAGAGCGTGCTCGCTGTTGTGATTTGAGAGCACACAAAGCTATTCACTAGCATGCATGCAGGCTGGTCTTACAATGCTGCATGCCAAATTTGGTGATGATTGGACAAAATTTGTAAGAGAAAAATATAAAGTTGTTATTGAAATTCATAATGGCCAACTTCCTGTTTGAAAAATGACAAATTTCATAGATCAGCAACACCTTCACAGGAATCAATACAAGTAAAAAAAATTATGAGCAGTTTTACCAGTTTGCAAATTATTGCACCACCTAGGGTTGTCACGGTACCAAAATTTCAGTAGTCGGTACCAATACCAGTAAAATTCCACAGTACTCGGTACCAATTTCGGTACCAAAGCAAAAGACAAAAACATGCTAATTGAACAACACACTATTTTATTAATAAAGTTAAATATCAATATAAAATGTTTTTTTTTTTTTTTTTTTTTAAAAAACCAATGCCATTCTGTATACGTCAAGTATTTTTTTGCCAAGTAATTAAAAGGTATAAAAATAAACAAAAAATTACAAGCATGCAAAACACAAAAATATGCCATAATTGAACAACACACACTTCTTATTTATAAAGTTAAATATTAGAATAAATTAAACAAATGTATATGTATATTTCAAGTATTTCTGAAAAATGCTTTAAGTTTTGACCTTAAGTTTTTTTCCCCTTCAAGTAAATAATAACTAAATAAATTACAAGCAAAAAATACAAACTATGTAAACCACCTAGAGGTGACCTACCAAGTTTGTTCAAAATACATCACAAGATTGCGGAGATATGCCCTCACTTCCTGTTTTGCAGCTTCGGCATCATATTTGTTTGCATGTCATGGAAAAACTATGCTGCATGCCAAATTTGATAGGATGACTGGACAAAATTTGCAGGAGAAAAGGGTTAAAAATGGTGTTCGCTGAACTTAACCCAAAGAATGAGAGTAAAGTGGAATTGCATTTCTATGACATTATGTTGCTGAATTATTATAATCAAATGTCCAAATTTGCCCTATTGATGGCCTATTGAGCGGCTTAAGGTGGACGTACACGGTGCAACTTCTTTAGGACGTGAGTGTGGAGGCTGGGGCGTGTACGAGCGCCGGTTTGTGAATGGAGGGCGGAACCGGAGAAAGCAAGTGATGAGGATTGCACACCTGTTCTTTGTTGCAGTGAGGAGGTGAGGATAAAAGGAGGAGAGACATTCTCTCTCTCTCTCGAGGCGCGACACCGGCACAGAGCTGCATGTGTGTGTGTATACACATGTGTATAAGAGACTAAAAACGCTGAAGAGCCGAAAAAGAAAAATAAATAAATAAATAAATAAAAGGTTTAAGTTGGATCAAGCCTGTCTCCGCATTTTCTCTCCGTGCCCGACTTTAAAGTGTCACACTGATGCCGAAAACCAGGATAGAGAGAGAAGTCGCCTCCATGGAAAACTCACCACTGGCCGAGCTCATCACGTCCCTGGCCAACCTCCACCTGACCCAACACCAGGCCCTCCTACAGCTTCGCAGAGACCAGGAACAGCAGATCATGGATCTCCCTGATGCCCAGGCCGAGGACCAGCAGGTGCACCAGGGCTTGGTACAGCAGGCCAGGATTCCAGCCCCAGCCACAGCCGCAGCCCCAGCGGCTCCCGTGGCTCCGCCCCACGTCGTGCTCGCCCACATGGGACTGCAGGACAACCCGGAGGCTTTCTTGGAGCTGTAGTGGGTGGCCCGCCTGCTGCCGCTTCGGTCTGGCGAGGCCCAGCTCGCGGCCCAACAGCTGCCAGTCACCAACATGCTGGATTACCCAGACCTGAAGCAGGCAATTTTGCAGCGGGTCGGCCGAACCCTAGAACAGCACCGTCCGCGCTTCCAGTCGCTGACCTTCCAAGAGCTCGGCAGCCCGTTTGCCTTTGCCCAGAACCTTCGGGAAACCTGCCGGAGGTGGTTGCTGGCCGAGGAACGCGGTGCCAAGGAGGTGATCGACCTGGTGGTACTGGAGGAGTTAGTCGCACGACTTCTGGAAGGGATGGCGGAGTGGGTCCAGTGCCATCGTCCCGCATCGCTGATGAGGCGGTCCAGCTGGCAGAGGCTCACCTGGAGCATATCCGGTGGCAAGCGAGCCCCACCCTTCTTCCTCTGTCTCTCTCTCTCTCACCCTCATGTCTCTCCCAATCCTTTCCCTGTCCCTGCACCCCGAAGACGGGGGGCGATTCCACCTCGACCTATGCCCCATAACTGTTCCTTCCTTCCCCCTCCTTCTGTTTCTGTCCCCTCTGTTCCTCAGGTGGGTGAATCCGGGGCCGCAGGTGCGGGAGTAAAAGTAAAGAACAAGAGCAGGGGAAGTGGCTCTGCCCCCCTCTTAGCAGAGATTTCCCTCGCGGATTTTCCCTTGGAGCAGTCGCGCAACGAGACCCTTAAGCACGCCTTCAACCAAGTGAGAGTAATCGATGGTCAGCCGATCCAGCCCAATGTTGCGCTCTCCCACCCCTATTTTTCGATTATTAAGGATACGCAATAAGTATATATGTGCATGTATGTTGTGTGTGTGTTAGAGAGAGAGATGTGCATGGGGAGTGAAGGCTAGTCCGTCTGGTCTGATCCTAGAGCTACTGTAGCACAAATTGCAGAAAAGTTAATGCTGGCAATGACAGAAAGGTGTCAGAACACAGTGCATTGCTCTCAAACACACACACAACATACATACATACACACACACACACAACATACATACATACACACACACACATACATACATACACACACGCACATGAAACAATTTAGACATATTTAGACAAGCAAACATTTGATCCTCTTTGAAACAGTACCTATTAATAAAGTTGATACTCTATCAAATGACACATAAAATTTATCTTTTGTAGTATTTTTCACAATTTAAATTAACAACAACACAAAAAAAAACAGATAAGTCACATGGAAAAGTATACCCCTACATTTATCACACCTTCAAATCCATAAAATTTTAATCAGGTGTTCAAGATGATTAGAGTGATTAGATATTCTATAAATTCTATTCTGAAACTTTTGCATAGCGTTATCACTGACTAACTCTAAACATATTCCCCATCTGACAAACATATCTTAGTGATGGTTGATAACCTTAAGACTAGTTTTAGAGGGACATTGAGCCATTTCTACGTTTCAAAAATAGTAGTCGATTACAACAAAGTAATCCCTTTATTCTATTTTTTTGTGAATCTGTGGTGCCCTTGGTCTATCTACTGCAAAACATCAGCACTCATTTTTGATCTTGATAAAGCAAAAATCCACTTGCATCAGAATGTTGAACTCTAGAAGTGTGAAATCCAAAAAAAGGTGGAAAACTTGATATTCCTTGTGGCCAGCCATTTCTCATGAAATTCAAGACCTTCTGGAGGTCTTCTTCCTGTGTATCTTTATGGATTTTCTCTAGCATGTGAGATGCTATAGGCATGTTTGTAGCCACTGACTCTACATATGCTTGTACGTCTCCATCAGAGTCAGACTCACCTATGTCACTCAAAGGGTGGTTGACTGTGTTGCCAAAAATTAAGGCTTTTACATAGGATGTACTCAGCTGTCACACTGAAAGACAAATTAACAGTCTCTGACAATTTGGTGAAGCTTTGTCAAGGTCATGTTTTATTTACCAAGGGAACTAAGGGTTTATGGTCAGTCTGAAGATTAACAACGTTCATGGATATAGTGAGTGAAACTATCACAGGCCAGACTCCTACCAAGCACTCTTTTTTTTTTTGGAGTATCTAATTTCTGAGCCTGAAAATGTACGTGAGCAGAAAGCTACTGGCTGCAAGTGTCCACTGTGCCCTTAAAGCAATGCTGCACCTAGACCATAGCTGCTCGCGTCCTGCGGTTGGCATCATACTATGCAAGTGCTGGTGCTGGCACGAGCATGGCCTTGACTTTGCAAAACACCTGTTCTTGGACATTGTAATTGCAATAGGTAACACAGTATTTCCTCAAATAGTTTATGAGACCAAGTACCTGGCGAAGTTCCTCAAAGTTGGCTGGACTTGGCATCTCTGTGATGGCCTTCACTTTGCTAGGGTCTGGCCTAATGAAACCTGAACTGATAATGTTGTCAAAATCTTAGATCTCTTATTTGACAAAACGGCACTCAGCTCTGATCAATTTCAAACCAGACCCTTTGATGTTCAACACCACCTCCAGGCACTTGTTGTGAAAGCAAAATCTTCCCATTGGTGGGAAAAACATGGTTAGTTTCTGGCTGGGGGGGATCTAGTGGATTTTCCAAAATCTGCATGAAGCATCCAGGGTGGAGAATTCACTGGCTCTAGGAAGTCTTGGAGATATATCCTCCAGTGTGGGCAAGATGCATCTTTCAAATTTCAAAGCTCTATTCAAACATTTGAAATCAACACACATCCTTACTTTATTCCTCTTCTCTACCAGCACTACTTCGGCTGGAGTTGAGAACTTTTTTTTTTTGAACGATATCTTGATCTGTTTGCGGAAGAAAGGGGATTGGTTGAGGGTAACCAATTACAGCCGTGGGAACACAAGTCTAATTCCCACCCCCGAAGTCTCAAAATTCAACTGGATTCACAAGCATGAGCATTCACGAGAATTAGAGCCCACAAGCGTACAAGATCCTGAACATATCACTGCTAAGCACCCACAGAAAGGAAGTGCACACTTGCTCAGTTCAGCTGCCCTCATACTCTCTATTAATGCTATTGCTTAAACGCCATAGTTGTCCCACTAAAATTACCTTGCCATAGAATGACGGTAATCCATAAGCAGTGTGGGTGTGTGCAGTGGGATCAAAGAGAGAGTCCTGACAAAGAAAAGTCCTGACAGAGTCTGAAAAGGCATTTAAGACAACTCCAAACAATGCACAGCCTTATATGTAAGGTGCAGATGATCCAAGGTCCAGTGTGTGAAGCATGAAAATGGAATATGGGGCTGTAGAGGGAAAAAAAATCTGAAAGTGCCCCCTAAACTCAGAGGTTAACATTCAACAAAGCAGTGTTTACAAAGTACAAACACATTGCTTTGCCAACCCAGAGCTTTCTAGCCCTGACCCATCCTCCCCCACCTTCCTATCATCTAGTACCAGTGCATAGCTCTGAAAGACACTAGAAACTCCTGCTTTATTTTGCTCGGCCTCAGACATAAAAACTTAACAAAAATTGCTTACTGAGCCAGACTAGGAAGGACAGGGGTTAATTAATTAATTAGCCTTGGCACAGTGCAGAAGCCTGTTAACTATATTTTTTTCCTGTGGTGTGTTGTTTGTCCAGGAACTGGAGACGTGTTTGGGGGAAATGCTGACAGAGAAAAGAGAGACAGGGGTGGAGAGGTAAGTGAGGTGTTTCCAAGGTTTTCAACAAAAGAAATTAAAAGCAGTCAATAGGGCACTCTCAGATGCTAGAAATGGATCTCAGGATGCTGTCTGCTCACAAAACTACAATTGAGTCTGCTACAATTCAAAGGCAGCTACAGCCCACTGTTTTGTGGGAGCCAATGACAAGCCCTCCAGGGGAGTTCACATCCCCCGGAGTACTGGAGATTCAGAGGGGAGGTAATTTGTATAGAGAACAGGAAGGTGAGAGACAGAAAGAAAAAAACTAAAAAAAAAAAATAATAAAAAAAAAAACAGAGGCTGTGCAAGCCCAGATGGGCAATTAAGGCTGGCAATGTCAAATGCATCTGATTCATAGTTCATAGGCTATGGAAGAACAAATGTGTGCGAGTGTTTGCATGTTTGAGTTGCCAGGGGGAGTCTGATTACTCACATTCCACAGGCTATAAGAGCAGGAATATGAAAAACACATACTAAATGTAACAATGGGGTTTTTTACTCTCTCAATGTCCTTCTCTCTTAAAAGACCATTCAAATATCCAGCGAAGCCTGTTCCATTACTTCATATCGCACTGATTGTTGATTATGATAGGACGGCAGTCACATTGATTAAAAGTTGGACCCAGCCCAAGGCTTTCCTTTCAATCTCCATGTCCCAGCTCTCTTTCTCTCTCTCACTCCAGGCCCCAGCTCTTCCCAATCATCCTGGACTCCATCACCTCTTTTGTCACTATGGTAACTGAGCCAACCATACAGCCACACAACAGGCTCTGCTCAGTCTCCTGCCGATAGGTCCCTGGCCCCCAACCAAAAGCACTCCCAGGGAAGAGACATATATTAAAAACTGTGCCTTGAAACATGTGGAAAGCAAAAACAAGTTGACAGTAAGTCTCCAAACAGATAGTTCCAAGAAGCAAAGGCTAGAAATGCTCTCAGGTAACTGTGAATTATCTGCTGATGGGGGAAAAGATCATACTGGAGAGCTTTCTTGTGTAGAGGGTATGCCTGAAAAATGTTACTACAGAATTACATGGGGGTAAATTTAGCAAAGAAGATTACAATGCTACAAAGAGACTTAAAAGCACACAAGTCTGTCTGTATGGTTATGTTTGTCTACTTCCAAGAGTAGGGAAAATTCAATGTCTGAAACACAAACCAACTATGTCAAACAGGTTAAGAAGCCCAAATTGCTCTGGGAAAGTGCGATTTCAGTAAACCTACAAATCAGCCTTTCCATACTTATGGTCAAATCATTAACTTGTAAGTGCATTCTGGATTAGTGCTGGAGATGAGCAAAATATGGACATTGACGTTTTAATGTTTCTCAGTCCAACACCACCTAATGACAACAGCAAAACAATGAACAATAATAAACAACAAAGCTATCAAACACCATACTCAAACAGTTAGGCAAGAGTGTTCTTGACTTCAACAGATGGGATATTAATAGAAAGAAATTTATTTGGAATCATATTGGATATGAAATGTCATGGACACCCACCAGTGATCTGTTTGAGATTCAAAAATATTACTAATCACCCACTTTAACAAATGGTCCAACAATGATGGGCTTTCTTCAGGCAGACCTCAGTAATTAAACCCCAAGCAGTTTTAAAACAGCACTGGTTGGGCATTGCTGCACTGCAGGGTCCAAAAGCAGCATCCAACTTAATATATAGGCGTTGTGGTGCTGATGTTCTTCACTAGTATCAAAATGGTAGAGTCACTGAGTTTGAGTAATTATCCCCTTATCACATGTTACATATGCATGGGTTTCAAGTATTTGAAAGCAAAACTTGTGATATAACCTTGGGAAATGGTTATAGCTCAAATGGAATAAGAAAATGTTGGTGGGACAGAAGTAGCTCATTCTCAGAACAGTGGGTAGGATTATGTACAGGAAAAGGCCAAAGACAATCTTGCAAATAGGAAGCTGCTACTGGCATAGACATAATTCTACAAAAGGGCTAACCATTCTTACAGTGGTGCTTGAAGGTTTGTGAACCCTTTCGAATTTTCTATACATCTGCATAAATATGACCTAAAACATCATCAGATTTTCACACAAGTCCTAAAGGAGAGCCTAAAAGAGAACCCAATTAAACAAATAAGACAAAATTATAATACTTGGTCACTTATTTATTGGGGGAAAAGATCCAATATTACATATCTGTGAGTGGCAAAAGTATGTGCAGCTCTAGGATTAGCAATTAATTTGAAGGTGAAATTAGAGTCAGCTGTTGTCAATCAATGGGATGAGAATCAGGTGTGAGTGAGCGTCCTGTTTTATTTAAAGAACAGAGATCTATCAAAGTCTAATCTGTACAACACATTTGTGGAAATGTATCATGGCACGAACAAAGGAGATTTTTGAGGACCTCAGAAAAAGAGTTGTTGATGCTCATCAGACTGGAAAAGGTTACAAAACCATCTCTAAAGAGTTCGGAGTCCACCAATCCACAGTCAGACAGATTGTGTACAAAAGGAGGAAATTTAAGACCATTGGTACCTTCCACAGGAGTGGTCGACCAACAAAGATCACTCCATGAGCAAGACGTGTAATAGTCTGCAAGGTCACAATGGAACTCAGGGTAACTTCTAAGCAACTAAAGGCCTCTCTCACATTGGCTAATGTTAATGTTCATGAGTCCACAATCAGGAGAACACTGAACAACAAATGGTGTGCATGGCAGGGTTGCAAGGAGAAAGTCACCCCTCTGCAGTTTGTTAAAGAACATGTGGACAAGCCAGAAGGCTAACGGAAAAGTGTTTTGTGGACAGATCAGACCAAAATAGGATTTTTGGTTTAAATGAGAAGGGTTATGTTTGGAGAAAGAAAAGCACTGCATTCCAGCATAAAAACATCTGTGAAACATGGTGGTGGTAGTATCGCGTTTTGGGCCTGTTTTGCTGTATCTGGGCCAGGATGTCTTGCCATCATTGATGGAACAATGAATTCTGAATTATACTAGTGAATTCTAAAGGAAAATGTAAGGACATCTGTCCATGAATCCCAATGAACATTGGGCATGCAGCAAGACAATGACCCTAAGCACACAACTCATTCTACCAAAGAATGGTTAAAGAATAAAGTTAATGTTTTGGAATGGCCAAGTCCTGACCTTAATCCAATAGAAATGTTGTGGAAAGACCTGAAGCAAGAAGTTCATGTGAGGAAACCCACCAATATCCCAGAGTTAGTGCTGTTCTATACTGAGGAATCGGCTAAAATTCCTCCAAGCCGATGTGCAGGACTGATCAACACTTACCGGAAACGTTTACCTGCAGTTATTGCTGCACAAAGGGGTCACACCAGATACTGAAAGCAAAGGCTCACATATTTTTGCCACTCACAAATATGTAATATTGGATCATTTTCCTCAATAAATAAATGACCACGTATAAAATTTTTGTTTCGTTTGTTCTCTTTATCTACTTTTAGGACTTGTTTTAGGTCATATTTATTCAGAAATATTGAAAATTCTAAAGGGTTCACAAACTTTCAAGCACCATTGTATATACACCAGTGGAACTGACAGCAAAATACTAGTCTATAACTTCTTGTCTAAATGTTTCACACTAGTGACAATTATCCACTGATCCCAAACATAGAAAAAAAATTACAGTCTCATCAGTATTGATCAAATAAAATGGTTATTTTGGTGCCAATGTGCTCAGACATCTGTAGTCACCCTTCCATTGTTTCCTGAGGGATTAATGAGGCCAAACACAATTAATCTATTGCTGCATCCACCTTAACCCAGAAAGGGAAAGTTGGAACTCTGAGTTATATAACTCTCAACCTTGGGGCATTAAACCTACAATATGGAGAAAAACATGGATGCCTCCATGAAAGCCTGTTAGCCACAAGCTAGTCAGTTAAACTTGGTGAACTGTATGGTCAGTGCTATAGATTTAACCAAAACAGTGAACTGTATGGTCAGCAATACAGCTACTGTGTCTGTAGCTGTAACTACTCCAGTCTCATTTAAAAGTTGGGAAGTGGTACTTTATACTGTGAGCATCCATGTTGATATAACATCATATGCTGAACTCAGGGTTGAGGACCTCGTCCCAACTTCCAGAATAGTATTTCCATCCGAAATACCAAGTTATACAACGTTTGTCACACCTGCAAAGATTCACATGGAAACATATCTTGAGTTTTTGAGTGTAACTTCCCCAACAAGACCATTATGAACACAAAATGGACATGAATAAAAAATTTTTTTTTTAAATTAAAAAAAAGACAAGTTAGTAGATTCATTACATTTAAATGGTAAAAATCACAGGTGATTCTACAAATTCACAAGATTTTTTATTTTGTTATTATTTTAAAATCACATTACAATTAAGATATGTACTCTTCCATTTTTTAATAATAAAAAAAAAAGTATATGAAGGAAAAAACCCACTCAAATTAAAAGCAAAACAGAATCCATAAAGCTCTATATACAGCATTTCTGACCTGCAGAAATTTGGCCCACATCTGGCATTATATCACAGACTGTCATTTTCTCAACTGTCGTCTGCATTCCAGCACATCTTTTTTTTTTTTTTTTTTTTAATAATTGTCGCTAAATTGCATTCACAAACAGCACACATGGTGTGCTGCGCTGTTCTCCACAGTGCAGATTCATCTCACAGTTGTGAGGACACAAGTATTAGTGACTCAACTCAACATTGCTCAGTATTAAAGAAGTGCGAGACTAACATAACTTTATTTTGCACATTAATGTGATTGACACAGTTATTCAGTACCAGATAAAAGGGCAAAACAGAAGGAAAAAGGCTAGCCCCGCTGTAATCTCACAGCATGCTGCTCAGGCCAGACCACAGGCTGGATGTTAGGGCCTTTCCCTGAGGCTCTGCACATCTAGATCTGGAGTGTAGAGAACAAAAACGTAACACCTGGTCATTTCCGGTGATTTCATTCATTTCCAGGATTGTGTTCTCCACGTATTTTGTTAAGTCACCGATGAGGCTCAAATCACTCATTCTTGTGTTATATAACTAAGTTTAAAATGCAGAGAAACTCTGTATTCTAACTACAGAGAAGTTCTCTAGCTATAAACTCCTCATGCTACAATACTGTTCATAGTTCATAAAATTATTTCTAGACTATATGTACACTTAAGCACATGTGTGATGAAACAAATTGTGCTGCTTTCTTTTTTATCTTGGTGATTTTGCCAAGTCATCTTAGCTGATTCATCGACAGAAAGGAGAATGAAACTCACAGCCCCAAGTAAACAGCACAACCACACACTGCTTTAGCAGTTCAAACTCACTTTTATCGCTTCTAGGCCAGATACAGCATTAGCTAACTGCGTAACATCCATGTTGCAATGACGACTGAGCCAAGGAGTTCCAAAATAAACTTAGACCGCGCCGTCTCCCTTTTTCTCTGGCGGACACACCCAATCTGCCTCCCATCATCACACCACAACATATTTATCATTCAATTTTACTATGCATATTTCGTTCTGTCTGCAGCCCAAACACGGTACCAAAACCATCCTCTGAATACACTGCAATGCTGCCATCCCCATACCCTCCTTGTCCGACAGACTCTTGCACACTGAGCGAGTTATGCTTCACATTGAAGGACGTACAACACAAGCATATCCACTGTGCATGCACTACACAAGCACACATTCAAATTGGCCACATAACAAACCTCCGCAGCAGCCACATGTGTTTAGCATTAGCCAGAAGACTCTAATAGGCCAAACATTATTCTAGCCCTTGTAATGGCACAGCAGTGTTTAGAATCAGGCTGTATGATAAGCTCTGGTATGCTAATGATTTGTTAATGCCTATACTTCTAGCCACTGATGGATGATGCCTTTGAAATCACAGGATGTAGCCCAGTTATCTGATAAATGGTTCCAGTTTCAGTAACCCTACTTACAAAAATCAAACACAACCAACTCCTTTTGGGTTGGTTCTGAAAACATGAAAAACTACTACCAAAACTAAAAATATAAAATAATAAAAAATATCAAAACTAAATACCTGCATTCTGAACAGCAGATTATGAATATGAGTGGAAATAGCTCAAGTCTGAGCCATGATTTTGAACCCGCTGGTGCTTTCTTCCCAGGCACCCATCTATGTGGCCTCTTCAAGCACTTGATTACCTGAACATTTCAGTCCAAATACAGCCCCTATGAAAGAAAAGTCACTAGGGAACCCTAGTGTGATAGGGGTGCCTTTAGTCCACAGTGGCAGAAACAAAACAAACAAAGACCAGTCAAGAGATGTTAAGAGTTCAATAAAACAGTATCTATTTCACGTGTTTACATATCTGGAAAATGATCAAAGAGAAGGAAATAGCAGAGGGTAGAAGTTTTGTCCTGTTTTTAAAGGAAAGCAAGAAAAACAAATCACTATAGTGTCACGCATGCACTATTTCCAGGATACTTAAAAATGATAGGTAAAATAGTTTAAGTATTTTTTGCTAATAAGGGGCTATAGAGAATTCCAACAGGTGAAATGTTTACATGAATCAAGATTCCAGAAATTGACATTTAGAAGCTTTTGAGTGGCCAATTGTCATAATAAGACATTAATTGGGAATGCACCTGTGGCTAAGACCTCAGAGGGAAAAAAAAAAAAAAATTGTGGACCTCCAAGAAATTCCTCCTTAGGAGCAATTTCCAAACAACTGAAGGTAAAATAAGCATCTGTACAAACAATTGTATAGAAATCTAAAAACCTTGCACCACACAGTAACTACATAATTCAGGAAAGGGGCACAAATTAACTGGTTGAATGAACTTTGGTCTGAAAGGTTCAATGAATTGCCAAGAAAACAACAAAGGAACAGGTGAAGGAGTTGGAGGCATCAGGTACCAAAGTATGTACATCCACCATCAAGAGAGTCCTACATTGCCGTGGCCTGAAAGGCTGTCATGTAATGAAAAAGCCCCGCTCCAAGACCTGCATAAAAGAGCCTGAAGTTTAACAAAAAATGAATCGTTTAGTCATAATGATTAGCAATATGTATGGAGAACAAAGGGTGTGGCTTTTAATTTGAAGAACACTATGCCGATTGTGAAGCATGGGGTTGGCAGCATCATGTTGTGAGGGTATTTTCATGGAAAAGGGACTGGTGCACTTCAGAAAATACATTATATGGCCAAAAGTATGTGGACACCTGACTATCACACCCATATGTGGGCCTTCTCCAAACTGTTGTCACAAAGTTGAAAGCACACAATAGTCTTGAATATCTTTGTACGTTGTAGCATTAAGATTTCCCTTGACAGCAACTAAGGCCTTGTCGCTGTCCGGGACGCATCTAGATGCATTTGCATTCACACTACAAATTTCATGTGGTCATACACGCCTTAGACCACCTCAGAATGTGGTCTGAGTGATCAGATAACAATGCGTCTCCAAAATGCATTTAACCCCATTCACACCTGCACTAACCACTTGTGACCGATCACCCAGGATGCATGTTAATGCAAGGTGGGAACGGGGCCTAAGGGGCCTGTCCCACCAAAACAATGCCCCTGTGCACAAAGCAACCTCCATAAAGACACGGTTTGCCAAGGTTGGTGTGGAAGAACTCGAGTGGCCTGCACAGAGCCCTGCCCTCAACACCAATGAACAGCTTCAGAATGAATTGGAATGCCAACTGCACACCAAACCTTCTTGCCCAACAACATTAATGCTCTTTTGGCTAAATGGGAAATTCCCATAGCCAAGTTCCAAAACCCACCTTTTATCTAATGAAAGCCTGTCAAAAAAGCTTTATGTGCTAAAAGATATATTACATGTATGACGTTTCCAAAAGACATTTATTGAAATATTTCTGGTGGTAAGTTTCAAACCAAAGGTTTATGATAAAATTATGATACTGCCTCATGACTTTATGCACTTAAAAAAGTCATCATTCATGGACTTATTCAACGCAAACATTGTGTACACACGTTCATTTCATTTTTGCCAGTATAATTAAGAATTCAGCATATATATAATTAAACGCTACATTTTTTTTTAGGTAACTACAATTTTAATTTGTAACAGAATTCAGTAGTGTGTACTGCGTGTTTTAGCCATAAACAATTTCCAAAGTCTTTCTATACTTTTCACAGAGAAAGAGAGACAGAAAATCAAGTAAAAGAGCATTAGCAGGTGAGCTGATGTGACCCAGAAAGGCTGTATTCTGTAACTTTTATAACATGAGCATAGTATAACTTTCTGTACTTTCTACTAGTTTGTAACTTTCTGCTTTTACCCATTTACTGAAGCATGATGGTTTAAATGAAACAAGTGTAATACGACGAGTGTGGATTATTCCACTATATAATCGATTAAAACAAAACATATACAGTCCCCTCTGAAACTACTGGAACAGCAAGGCAAATTCATTTGTTTGTGCTATACACCAAAGACATTTGGGTTTTAGATCAAAAGACGGATAAGAGAGGATATGTTTCCTGGTACATACATCTAAACGTGGTAAACAACATAAAACATAGAACCTTTTGTATCAGACCACCCAATTTTTAGGTGAGCAAAAGCATAGGAACAGATAAGTCTTGAAGTAACTTAAAGTAAATAACACTTAATATTTGGTTGTATATCCCTTGCTCGTAATAACTGCATCAAGCCCGTGACTCACTGACATCACCAAATTGTTGAATTATTCTATTGTGATGCTTTTCCAGGCTTTTACCGCAGACTCTTTCAGTTGTTGTTTGTTTCGGGGGTTTTCTCCCTTCAGTCTCCTCTTCAGGAGGTGAAATGCATGTTCAATCGGATTAAGGTCTGGTGATTGACTTGGCCAGTGTAAAACCTTCCACTTTTCTCCCCCTTTGTTGAGTTGGCAGTGTGTTTTTGGATCATTGTCTTGCTGCTTCATTGGATGCATTTCTCTGTAAACCAGCAGACAATGTTCCTGTAAACTTCTGAATTCATTCTGCTGCTACCATAATGGAGTTACATCATCAATAAAGATTATTGAGCCTGTTCCGGAAGCAGCAACGCAAGCCCAAGCCATGACACTACCTCCACCATGTTTCACAGATGAGCTTGTATGTTTTGGATCATGAGCAGATCCTTTCTTTCTCCACACTTTGGCCTTCCCGTCACTTTGGTAGAGGTTGATCTTGGTTCCACAACTTTTGTGGCTCATCTCTGTATTTCTTTGCGATTTCCAATCTGGCTTTCTGATTCTTACTGCTCATGAGTGGTTTGCATCTTGTGGTATGGCCTCTCTATTTCTGCTCTTGCAGTCTTCTTCAAATGGTGGACTGTGATACATTCACCCCTGCCCTGTGAATGTTTGTAAACAGCTGTTGTTATTTTTGTTGTTTTCCTTGGCCGGCCCATTCGGTGTCTGATGCTCAGTACACCAGTGGTTTCTTTCTTTTTCACCACATACCAAATTGTTGTATTGTATGTTTCGTACAATGTGACTGATTTTTCCCTTTTCTCAGCTTCAAAATGGCTTGCTTTTCTCCCATAGACAGCTCTCTGATTTTATCCTTTTTAACAACAAATGCAGTTTTCACAGGTGAAACCGAAGGCTACCAAGAGTAACCAAGGCTACCAAGAATAGAAGTTCAGATCTATTTATTGTTTAAACAATAGAATCGAACAGGACACACCTGGGTAACAAGAAACACCTGTCGGTCACGTGTTCCAATAATTTTTGCTCACCTACAAATTGGGTGGTCGGATACAAAATGTGCTATGTTCTATGTCGTTTAACACATCTACATATAAATACCAGAAAATAAAAGCTGAAATTCTGAATTCTCTTCTCATATTCATCTTTTGATCTCAAACCCAAATGTCCCCAAAACAAATTAATTTGATTTGCCATTCCAATAGTTTTGGGGGGGGGGGGGGGACATGACTGCATATTGCTTAAATACATTCGCTCATATACATTAATAGCATTAAAGCCATGGCTTTACAAAATTCTATTGTGCTGGTAAAAGAGCAAAAAAAAAAAACTTTCTCTCCCTGTAAAGGAAGCATAGGGGGTTTTGTTGTGCGCCAGCGATGTTTCCTTAACCTCTCTGACCAGACAAAAGCCACTCACATGCCACATGTGACCATTCACATGTATCCATTTACATCTCTTTGGGAGAACTGTGTCAAAAGCAGCTCTTTCAGTTCCATGAGTTAACCATACAAAAAAAAAAATCAACTTAATTGTAATCTGTATAACGTCCTTATATATTAGAAATTATTCCTTAATATCTGTGTATATATTTAATTTACAAATGTAGCATTGTAATCAGTTAGCTAAACATGTTAATCAAGACTAAAATTTCAATATTTTTAATTAGGCTGGATATGTGTTGTGATGACATTGCACTGCGCGTTGTTGTGACATCACATGGAACGTTGTGATGTCACTACGCCTCAGCCCAAAATCTGGGGGGGGGGGGGGGAATCGGTGGCAATTTTGAAAACTTGCGAGCTCCTGCGAATATTGCGGCGCTTGCTTGATTTTGCGTTCATTTCTGCGATCGCAAAAATCCCGGAAGGACCGGATACTGTAAAGAAGACCTGCCGCCGACTCAAACCCTTCATTCTGATATCAATTCCCGCAGGTGCCTCTGAAGAGACATCCAGCTCTTCCTATACGAACTACTCCGATCCTTATTTTTTAAATTCTAATTATTGTTTCTTCAGTAGAAAGCAGACAGGTATACTACTTCATAGTCCTGGCCCAGTGATCAGATCTGTAACAATATTGCCAGACCTGGATAATGACGAAGAATGATGAAGAAGAGCGTTTGCATAATTAAAATACTTAAACTGCGTTTTGTCTTGAAGTACTGACCATAATCAGCCTAATTAAAGACTAATTTTTATTTATTTATTTAATTTATTTATTTTTGCTTTTCAGGGTCCACTAATTAGTAACGACGGCTAAAGAATTGAAGCGAGCTCGAGCTTGTGGGCTGTGAGTGTCTACAATCTGAATTGTTTAAACTGCCTTTAAAAAATAAATAAATAAATAAAAATAAACACGGTACAGGTATTAGTCGCCCACTTCACGTGTTGCAGTACTCAACTATACAATTGTTTAAATAAATAAATAAAAGTTGATTTTGTTCGGCACAACTTCACGAAGTTACAGCCGCAGTCATGGCGCCGGCTTTTTCTCCTAAAGGAAACTCTGTAACATTTCAATGAATACATGAAAATACACGTTTGTTTAAAAACTGCACAACGCGCCAGTCAACAGACGCTGAATTCCTGCGGTCCACAAGTCTGCACAAAATGTGTATCGTGTGTTGTGTATTGTGTCTGTGAGAGTGTGTGTGTGTGTGTGTGTTTGTGTGTGTGGTCAAGGTATGCAACCTGAGCAACCTTTCCTGCGCGTTTCTCCCAGAAACTCTTACCTTCTGATGGAGGGAACACGAAGAGAGTCGGACCCCCTAGCAGCAAAAACCATTCTTAAAGCAGCGGATCCGCACCGGGCCCTCCATTAGACACGATGTGCGAGGCAGTGGGTAAACAGAGTGAACAGTTTCTTAGTTTCTCTCGTGTTAGGTGGCCACGGCTGAGCTGATAGAGAGCGCAGCTCATGGAGTACAAAGTCAACTAGGCGAAGTGAAGCAGGGAAAAAAGAAAACTCGAGTGAAGTTGCTCACACGCAGCACGGACACTACACGGACCGCTCTCTTTAGGTTTTATGCTGCTTTTTCATTCTCGCATTGCAACTGTCTTTTTTTTTTTTTTTTGGTTCCCCCCCTCTCTCTCTCTCCGCGCGCGCACACACACACACACACACATCCTCGGGGCGAGGATCGAATTGCTCAGCAAATCATGGCAGCGAAGGCGCAGGCTGGTCGTCAAACCAGGAATGTTCCAACCCATGCAAGCCCACAACAGGGCAGTGCCGGAGTAGAAGAAGGAGGGGGTGCCCTACAGCCACAAGCTTAGCAAACTTTTAGCTGCAAAGGAAAGCAATATTGCAGACCTGTCAGCTTCCCTTTACACCGCGCAAAAAAAAAAAAAAAAAAAGATCCACCACAAGAGCATGTGTTTTTAATGGACTCCTAAATATACCCGTGGTCCAGTAGCAAATGCATATCCAAGTGCAGTTTGTTTAACTGAGCATGCACTCGGTGACAAGGTGCATAAAGTTTATGATTCAGCATTTACTAGCAGCAGTGGAAAATAACAAAGTAAGCTTTGTTACTGCACTTAAGCCTGGGATTTGATTATCTGCGCTTGAGTTTTATCTTTTACTTAAATACCTTTGAAAGAAAGAAAGCTTTTATTTGTCGCATATACGTTACAATACAGGGAAATTGTTTGCTTGTTAGGAATTTGGGATCAGGGCACCTGGGTCAACCATGAACCGGTACCCCTGGAGCGGAGATTGGTTAAGGGCCTTGCTCAGTGGGCCGGCTGTGGTGGTTCGGCGGTTGCTGGAGCTTGAACCCCCCAACCCGGTAACCCAGAGCCTTAACTACAGTGCCGCCGCTGCCTTGACTGTTACTTACTACGTTTCAAAAGACAAATATCTGTCTTCTGCTCAGTACATCACCGCACTTCTCTTTAATCATATATCTGTAGGTCGTTCGTAAGTCATAAGTTGACCTTCTAGCTAGAAATAAAGCAGTTGCTAGTTAGCCTTAGCTAATGCCGTCCCACATTCCTTGGTGCAAGGGACACTTATCTAGTGTCATCAGTGAGTAAAATCAGTGTGAGGCAGACCTCTTTTCCTGTTTTGAACCTTTGCCATACTTTTACTTTCACACTTTAAGGAAACTGAGTTTAGATGTTTCTACTTTAACGTGTGTGAAGAATTTAAAACTATACTTCACTTATTATTATTATTTTTTTTAAAGATGAGTAGTTGCACTTTTACTTGGGTAAAGAATTTGGGTGTTATTTAACACCACTGTTTACTAGTTTAGAGTACTACGCTTTGCTACTTGCCCATTATACTGTATGTACTGTACTAACTACTTTCTGAATGTGAGCATGAGAAAATATAGTCAGTGGCAAGTGGTACCCCAGTTCAGCCCACTCTTCCTCAGATGTGGAGGAGTGTTCATGAAGTGTAAAGGTGCAAAGCACTTGGAAAGCCTAAAAATGTATAAAGCTTTTAGTTGTATTACTCACCAGTTGCATGCCTGAATTATTATCTATTAAAACCTCACTTTTAATATGAATTAACGTGCTGTGTGTTAATTTGGCCATAACATTGGCTGAAGCAAGGCAATATAAAAAGCTCATTAATATGACTGAGTAGGAGCCGTAT
Organism: Cranoglanis bouderius; assembly: GCA_023630585.1. Taxonomy (NCBI): domain Eukaryota; kingdom Metazoa; phylum Chordata; class Actinopteri; order Siluriformes; family Cranoglanididae; genus Cranoglanis; species Cranoglanis bouderius. The sequence continues at coordinate 14,336,597 of CM042566.1, forward strand.
TTGTGCAACTAATGGTCACAGGTTGCTTTTGGCTTTAGAAATGCTGGTTGAATTGCCATCTTTTTCAGTGGCTGGAACCATTTCCTCTACAGTAGGTTGTGTGTGTGTGTGTGTGTGTGAGTGAGTAAGAGAGAGAGAGTTTGAGTTTGAGTTTTTGTTTACAAGGCTTGGTGGGGCTTCTTGGCTGGTTAGACCTTTGTGAAACAATCACCTGTTGTATGTATGGCCATGTATAAACAGCAGAATTGTCCCTGCATCTATGCAGACCAGGACAGCAGGTGCTCTGTGCCATCTGAGAGCGGAAAGATGATTCACTTTCTCCTAGGTCTGCTTTTTGCTAATCTAGGCCTAATAAACCCTGGCCCTAGAGACAAAAAAAAAAGGAAAGAGAGAGAGAACTGGTTGTGTGCCTTAGTGTCTTTATTCGGCAAATGGTGTTTTCATTTCTGCCTGGTAAGATTTGACATTCCACACTCAGATTGACTGAATTGAAATTTGCACATGTAGACTGCACATTCAAACAATACTGGTATGAGAAGTGATTGTGGACCTGGAGTTCTGTGTTTGGAATATGAAAAAAAGTATAAGTATATGAAAAATATATGAATATCCAGGATGTTTTTTAAGTTTTAGTGTATTGACTGCTATACTACGTTGTCAAAAGTATATGAACACCTGACCAATCACATCCATATGTGTTAGTTGAACATCCCATTACAGATTTAGTCCCATTTTGCTGTTATAATAACCCCTACTCTTCTGGGAAGGCTTTCCACTAGATTTTGGAGAGTTGCTATGAGGATTTGTGCCCATTCAGCCACAGAAGCATTAGTCAGTTCGGGCACTGATGTTGGGTGAGAATGCCTAGCATGCAGTTAGCATTCCAATTCTCCCCAAAAGTGTCCGGTGGGGTCGAGATCAGGGTTCTGTGCAGGACACACCACACCAACCTAGGAAAACAATGTCTTCGTGGACCTCATTTTGTGCACAGGGAATATGTTTGGGCCCCTTAGTTCCAGTAAAGGAGAATTCTTAATGCTACAAGCATACTAAGACTTCCTATACAATTATGTGCTTCAAAGTTTGTGGCAACAGTTCGGGGAAGGCCCACATATTGTCCACATACATTTGGCCATATAGTGTAGCTTTAAAATTACCTCTGAGAGTTCTAAAAAAAAAAAAAAAAACTTCTCTAAAATCACCCTAATCACTTTTGTCTTTGATTTTGTAAAGTAAAAAGACTATCAAAGCAGCAGGCTGGCAATATACATGCATGGGTTCTCTGCAAGGGGTTCAGCTCGAGCTTAATTCGAGCCAGCTCCTGCCAGAACAGGATCCGGCACCTCTAAAATGCATCACACCTGTGTTCCAGAACCTTTTTATGTGGATCCATCACCTCTGCAGCTGGATGTTTAAAGTCTATTAAAGTCCACTAAATAGTTTTAGTTTTGAATTCACCAAAACTGAAATAGAACAACAAAAAAGCGCAATAAAAATGTATATTACCGATGCTCAAACAGCCGATCAATAGCCTGTCTCACATATTGTAATCATTTCAAGTTCAAAGTTCACCTGAATTCTTTGTCACAAAGCAAAGCCTACAATCAAGTGGCATGCATTGTTGTGTCAAGGCCAAAAGAAAGATCATTAACAGCATTTTTTAAGAACACAAACAATGACAATGAGAAAACTAACAATGAAAACGACAATGAAAAAGGCAAGAGTCCTAGAGAGTGAGCGGCAGCAGGTCACTGATGAGGCAGTTTGGAGACCGTTCCCATGACTAGCAGTGATAATGCTAGCCTGATTTAAGCAAACACACTATACTTGGCTAATGATGGCCAATTTAATCATTGGCTGTGCAACATACAAGAAATAGGGTCTTTCGGGACAGAGAAAACAATAGGAATGAAGTTAGCAAAAGAATGGGGATCCTGCGCAGTAACTTCCACAGCAACCGACACTGTGAAACGCCAAAGAGCCCTCAGAAAATACGTTTTTGAGCGTGCGCCTACAAAGGCCCATTTAGCAGCAGCCAGCATCCTTGGCTAATGAAAATACATTTGAAAATAGTGTGGTTAATAGCCAATTTGAACAAATACTCAACACAGCCTGGGTTTTTAGAACCGCTTACAAGAAGGCTAAACAACCTGTCAACCTGTCAACCTGCGCATGGCTTTGAAAGTTAGATTGATTGCCAGGAATTAAATGGAGCTAACTCCACATGTATAGTCATTCTGGCTTTTAGGGAGTACCAGGACTCAAATACACAAAAAGTTCCAGAAGGACTGAAGCAGTTGTTGGCTACTGTGAAAACCATACCAATCTCGAGTTGAGTGAGAGAGGGGTTTCTCTGTACCAGTGTGATCAATTACGTTGGACTACCTATCAGCATGGACTATCATTGGCTACGTGAGATTCTAGAAGCACTTTTACGTGTCTGTATGTTTGGAGACCGGGACCTTTCTCATATCTCCCAACTTGCCGGATCACTACCTTCTTAGTGTTCTACATATCCCAATAACAGTTAGTTTGTAAAGAGTTGCCCAAGTAGCCCTTTTCCAACAATACGGTACTAGGGCTTGTGCCAGTACATAATCTGAAATCAAATCTTTTTCTCACCATAAAAACAACTGAGCAACTCAAGTCACAATGTTGACAATACGTGGAGGAAAGGGGTGGTTTAAAGAGTATGGTTTTAAAATTAAGACAAAATAATATAACAATAATGAGTCAATGGTCTGAGAAATAAATTGTCCAAATAATCTACATTTGCCCAAAAAAACTGGACAGGAGGCTACATTTCTAATGCTATTGCTAAGAAAACTGCATATGAGAATTTTTTACTATCAGTTTTAATTGCTAAAAACAATAAAACATCTCATCTATCAATCATGTAATTGTTGTCTATGACAGTGTCTTTGTGTTTAGGTGCTGATGGATTTGACTTTAAAATAGTAAAATATGCCAGAAATATGCAGTTCTTAATAGTAATTTTTTTTAATTTTTATTGTTTGCCAGTCATTATTAAACTCCCACACCCTATTATGTAGTGGTTTGGTTTTTAAATCATTGGAAATGGGAGCCAGACTAGCACCAGCTCCAGCCGTTTCACCATGTCCATGAAAAAAGTGTAACTCTTTGAGATAGAGAGTACATGACAAAATTCAGGGTAGGGGACATGAGGCCAATTGGACACATTCACATGTGAAAGGCCTGAAAGTGAGCAGACCATAGTGAAAAGGGGCCTACACTGTGCATAAAAGAAGGGAGTCAGGACCAGAAGCGAGAGACAGAGTGGTTGAGGTTCTAGATGCCATAACCATGCTGAGAACTGAAGCATTAACACTTTTCATTCACCCAGAGCTTCGTCCTGTATCTGCCTGACTGTTTGGTTGTCTCTTTCTCGCTCTCTTTCTGTCTGCAAGTGGCACCAACAGGAAAACCACTAGCAATCATATACTGAGTGCTATGTGAAACATGTAGAAATGATTGTATCGATATACCCAATATATCCTAACCTTTTCCAAAAATAAACATTTAAGGATCATCATCCACATTCCGTCTATAAAGCCCCAAACCACCTGTCAGATGCTAAAGCTGTCAGGATTGTTTATTGTACAGGTAGTGCCAACTGAGGTTTTAAGAGCCGCAAAGTGAGTCGAAGCAGAACCGCTACTGTCAACAGGTCCAATGATACCCTGGTCCTCCCCACCATGGGAAGGTCACTTCAGATAGTAGGAGTGACATCAGTACTAAAGGTTGCAGTAGGTTAGGCTCACGGGTCAGGGTTCAGGGTCTTTTGCTGAATCAAACCAGGAGGCAGGGAATGTTTAACCCTGGCATAAGAATTTCCATGTGCCTAGATCTGTTTGAGGAGCTGTCCTGTAGTGTGTCTTTAGTGGACAGTTGACAAATGACACCCTGAAACTTCCTGTATAAAAAAATAATTAATTTAGCTATCGCACATCATGTTATTTGATAAAGAAAATGTTAAACTCTCTGTAGATTTATTGTTTAAACATTCAGTTGCCCGACACGAAACCATCTCTCTCTGTCTTCCTCCTTTTCAATCACACTATGTTTTTATGTCTTTATCATATACATAAATGGTTGATGGCTTTTCAATTTCAGTTAATTTTTTTACCTCAATTTTCTGGCAATGAATGCACACACCAACGTCACAATGAATTGTTCTTACTCAGGCACCCATTTAACACTGTATATTGATACTAATATTAAAATTCCACTTTATATTAAATTATAAGGAAAGTGATGTTTTAGCAGACAGTGGTAAAGAAAGTTTCTCAACACACAAAGTAACCAATATACCATATATCTCTTGGGTAAGACAGGCGTGTGTGCACGTGTGTATGTGCGTGTGTATGAGCAAGAGAGAGATTTGAGACTTCACCTCCCCATCTGGTTGGTGCATCACTAGGGCTAGATCACATTATCCATCCTGGTCTCTCTGGGAATTTCATCAGTATGTAACATCTTACTTATTCACACATTTACTGTACATTTCTCTCTCTCTCTCTCTCTCTCTCTCTCTCTCTCTCTCTCTCTCTCTCTCTCTCTCACACACACACTCACACACACAACACATACAAACACACATACACTGCTGTTAGCTAGCTGTATTATCAGAGTCATGTAGCTCTCTGTAGCCCTAGATGTTTTTTTTTTAATCCTATGCATTTCCCAAAAGCCACTGTGATTTCTTTAGCCCGGATTGAATCAGCAAAGAAAGGCTATCTGAATGCAGCAGAGATGCACACGTGTGTGTGTGTGTGTGTGTGTGTGTGTTAGTTATATGTTTGCGGTATCAGTGCCGGTGTATCGGACACATATTTGGTGCATCTGACACACTGTATGTTTGGGTCCATAACTCACTGGCCATCAGTGTCATAACTTACCAGGACACCAAACTGCTCTCATACACCAGATACAGGGGAATCTTCCAGCTCCTTCTTACTACTGAATATAGGAGCTAGTACTCTAGTATGGTAGTGTACTTAGGAGAAGCGTATATGCTTTTAAACCCCCAAAGCCTCTCCTAATTTGAGTTTAGGCTTGCATAAGTATAAATGTTTGTTTCACCTCATGTAATTTAAGCAGTATTGGATGATGAATAGTCTACTTTATTATGCAGCCTGTTGAATGTATTGTTCAGTATGCCTGTGTATTGAATGAAGACAAAAAACATTCTCATCTGAAATATGGGTCAAATACACATTTCTGAACATATCGAAGAAATACAGAAATATAGGACATCTGGCCTCTCTACAGCTACCTTTTAAACAAACCATTCTCTTAATGCTAATACTCTTTGTTAAATCTACTCTGTTAAGTATCTACACATTTTGATTATACATTGCCAGTAGGCAGAAAAACACAGACAAGCAGTTTGTGTGTGTGTGTGTGTGTGTGTGTGTGTGTGTGTGTGTGTGTGTGTGTGTGAGAGAGAGAGAGAGAGAGAGAGAGAGAGAGAGAGAGACTAATACTCAGTTTCACAGTGCTACAAGTAAGTCATGCATTCCTAGTTCTAATTAAGCCAGTAATCCCCAGCTGCCCTCTTCCTACCCCCAACCACAGGAAACAAATGCCTCTGTTTCTGCTCATCTTTCTGTGTGTTATGATACTGTGCAGCTCATCACATAAAAATACAATACATTATCTATTCAACATGCATACTCTTTTACCTCATAGACAGTTCATTGCTTCAAATGGGATGGGTGGATAGGAGGAAAAGTCATCAGTTACCTGCTGTTGGGTCTTGAATGCAGGATAACCAGTGAATCTAAACTATCTAAATGAATTTGGTGGCTGTCACGCTCAAATACATGAATGGATATAGAAAACGAGGTGGATGAGAGGGATTACAACATTGCCAGTTCTGTGGGCAAAAATGCCTTGCTGATGAGAGACGGCGGGAAGATGGACAGAGTGAAAGGAAGTCTATGAGCTGAAAGGAAGTCTATGGTAACTCAAATGATAACTCTTTACACCTGTGTTGTGCAGAAACTATCTCAGAATGCACAACACGCAGAAGACCACGTCACATTCCACTCCTGTCAGCCAACAACAGGAATCTGAGGCTACAGTGGGCACAGGTTCACCGACACTCTGCAGCTGAAGATTGGAAAAAGACCAGGAGGAAGCCACTGCTCTGGGATGCAGTATGGGGCTTTTCAGGGAGTATGTAATACACACACACACAAACACACACACACACCTGGCCTAAAGAGGATACCATCATCAATTATCCTGTCATACCTTTAGATGAAACCCTGAAGATGGCAACAAGCATTTCTGACTGCAGCCCAACAGCAACAGGTAAACTAAAATATCTACATGATTATAAAAGTCACTTGCAGGTTTTGTTAACTGCTGCTGAAATTGTTTCTCCCTGTCCTACACGCTTAGGCCTACTGCTCATGTTTGTACATCTGATTACATCACTACTAAAGTTTAGACTCTTATTGATTATTCGATTGTTTCAATTAAAAACTGGAATACGATGTTACTTTTATAAAAATTGGTCTGTGCATCTACTAGTAACTGCTAGTCATGATGTCTTGTAATGGACATAATCATGAGGGTGAAATAATTCTATATTCTGTAGCAAAGACATTCATTGTTTCTTTGATCCACTGTCTCGCATACTAGATGAAGGTGTGTGTGTGTGCAGTAGGTACACTACAGTTGGGTCCAAGCATTTGGACAGTGACACAATTTTTTGTAATTTTGCGTCTCTACACCACCACAACGGATTTGAAATGAATCAATCAAGATGTGATTGAAGTGTAGCAACAAAAAATGTGTAGTAACAAAAATAGTGCATTAACCATTCAGGAATTATAGCCATTTTCTACACAGTCCCTCCATTCTGACTAGCTCAAAAGTAATTGGACAAACTAACAGAGTTTTAATATTTACAGGATTATTTTTAATGCAGATAATTTGCAGTCAGTGAAATCTGAAATCTGGAACCCATGGACATCACCAAATGCTGAGTTTCCTCCCTTGAGATGCTTTGCCAAACCTGCACTGCAGCCACCGTCAGTTGTGGCTTGTTTGTGGGTCTTTCAGCTTTCAGTTTTGTCTTTAGGAAGTGAAAAGCATGATCAGTTGGGTTGAGGTCAGGTGACTGACGCTGCCATTTAAGAGCATTCCATTTCTTTCACTTAAGAAGCTCTTGGGTTGCTTTTGCTGTATGTTTTGGGTCATTATCCATCCGTACTGTGTAGTGCCATCCTATCAGTTTTGCAGCATTTGACTGAATCTGAGCAGAAAGTATAGCAGTATACACTTCAGAATTCATCCTGCTTCTTCTATCAGCAGTCACATCATTAATAAACACCAGTGACACAGTTCCATTGGCAGCCCTACATGCCCATGCCATAACATTTCCTCCACCATGTTTGACAGACGATGTGGTATGCTTTGGATCATGAGCCATTCCCATCATTCTGGTACAAGTCAATCTTGGTTTCAGTTGTCCGCTGTCATGCTGGAACAGGTAGTAGTTCCAGTAGAGGAGAATTCCTAATGCTACAGCATTCAAAGACATTCTAGACAATTGTGTGCTACAAACTTTGTGGGTACAGTTTGGGGACACATATGAATAGTGGTCAGGTGTCCACAGAGATTTTGGCCATATACTTTTGATGTAGAAGGTTTTAAGCTGCACCCCTGCTGGAACAGATTTGTAGGTGTAAGAGTCAGACGCTGATACCTTCATAATAATTTGTTTCTCACTCATCTCTCTATAATGGTCTTCCTCCTCTCTGTCTCTCAATCTCTCTCTCTCTCAACATACCAGAGAGAGCATCTCTATCCATGGGCAAACGGACCATCAGTCCAGTTCCCCCGATGCAGTTTGGGCCCCATTTTCTGAGCTTATTCTGTAGCCATAAATTGCTATTCCCTGGTGGGCGGCCTGTGAGACAACCAGCCTGAGAGAAGAGAGATGAAACTGTCTGGAACGGCTCCTGTTTCATACTTGCCTTGCTGGACAATAGTCACCACAAAAGCAGCCTTGAATATTCAGTATCACTACTGAAACACAGTTTTAATTTCTGAAACATACTGTATACTTTATTAATACTTTAATTATTTTGACATTCAGGACACATGATGAGTTTTATAATGCAAAATATTCTTACTACGGTTTACCATAAAACATAAACGTTCGCATTTAGTTTAGTCTGATCAATACCAAAAATTGCTTTGAAATAAGCTTTTAATGAATGAAAGTGGTGAATATTTATATTAAAAAATAATAATTCTATTAATAATTCACAAACCTTAGAGCAATTATTAAATATAAATATGTTGAAGTGTTGAAATCTGTTTTTCTTTTTCTTTCTTTTTTAAAAATAAATAAATAAATGAATAAATAAATAATCTGCTTTACCATTTTTGGTTTTAGTATCTAATAAATGTTTATAAAAATATGGAAACTTATTCTCTATAATATAACTCACTATTACCTGAGAATATAACTCATTATACTGTAACTCACTGTTTATGTTACAAAGCAAATTACGTAAAATAAATGAATTCAAATTTTCAAATCTGACCGGAATAAAATCATTATTTTGTGACAATTACCCTGAAAGCCTTTGTGTTTTGATTTATTAGATTTTTCTGGATATGGTGGTATTACTAGATGCTTAACAGGATTGTAGATGCATAAACACAGACTGGAGACTCTTTCAGTCTGGTGGTGTTATTGCCAAGAGATGCTAAGCATAGCCTAGGCCTGAGGTGTCATGATTTGGGTACTGAAAGAATGAACGTTCATGGACAAAGGAATAAAGAACGTATTTCACAGGTATCTTGTTTCTCCAAAAGTCAAATGAGTATCAGTACTTAGTGATGGTCACATATTTATACAGTCTATAATTTAAATAGTTTATTATTTTTCTTTAAATGTCTCAGTGTGTTAGTTATTTGCACATTAGATATAATACCACAAGGCATTTTAGAGTAGATGAGGCATTTGGCTGGGAAAGAAAGAAGTGGTACAATATAAAAGAGGGATTTTTTTATTTATTTATTTTTTTTTATAGGCCATTGGTTTAACTGTTACATAGATATGAAATCTGAACAACCATCACAAAACTTGGGGAAAATGAGATGCATTGAGACTGGACAGGGGACAGATTGATGGTACTGTCAGGTGCAATCAGAAGACATGGATTATTTAAGAAGGTCCAGGCCAATAGGCTAAACATATACTGGGTGAAACAGGAAGCCGCCACACACATGCAGAGGTGGGTAGAGTAGCCAAACACGTTACTCAAGTACAAGTAAAACTACGTTTAAAATAATTACTCAAGTAACAGTAAAAGTAATAATCTTAATAACTACTTGAGTAAGAGTAATAAAGTATCCAATGAGAAGACTACTCAAGTAGCAAGTTACTAGTTACTTTGGATCTGCTTAAAATGAAGGGAAAATCCTGAATCTCAGATTACATGGAGAACTGTAAGTCACATCTCTCCTTGAAAGTCTGTCTGTTCTGTTTATATGATATAAAACCTGGGTTCAAGATGAAGCAGCGTATCTCAGTCCTGCGATGGGTACAACAACACAGAACCTGTCATTTTCAACACAAAATCTCACACACACCCCAAAAAACAAACATTTTCCCAACGGTTGACTGAGTTAACATGTTAACAACACAAACTTGTCAGCATCTGCATTTAGACAAGACAACAGAGAACAACAGTACAGACTATGGAACAGAACAGAAGAGAAAGTGTGTTAGTATGTTTGTTCGTGTGTGTGTGTGTGTGTGTGTGTGTGTGTGTGTGTGTGTGTGTGTGTGTGTGTCCTGCCTCCCTCGACACGCTCGCTTCTTCACCCTCTCCAGGACTGAGCCACTAAAAAAGTGAGCGGTTGTTGCGTCCACATTCAGACCACTGCAGTGTATCACGAAACTCGCGACCTAATTATATGTGATATAAACTAATTATTAAAACTACATATGTTCATTAACATTTAACAGTAACGGAGGAACGTCATCGAATGTAATGAAGTAAACGTAGCACGTTACTACCCACCTCTGCACACATGTAGGGTATGGCACCTACGTCATACGTTCAAATTTCAGATAGTCATGTTTAACCTGGATACAGATTGCCTAGCAAAGCAAAGGCTAGGATAGGATTTTTTTTCTTAGCTATGACATTCATGGTAATGTCATATGAAGGGATAGAAGAAATGCATCATGTGCCTAGGTACACATTCTCAGCAATACGAGAAAAAAAGCAATATTAAAAAAAAAAAAAACATTTTCTCTAAAAATTTTTATTTTATAGATGACTTTATTATTTAGAATGCCATTTTTTGCTTGTATTTCCTCATTTGTAAGTCTCTTTGGATAAAAGCGTCTGCTGAATTAATAAATGTAAATATTTAAGACTCTTGTTATGACTATGGCCATGGAAGCCCTAGGAGCTCATTGGAAGAGTGCATTATAAGCAGGGCTGTGGAAGATAATGTTTGCACCCAACCAAGGACACAACTGATATCCCTCGCCGGCATTTGAGCTCAAACCGCGTGACAGTTAAAACAGGCCTTGCCGATCATCCACAGCCATAAAAACCTTCAACTTCTTCCCACTCATCTTCATCCCACATCACATGGTTCAGCTCAGACCACTCATAAATAACCAGAAGTCAACCACAACACTAACACTTAACCTTCAGGAAGCAGACCAGAGCATGTTTGAACCATTAAGTGTTTCATCAGTTTAGGTAAATATCAATAACTGATTATTGTACTATAAGTACTAATATGTACTAATTAAAAAAAAATTTAAGTTATACTGATAAAGAACTAAATTTCTACTGCAACAACAAGCTCCTCATTATCCCAATCCAGTTGCAACACATGCAAATAATTATTTCCCCTTAATCCTCCTCTCTCATAATCTACAGCCTAACTGCCCTCAGTCACACCACCACAGATCTGGGCTATGATAATTCTACCCCACTGCTCCACTTCACATCTCTCACCATGTTGGACCCAGCTGTGTGTGATCCCCGCTCACATTCAGCCCAGGCCGTGTCACAGTGCACTGTAGCATCCCGAAGAGGCATCCCAAAGTGCACTGGCCTGTGCCTCTGATCTCAGCCTGGTGGTCATTAAATCCACGTAAAAAAAAAAAAAAACAACCCAGAGAAACACTAATTTGCGGTGATTAATAAGAGCCTGATGTCTGATATTATCTGATAACTGACACCTTAAAGCTGTAGAACGGAACTTTTTTCGGTTAAAAATGAACAAAAATAAATTATTGAGCAAGTACATGAAAAAATCAGTGTTCAAAACTGTCTCCTTACCTTACCCTGATTTGCAACCGTAAGCTTGTAATAATGATTTAGAAATTGAGCTGTCGGGTCGGATTTCGCGGGAAATGTCAGTTGACGTCATTTGCGATGTAATTCGTGTTTGCGTGGTTACTTCATGTCCGTAAACAGAAAGTAGAAGAGCCGGTTGCTTAGAATTCAAGCTGGTCATCTAGATGGCTGCTTTAATCTGGATAGTTCTAAACACAGTCATCGTTGACATCTGGGGAATCCGCTGGTGTCAAAACCAAGAAGCCTTTAACTGTGGAGAGCCTGCAGGCAAAAAGGAAAAGTGACAGAGTCTGTGCTAAAACGATAAATATCAGCATGGCTTTTGAGAGGGGGTGACAACTCCGAGATCTGAAGGGACTGAAGACTGATGCAGAGATGGCTTTTTTTCTGCTGAACAGGTAAGACATTTCAGTGGCTCAACAGGTAGCTAGCTAACATTAGCACACTTGTTCGCTTGATTCAGCTGGGTATCGAGTTTCCTGTTTTTGTTTGTTTGTTTGTTTGTTTTGCTATGGCCAGTGTGGTAAATTGCACTTATTTTCTGTTAGCTATGAGAGAGAGAAACTCACCTCTACTCCAGGAAAACCGTATCCACTGCCACCTCCGTTGTCAAGTATTGGAGCAAATATAAAACCCATATGAATACCTCGGTGTTGCCAACTCTCGCGAGACAAATAAGCAACTGCAGCTTCAAAAACAAGCCCAATATGATTATAGCCTGTTTTGGCCTCGATGTAAACAGACTCAATAAATGAGCCTGCAGCATATTAAACTGACACCACTCGCAGTTCGGAAAGCAAAATCATAATTCACGTAATAAAAAAATCATCAAACGGCAACAAAACTTATAGGGAGGACAGGCACTATCCACTCATCTCTGATCACCTGCAAGCAGAATATGATTGGAGAGATGGAAAAGGAGATTACATTAGAACCCTAACTACTATTAGTATACAGTTCTGTGCAAAAGTTTTAGGCAGGTGTGAAAAAATGCTGTAAAGTAAGAATGCTTTCAAAAATAGACATGTTAATAGTTTATATTTATCAAATAATAAATGTAAAGTGAGGGAACAGAAGAAAAATCTACATCAAATCAATATTTGGTGTGACCACCCTTTGCTTTGAAAACAGCATCAATTCAAAGGCCAGTCAGATGACTCCCTGATAGTATTGCATGATGGATAAGTATCTGCCTGTACTTCTCAGCATTGAGGAGACCATTAATTCTGACCAAATCCCCAACTCCATTTGCAGAAATGCAGCCCCAAACTTGCAAGGAACCTCCACCATGCTTCACTGTTGCCTGCAGACACTCATTTGTGTACCGCTCTCCAGCCCTTCGGCAAACAAACTGCCTTCTGCTTCAGATTTTAACTCATCAGTCCTGAGCACCTGCTTCCATTTTTCTGCACCCCAGTTCCTGTGTTTTCGTGCATAGTTGAGTCATACTGGTTTCTGCCAGGTCTGAGCTGATGACACTGTTGGACACTGAGAAGGGAAGTAAGTCTGATGTGTCTTTCATCTGCTGCAGTAAGTTTCCTTTGCCGACCGCTGCGTCTACGGTCCTCAGCATTGCCCGTTTCTTTGTGCTTCTTCAAAAGAGCTTGGACAACACATCTGGAAACCCCTGTCTGCCTTGAAATTTCTGCCTGGGAGAGACCTTGCTGATGCAGTATAACTAGCTTCTGTGTTGTTGCTCTGCTCAGTCTTGCCATGGTGTATGACTTTTGACAGTAAACTGTTTTCAACAACCTCACCTTGTTAGCTGAGTTTGGCTGTTCCTCACCCAGTTTTATTCCTCCTACACAGCTGTTTCTGTTTCAGTTAACTATATGCCTACAAAATCCCTGACTCTGTGCAAGTGTACCTAGAAGAACTGATGCTGTTTTGAGGGTAAAGGGTGGTCACAACAAATATTGATTTGTTGTAGATTTTTCTTCTGTTCACTATATAAATATAAACTACTAACATGTCTATTTTTGAAAGCATTCTTACTTTACAGCATTTTTTTTCATTTTTGAGCATGTTATGCTTGTTTTTTGGTTATAATCTGTAATAATTGTGGGAGGCAAAAATACCACATCACTGATATTATTGTGAGGCTGTGAGCAGACAGTGTCAATGCATTGAGGAAAATAGCAACCATATTTTTAAAACAAGCCCCAAAAAAAAAAACGCAACCTGCGACCTGCGATTTTTTCAACTTACCAGAAAAAAAGAAGCCCAAAGTTGCGTATTATTAGTGGACTTGGCAACTCTGATAAGTACTCCGCGCAGCAGAGCAGTGCCAAAGCACAACCCACATAAAAAAATAATAAATTAAAAAGAAAACTCTGCAAGTAACTTGCAATTTTATGTTTCAAATAGAGATGGAGATAGCAAAAGTTCAGTACTGCAGGTTTATAACTGAGAATTGTGCCTGATAATGAAATAAAGGCTGTAGTGAAACTATTATACTTTATCTGTTCTTGTTGTAGTGCAGGCAACTGTTGAATTATTGCCATCCTTTATTAAAAAAAAAAATATATATATATATATATATATAGTATAAAATATTAAACACAAAGTTTAAAACAAATCTTAATTCTTGAAACACTTTTTTCAATTGCTCTCAGTCTCCAGGAGCTCAGTTACTGCCTTTTCTGAAAGCAACCCACAAAGTGCACCACCTGAACTTCGCCAAGCATAACTTGAACTACAGTTGGATTCATGTGATCTGGTAATATGAGACCAAAATAGAACTTAGGCTATACACAACACCGACATGTATGGCAAGAAAAATAGGTGCTGCATAAAAGAAAAAGCACCAGATACCCATGTAAAATATGGTGGTGAAGATTGATGGTATCATGAATTCTGTTAAGGGACAATTCTGTTAAGTGCCAGGATAGTTGACCTCAGTTAAATCTTCCAACAAGATAATATCCCCAAACATACATAAAACGAAATAATAAATCAATACAGAAGTATTTACAGGATGACTGATTAGAGACAGATTTATTTCAGGTTTCATTTGCTACATCAGAATTCCAGTAGGTCATAGGTTTACATACACCAAACTGACTGTCCCTTTAAATAGTCTGGAAGATTCCAGGAATTGATGGAGTGACTTTTAGAGGCTTATAAAAGGCAATGCCACCGAATACTAACAAAGTGTTTGTAAAATCTTGACCCACTGAAATGATATAGGAAATAAAAGCTGAAATAAATCTGTCTCTTGGCTATTAGGTTGAAATGACCTCTTATACCTCTTACCTCTTATAAAGCAGATATCCTAATTGACTTAACACAGGAGACGCATGTGTGAAGTTGTGAAAAATTGAGTTGAATGTCTTTAGCCTAGGTGTATGTAAGTTTTTGGCTTCAACAGTATAGTTACAGTGCTCACCTGAGGCTATAGCACATTCATTTGATGTGAGGGAGGTACTTTACATGCCTGACTGTGTTTGTAAGCACACTACTTTAGATTTCCTCTTTTTGCTTTAAGAAAATTGCTGGAAATATGTTTTGGGGAAGAGAAGGAGGAAAGTCATCAATTTTGTGGAAGAACTGTTCCCATCTTAAAACTGTAATAGAAAGCAAAGAAAGGAAGAGAAGAAAAAGAGGGAGATGGAGATAGGGAGTAGAATGCTGATTGAATTAAGGAGGAAGGCATTGCTTTTTCTTTACATGTCTGCACTGCACCGCACCATACTGAGCTGGGATGGATTGATAGTGATGGAATGGCAGTTGGTTTTCATTAGGTTGTCTGTTCCTCAGCGCTATAAATATTCCTTTGTCTTTATTTCTACCTCCACACATCTGAGTAGATTCCTCAAAGGAAAGGTAGACAAATATTCCTTTGGGTGTACATCTACACCCAAAGGAAGAGGCTATGGGGTTCTCTCTCAGCAGAAGATATTTTAATATCCTCTTCAGACTTTAAGTTTAATAGTCTCCCCATGCCTTTTTCTTCTAAATAATCCCTTTATTCTACCCAGTGGGGGCTGCAGTGGAATTCAACTTCAATATTAGATCTGTACCTATACATAACCAGCTGAAAAGGCATGTCTGTCCTGGGGGGGTAGGAGAGGGGGTGGGATTTTGCAGACCGAAATATGGGAACAGTATGGAACCAGAACTTGTTTGTTACCCTCTGTGCATACCAACACAAAACTGAACACCAATAAAATAAGGGCCAGATGTGCATTACTGGCTCGGACTTCAGTTGGCAGTGAACCTAGGTGGGGAGCTGGCTATGAGGTGGACGGGCTCTTTGTGGCCTGTTATCTTTCATACCTGCCAAGCTGCATATGTGCCAGGCCCAGCTCGATAAACACAACCAGATCGTCTTTTCTTCCGTGCCTCTCTATTGCTCTTTATTTTTTCTTCTTTTTCTTTTTCATATTCTTCTAGCATAGTCATGCCATTACATACTTACTTTATACAGTGTGTGTGTGTGTGTGTGTGTGTGTTTTCCATGTTAGTTGCCTGAAGTTAAGGGCTGCAGACAGCTCCGGTCTTTTCTTCCAAATCGTTGACCCCTGCCCTATGATTTAAGTTCTGACAAACTGACAGTGTTCATTAGCCTCATCAAAGGTATAAAGCCCAACTCTAACCTGAGCCTGCTTCTCCTTAATGTTGCTGTTCCCTCATGATAATGTATCACAACATGTGGAAAGACTTTCACTGAGGGACTCCAAGTGAAAGCTTTTCCTCCAAAAGACTCAAATGATCAGTTACCAAACAAAGAAGTAAATACATAAAAATAAATAAATGAGAGAGAGTACACCATTCTCATTATTAAACACAATAGATGAGTACTGACAGAAAACATTAAAATTGCTACCAGCAAACTACTGCATTTGAGTTCCAGGTAAAGCAGTCTTTACACCACCAGATTACAAATCATAATATGAATTGAAGAAGCCCCAGGCAATGTATGTGTGACCATCAGAGGAATTGAATATTCTTCTCCCTACTTATGAGTGTCTTCAGGGAGAGTTGATTTGGGCCCCATGCCTCTGATTATTATAGGCCTTACTATTATGGGTAAGGTTTCCATCTGTTTCTGAACAAGAACACAATGCAATACTGACAAAAGTTGGTGGGTTGCTAATTTAAGAATGTCTGACAGCATTCCAAATGAGTCAGGGTGTGTGTATTCCATGCTATTTATAATCGGTAAAGTACAGTTGGTGAGTTGGAAGAAATCATAACAAAGAAAAAGAAAAAAAAAGAAAAAAAAGGTCTTGAGCTCTGAAAGCATGCAAACAGGCAATGATTAGTAGAGATAAGGTATCTATTGAACCCTATGTTCTCAATTAGACCAGGGTCTTTAATCAGACTAATCACTGTCATGCAATGCTTTCCAAATTCTGGTTGCATAAGGCATCTCAATCTCTCAGTCTTTCTCAGCAGTCTTGAATCATCAAACTGCCCAGTAACATAGGCTGCATCAGTCCATTGTTGGCCTTCAAAGCCAAAAGTTAACAATCAGTAGGGGCAAGCTAGCAAGGAGGAGTAAATCACAAGATAATGAGAGATAATGCACAGTGTTTGATTCTACCTCTCCAATAAAAAAAAAAAACTGTTCCTGTTCACAATGTAGTTCGGGTTGAACATTGCTACATCACTTTTTGACTTGTTCCCACTTTTTTTTTTACTCTCTTGCTCTTTTCATAAACCTATTGTTTTGTGCTAATGCCTATCTGAGCGCCAGCCTGTATGTTGAATCATACTGTAAAGATGTCTCATGCATTTGTGTGTGTATGTGTGTGTGTGTGTGTGTGTGTGTGTGTTGCACATGTAATAAGGTACGATAGTGCATGCTATGTGTTAAGAACATATTGTGACCTTGATATGATACATTTCAAAATGACATTTTTATCTGAATTACATAGAGTCAAAACCAACAAAAAGGCTCAACTTTGAAGCTCAATATCTGAAAACCATAGAAAAATCAGATATATTATTAGAATTCTACTGTCTTAATATGTGTTTACGAAGCTGTCCTGGTATATGACATAGCCTGTGATACTGAGTAAACCGTTCTTTACTATAATGAGAGACTATCAAGCAGTGTGAATGAGTGGAACTGGATTTGCTCTGAACCCCTGCTGCAGCCGGAACATCTGCCCACTCAGTGGAACCAATCAGAGTGAAGAGACCCAGGCCATAACAAATCAGGCTGCTTGGTGAGCCTTTTTGTTGGAATCCTGGGGTGGAGCTGGAACAAATGCAGTCACCACCCCCTTCCTCCCTCCTTTTCCCTCCCTCCCCACACCCAACCGGCTTTGATATCTTAGACCCCCACATGGGGAAATCATCACCTTCTCCTTCCACACTAATAATCCCACGGATCATGACAGAAAGATGATGGTCTTAGCATTCGAAATTGCATGCAGCATTTGTGAAAGATTGTCTGTTCTGCTTGTCCATGGCTCTCCTTTCCATAAACCAGGCAAATCTTTGGTGTACTGTTTGTGAAAGGTAAAGCTTAGATGCATTCCTTGTTGCCAATAGGAAAGACCATTGTTCTGAAGATCTGACCTATCATTACTGCAATCAGCATACTGATGGATCATCTTTTGCATCCTCTACATACGTCTTGCCCACACTGTTGAGACTGGGACTAATCATGGTTAAATGAATCACAGCATTTAGCTGACTGAAAATGAAAGATTTAAGTAAACGAACAAAGAAAAACAGGAACAATTGCCAGAAATTCTGTCAAAGTTTTCCCTGTATGTAAGTCACTGTGACAGAATGGTTTGCACCCCAGCACACATGAGCACTTTTTTTTTTTTTTTTACCATTAATGACTACACCAACATGTAGTGCAAATTTTAATATATGAAGTAAGTCTAGGATACTCATGGCTGTAATAACTGTTTTCATAGGCTGGAAATTTTAAATCTTTGAATTGTGCGCCAAAACCTACAAGTTATATGCTCACACTGTATGAAAATAATTACTGAACATAGTCGTTTTTTTCTCACAGTCTGACTGGATCCTGGGTGTATCTCACCCATTAGACACTGTTAATCAAGTTCAGTTTGGGTGTTAAAAAAGGACTGCCACACTGCCAATATTTCCCAGAGTCCTGCTAGTCATTAAAGGAAAATGAAGAAATATCATAGGGCCATGTATGTTGTTACCTTGACCGATCTGGTCAGTGCACTCAGTTTGTGCTATCCTGCTGAAGTTGCTATTGTTGCTGTCACATGCAGATGCGAAAATCTGTTTAAGGCTTCTAGAAATCAGTTTGCTTCACTGCTGACACAGACAGCTGTCCAGAGTTGCTTTGGTTAAAAATTGATCTCTTTGTCTAGCAGCTCAATCAGAAATAGTTATGGCAGGTGGTCAGGCAAACCACAGACAATCATATGAAATAAGATGCGGTGCTGAAGATAGATCTGCAATGTATCCAAATTAGGCCCAAATGTGATGATTGGAAGCAGCCAAATTAGATAAAAAAACAGGCTCACGTCACAGCGTGTGACTGGCATTATAGTAGATTCTACTCTACTTAACCATTATTTGCTCACTGTATATCAGCTAGGAAGCTCAAGCAAACAGTAGGTAGGCTCTGTTGTTAAAGCATATAAACTGGTTCAAAAGTGGCATGAAAGCTTGCATTACCTGTTGGCAAAACCAATTCTAGGGTCACTATCACCGGGCAAACAGGTGACTAATTGAGAACAAGTCCACACCACTGTGCTTGTTATTTCTGCTTGGTTTCTCTCATTAGCCAGTTCCCAATTAGTCACCTTCATTCGCTTGAACTTGTCAGCTCCAATTTGGCTAATTGGCATTTCTAGTGAAGAGGCAGTCACCCTCCACTCTTTAACCCCTCATTCCCCCAAAACATGTTCATGTTGGCCCCATGCTAGCCTGACATGCAGGCCTCAGGATACAGCTTTGTCCAAAGTTTTTGGACATTAGTTCCTCTCTTTCATTCTTTTATCCTCACAGACTACTTCTGTCTTTGCTAAACCGCTCCTTTACCAGACTAGTATCAGGGTAGTACAAGTACACATGCAACTTGAAATTACCTAAATGTTTCTCTAACTGGGCACTTCCTAAATTTGTTGTCCAACAGTTATCATCACATGGTTCAACAAAGTTGAACATATGACTGTCTACTTATAGGACTTGCTTTAAACTGCTTACATAATTATCAAATATATACTAATATTATACAAATTTTATCTTACACATACACACAACACTCAGAAAGCACAAGTACCATGTGTAAAAGTGAAGACATAAATAAAATAAAAAGAATTCATCAAAATGGGAAATTCAAATGAGAAATAAATAGATTCACCAAAGCCAGAATAATTGGTCTGATTGACATGTCACAGTGTAAATGTACACTGTAAATGAAGCATGACCCTTACAGACATTTAATCTAATGAATATTTCCAATTAAACGTTTGTAAAGCATTTTTCTCACCATCTGGGTGGATCTGTTATACTCAAACTCAAGTTACCATTACTCAAACTCAGCTTGGGTGTTATAACTTCTGGTGAAGTTGGAACTGTTGGAAAGGGGTAAAATATGCAGAAGATGCTGGAAAAGTAAAGAATGACCGAGAACAGTGAGTAGTTTAACTGCTCAGGACAAACAAGGGACTGTCACAAAACATAAAAGCAGTCGTTGATCATCCAGGTAACAACACACAGTATTAAGAATCAAGCATATGTAAACTTTTGAACGGGTTCATTTGTGTAAATTATTGTGTTATTATTGTGTCTTCTGGACTATATGTAAACATCTGTTATGTGAAATAGTTTATTTAAGGCAGTACGAAATAATAATAATTATTATTATTTAAATTATTAACATTTTGCAGACTCTTCGAAGGGTATGTAAATGTATGAGCACGACTGTATGCATTTGATTTGAAACAGAGAAAGTCTGGTCAATGTACTTTTTTAAATTTTAGGAGTACAACTCTGGACGCTGGAAATGATTCAACCGAAGACAAAAGGACCGAGCAATGAGCAGACCTTCTTAAGGGAGTGAGTTGGAGGCAGACTCCATGAGGACACAAAATTAGATATTATATGGAGGGATGACAGGATTCTTTACCATCTTTATCTTTTTTGTATAATACAGAAGTTATGAAGGGAAAATGGAGAAAGAAGAGAGGATGGCAAAGACACAGAGAGAAGACAGAGAGGTCCAGTCAAGGAGGCATAGTGGCTGGTAGGTAGTTTATAGCACAGAAAGGCTTGTAGGGTGAAAAACATTATTTTAGCAGCCCCTACATCCTAATAGAAGCCAGATGTGCAAGGATTAACAAATGCCATTCCTTATCTTTCTGTATCCGCCTCTCTGTCTATTCCTTTCTTTGTTTCTCATTTTCATTTTTATTCTTTCAAGTGTCATTTATTAAACAACATGGGTGAGCAAGTGTAGTCTTTTAATTTAGTAAAGTTGAAATTGTACATGCCTTTGTGCTCTGGTGCATACAGCACGGTTTTCCAACCAGTATTTCATAATTAGTAAATGATGCTTGTAGATTTTTTTCTGGAGACATTATGGATTTGTGGCCTGAGCTCAGCTTGTGTATGAGCTCAGACTCCATTGTAAGTGAAAAAATATCTCCACCTTTATGAACAGGGCTTTACAGGCCTGCTGATGTCATCTTGTTCCATTCCATTGCTGCTGGCGACAGTTACTAAGGTGTATTCTTGCATGGCAACAAAATAAGCTAGAAGAACTTCCAAGATAGAGTCATTTTACGAGACGATGCCAATATAATGTGCACATGCATGCATGTTTTGTGCTATTCATAAGCAATAAACTAAAACACTCATAAACCGAGAAATGGCATTTTATGAAAGTAGAGTTGGTGTATAGGATTTTTATACAGTGTACAAATCACAACAGCGGGGGATTGTTAACACATTGCTCATTCGGTTTATAGTATTTCACCTCTGTCCTATTAATGGTAAAATATTCAGTAATAATCAAAATTCCAGTAACGTAATCTTTAAAACAATGTAAGCTTTGGCATCACTTAACAGAAATACAGTCCCCTCTGAAACTATTGGAACGGCAAGGCCGATTCATTTGTTTGTGCTATACTCCAAAGACAGTTGGGTTTGAGATGAAAAGATGGACATGAAACAAGAGCTTAGCATTTCAGCTTTTATATCCTGGTATTTACATCTAGATGTGTTAAACAACATAAAACGTAGAACGTTTTGTATCAGACCACCCAAATTTTAAGTGAGCAAAAGTATAAGAGCAGATAAGTCTCGAAGTAAATTAAAGTAAATAAAATGCATCAATCACTGACATCACCAAATTGTTGGTTTCTTCTTTTGTGATGATTTTCCAGGCTTTTACTGCAGACTCTTTCGGTTGTTATTTGGTTTCTCCCTTCAGTCTCCTCTTCAGGATGTGAAATACATGCTTGACCAGTTTAAAACCTTCCACTTTTTCCCCCTGATGAAGTCCTTTGTTGAGTTGGCAGTGTGTTTTGGATCGTTGTCTTGCTGCATGATAAAGTTCCCCACAATTAATTTGGATGCATTTCTCTGTAAACTGGCAGACAAAATGTTCCTGTAAACTTCTGAATTCATTTTGCTGCTACTACTGCTACTAGCAGCCATGCAGGCCCAAGCCATGACACTACCTCCAGGATGTTTCACAGATGAGCTTGTATGTTTTCGATCATGAGCAGATCCTTTCTTTCTCCACACTTTGGCCTTTCCATCACTTTAGTAGAGGTTTATCTTTGTTCCAGTACTTTTGTGGCTCACCTCTGTATTTCTTTGCAAATTCCAATCTGGCCTTCTGACTCTTACTGCTGATGAGTGGTTTGGATCTTGTGGTATGACCTCTATATTTCTGCTCTTGATGTGATCTTCAAACAGTGGATTGTGATATCTTCACCTCTGCCCTGAGGAGGTTGTTGGTGATGTCACTGACTGTTGTTTTTGGGTTTTTCTTCACAGCTCTCACAATATTTCTGTCATCATCTGTTGTTGTTTTCCTTGCTGTTGCTCAGTACACCAGTGGTTTATTTCTTTTTCAGGACATTCCAAATTGTTGTATTGGTTATGCCCAATGTTTGTGCAATGCCTCTGATTGATTTTCAATATTTTCTCAGCTTCAAAATGGCTTGCTTTTCTCCCAGAGACAGCTCTCTGGTCTTCATGTTTGCTTATCCTTTTTAACAAATGCAGTCTTCACAGGTGAAACTGAAGGCTAAAACCAAGAGTAGATGTTCAGAGCTATTTATTGTTTAAACAACAGGACACACCTGGATAATAAGAAACACCTGTCAGTAACATGTTCCAATATTTTTGCTTGCCTACAAATTGGGGGGTCTGATACAAAATGTGCTATGTTATATGTAGTTTAACACATCTACATATAAATACCATGTAATAAAAGCTAAAATTCTAAACTCTCATCATATTCATCTTTTGATCTCAAACTCAAATGTCTTCAATCTACAACAAAAACAAATGAACTGGCCCTGCCATTCCAATAGTTTTGGATGGGAATGTATACTACACTATATGACGAGTATGTGGACACGTGACCAACACACCCATATGTGGGTCTTCCCTAAACTGGTTCACAAAGTTGAAAGCACACAACTATATAGGATGTCTTTATATGCTGTAGCATTACAATTTCCCTGCACTGTAACTAAGGGGCCCAAACACGTTCCAATATGACAATGCCTACGTGCACAAAATGAGCACCATGAAGACTTGCTTTGCCAAAGTTGGAGTGGAAGAACTCAAGTGGCCTATTGTGCTTTTTCTGGTTTTTTTTTTTTTGGTTTTTTTTTTTTTTTTAAAACATTCTATAGATAACATTGTGATACTGATAAAATGGAAGAGTGCAACAAATGTTTGAAATAAAGACACTGATGAATGAAGGCATGCATAGATGATCGTCTTGGATATTATAGTTACAGTCAGCAAAATGGACAACATGCAGGCAAACACTCAGTGCTGCATAGATACAGCGGAGACACAGATGGGGTTCAGTCCTTTAAACCTAATAGTCAGTGAAATACACAACAGTAGTTTCTGCCTGCCTAGACAAAATCATTTTCTTTCTTACCTGCACATTTGCATGAGCAGGTGGGAACAATACAGGATAATAATGTTGTAATATGAGTTTGAGCTTAGGTGAAAGGCAAGTATTGGGATGAGAAATGGAAACAGAGGCAGCAGCAGTATAGGTAAGGGCTGAAAAGTTGAATAGCTCTTGTTTGGCTTTGTTTACTGCTAAAGTTTGTGTTTGTTTATATGAGCCATTCCACTGAATGGGTGCCATTTCGGTCCCCAGGACATAATACCCCCAGGACATAAGTATAAATGCATGAAAATTAATGGAAAAATACATTTTATTATTAAGCAAAGTGTCCTGCACATTAATCTAACTGCAAATTTACAATATATAATTTAAAAAATAGCATTTGTTACCTGTCCCCACTCTCTAATACTACACTTTACCATTAAATATAATGATTAAATTATTTCCTTTAGAAATCTTTTTTTGTTTTGTTTCATTCTTGTGTGATTCTATATCTTATCTATGGTCTCATCTATGGCTTATATATATGTATATGTATGTATGTGTATATATATATATATATATATATATATATATATATATATATATATATATATATATATATATATATATATATATATATATATATATTCTTTTCATAAGAAACCATGTGTTCTGAAGTTGTCCCTGTTGTCCCTGTTATTTAAATAAAACAGGACGCTCATTCACACCTGATTGTCATCCCACTGATTGAAAACAGCTGACTCTAATTTCACCTTTAAATTAAACTGCTAATCCTAGAGGTTCACATACTTTTGCCACTCACAGATATATAATATTAGATAATTTTCCTCAATAAATAAATGACCAAGTATAATATAATATAATATAATATTTTTGTCTCATTTGTTTAATTGGGTTCTCTTTGTCTACTTTTAGGACTTGTGTGAAAATCTGATGATGTTTTAGGTCATATTTATGCAGATATATAGAAGGGTTCACAAACTTTCAAGCACCATTGTACAAGCACATAGCACATCCCTTCAATACAGAAATCTCATGCACACAACATGCATGCATGGTCATGCACACTTAAAAACACACAAAAACACATGCATGCACACAGACACATGCACGTGTACATATGGAGACACATTCCCATTACCCAATGTTCATTCCTGTTACTAAAATGCTTTTTTCTAAAAAATAAAGTTAAACCACAATATTTTTTTTCAATGATGTTTGGTCTATCATTAATCCAATTGTTTAATTTTTTTTTTTTTTAAATAAACTTGCAGTTTGGGTCTCCTTTAAAAGGAAAAAATGGCTTTGCATATATATATATATATATATATATATATATATATATATATATATATATATATATATATATATATATATATATTTTTTTTTTTTTTTTTTTAGAAAACTACAACTTGATTTTTGATTTTTAGTCACAAATATCGATTATTTGAACATGTAACCAACCATTTCTTTAAAATAAACACTTTCTTGAGGGGAAAATAAAGGAATTAGTTGAGAAGCTTTTAAACATGCTTTTTAAATGACACGAGTTTTGGTAACAGGACTGAGAAAAATGCAACCATGTTCTGCTTAGAAACCTTGTAAATAATGAAATAAAGTTACCTGAGATTGACCAATACACATTTTGAATAGTTAAATATGTGTTATTAGATTCAGTGTTAAAAAAAAAGATGAAAAATTAAGTTTAATTGGGAAGAGTTACAAAAAGCAAATGGCACCCATTTGGTGGAATGGCCCACATACAATAAAGTTACTTTGAAGCAGTGGCAAAGAATGTGTGTATATACGTGTGTAGCATATTGTGTGTCAGCAGCATTGTGAGTCTTGCTGTTTTCTGGCCTCTGAAAGACGAGCTCTCTGATCTCCCTCTGGCTTTCCTGCTGCCCATCTGTCTTCTTCTCTCTCTACATCTCTGACACCCTGCTTCTATCTCCAGACTCCCAAATGCCCACCTCCAGCAATGCCCTCCACTGGCTTCAACAAGCACCTCCTCCTGCCAACACCAATTTAGCATGAGAGAGAGAGAGAGAGAGACAGAGAGACAGAGAGAGAGAGAAGCAAATCTTTCTGTCATCTGCAATGTCATCTGCAAAGAAGAAATTTCTTGTTTACCACCCCCATGGTTCAGCGGTCTGACTGTGTTTAAACATCATGAGATGCAATATTGACTAAAAGGTCACCCAGCCTTCACATATCACACTCAATTTAAAAGTTACTCTTAGGGAGTACTTTTTTGTCATTCACTCTCCTGCTGTGTATGAATGTTGGTCATGACACTCTAGGAGATGAGAGAGTGAACTCTGACCCTGCATTTTGACTTAACTCAAATGTCCAGACATTATGGAGTCTCATTGTATGCATATGAAAGGATAACAAAAAGAATGCATTCTTCCAATCCTTTCTTCCCCTGCTCTCCATTTACAATGGTTCTCACAATGAGTCATACTCACGTCCAGTTATCCACAGATAAAAATGACTACTAATATACTGTGTAGATTATACATATTTGACTGAAGGCATTTATCCACCTATCCATCCATTTTTTGTACTGCTTATCCTACAGTGGGTCACGGGGAGCCTATCCCAGGGAACTAGGGGCACAAGATGGGGAACACCCTGGTTGGGGGGCCAGCCCATTGTAGGGCACAATCGCATACATTCAGACAATTTAGAAATGCCCATCAACCTACAACTCATGTCTTTGGACTGGGGGAGGAAACTGGAGTACGTGGAGGAACCTCCCCCCCCCAACATGGGGAGAACATTCAAACTCCGTGCACACAGGGCAGAAGCGGGAGTCAAACCCCCAACCTTGGAGATGCAATGCAAACGTGCTAACCATTAAGCCAAAGGCATTTATCTAATTTTGAAAAATATACTACACACACAGAAAGCATTTCTCAGATTTTGCAGAACTTGCTTTCTGCGATCAGAAAGCAACAAATTGCTGAAAACAAGCAAACATTTTTTAATTGGCTTAGAATATTTCAGGTAACTGTCCTGAAAATGTACAACACACTTTGAAGGAAGAAGTAATGCATGAATATAACATAACATATTAAAAAAACCTCAAACGTTCAGGGTCTGTATTTACATCTCTTACCTTTAAATCATACCTTTAAGTGTCAAATTTTCCAGTCCTCTTTTTCTCCACCTTAATTTTGTTTATTTTCAGCTGTTCGGTGGTGGACTTGCTCTTGTGCTTCAGATCATTGTCTGACTGCATAACACTTGAGCTGCAGATTGAAACTGATGACTGGATATTCTCCTACAGGATTTTCTGGTAAAGAGCAGAAGTTATGGTTCCATCAATTATGGCAAATTGCACAGGACCTGAAGCAGCAAAGCATCCCCACACCATTACACTACCACCACGTTTGACTTCTGGAATGATGTTCTTAGTGTGGAATGCTGTGTTAGCTTTGCATTGAATGTAACATGACCCATGTTTTCCAAAACTTTGATCCATCAGTCCACAGAATATTATCCAAAAAGGCTTGGGGGCTGTCAAATTGTTTTTTTGGCAAATCTGAGATTAACCTTTATGTTTCTCTTGGTTAGCAGTGGTTTTGTTTTGTAACTCTCCTATGGATACCATTTACCCTGGCTGGGTTCTTTGTGATTTCTTGATGAGTCAACAATTTTCTCTTGAAGGAACCTTGGTAGGATGACCACTTCACCTCCAGAGCTTTGAAATGGCTTTGTAACCCTTTCAAGAATATGATATCTCTTCTAGAATTTCGTTTGATTGCCGCATCAAAAGAAGTGCTGCTTGTTGAGACATTTTAGTGTACTTCACAAGTGTACTTGCTGAGAAGGTTCTATTTAAGCGATGTTTAGAGTCAACAGGGCTGGCAGTAATCATGCCTTGGTGTATCTAGTCTAATTGAAATGAATTATCAATTAAATTTGTTTGATTAAGTAACTAAGGGGACAATTATATTTTCACACAGGGCCAGTTTTCTTTAAATAACTTTTTTCTTCAATAAATGAAATTAGTATTTTTAAAAAACTTTGTCTTAAATAAAATTTAGTTATGTAGTTAAATATGCAAAACAGAGGAAATCAATATGAAACACTACTTTTTCACCTTTTAAATCAAACATTATTTAATAATTTAAAAACTCATTACAATCAATCATTCACATTTACAAGATGCATATATACATATTTGAGAAGGTCAATACACGAGGTATACAGTTAGTATCAATACAATACAATACAATAACACAATTAACACAATTTACTTTTTCACCATTCCCAACCATGAACACAATGCTACACTCTCAGAATCTATGGTGGTCAACAAGTTCAGTGAGAGCATTACCAAGGATTATCATGACATCACATTCAAGTAATAAGGCAGGATGTTTATTAAGGACATTGCCTTACTTTGTTATTTAGATTACAAAAGTAATCTAGTTATAAAAATCAATAGTGTGGCTATAGGCTACTTTATATCAGAGAAGATAAACTTCAACAGGTGGCTACAGCACTGCTCTCCCCTCAGCAGATGTCAATTTATTGCCCTTGGCGATATAATACATGCCATTACATTGCACTTATCCAGAGTGACTTATTATCTGATCGTGTTACCCAAGTGATCTTGGTACGTTGGTGTTCTTGCTAGAGATGGCATGAAACTCCCATGTCTTCCGTGTTTCCTGGTGTTAGCATTTTAGCATGACCGCTGGTGGTGTACACTCAACCATTCAACTGCTTGAGTTGAGCCAAGTTATAGCACTAAAAACACTTGAACCTTAGCTCATACAGATTTAAGAAAGGTCAACAGTGCCTTTCCTGTCATCTTTTTCTTTGTAATGAGCTCTCATGAGATTTTCAGTTGTGATAGCTAGTTAGCATTATTAACTGCACAGGAGTTAGCTATCATTACATACATTTCTATGGAGGCAGTTCATCCAAAGCATTACCTTACCTGGCTCTGTAAGTGATAAAACATATCTGTTTGTTTCATTATGTAAAAACAGACAATCAAACCATTTAATGCTTTATACAGGTTGAGTTTACATACCTGTCCAGGAACAACATGCTAATTCATCCCCTTTGCCAGTGTAAGGCTGGTGCCAAGACGTCTGAACCTGGAGAGAACTGCTCTCTGAGGACAAAGGACTCTTACGAAAATTAACATTTGAACTCTCTCCCACAGAATTAGCACCTTCATCCGAGAAAACACATCACATTGAGTGGAGACTGGAAGATCACACCTCACTATTGTTCTTCTACACTGCTCCCTTCTCAACCCCCCTTCTCTCTCTGTGTTGAGATCACCTTAAACTCACCTATATGCATTAGATACTATGTTTAATGTGAATAAGAAGTTGACTATACATGTTTAGTATCATTCAGAAGGTCTCATTCCGTCAGCAGCAGTTCAAACCACCATTTAGACCTAGAAAATGTAGAAAATGATGAGGGCTTCAGATTAATGCGTCCTGCTCCAGTATGCGACTGCAAATACTGAAAGCTCTCTCCGATGGTGCACGGGAAGCTGGGATGCAAAGTACATGGCGTGTTAATTTGCTTAATCTCAGAAACTCTTGACATCGTCTTTTACGCCACTGGAGGACATCCTTGGGTCCGTGTGCTTCTGATCCGTCCAGCTTGACCTTTAAATATCCCGCGATTTCGGAATCTAACGACATCTTCCCATTCCGCAAAGCCTCAGAAAGCAGGCTTTTTTGCTGGCGGCAGTTGTAGTTTTTCCTCTGTGTTTACCTCATCAAACCCCAACTCATCAACTAGCACTTTGACGGCATGAATCACAGATTGTCTTTCATTATCTTCAATCATCTTTAACTGACACAGTTTGGGAGTGAGGAATGTTGCTTTTTTGTAGAGCACGTGAATTCCATTTGCTGCCAAACTTTTTGGCGACATTAGTTTGTCCAGACGTTGTACACAAGTTGATTCAATTTCAGTGAGAATGCAGTCAGCTCTGGCTGCTCCGCAGTGGTTTCTTAGTCTTACGGACCACCACAGAACTAGAGACGCACTTAAGGCCGTATTCTCTGACTCCAAATCATTGGTTGCGTCTTTGAATGGCTTCAAAAAAGTCACCAGGGTTTTAAGAGTTTTACAGGAGTATTCTTGTTGATGCACCCTACTTTGTCATACTGTTTACTGTCCAACAGGATTGTTGCAATGTCATTATGCTGATGAGACACAGAATCTAGCATTTAAAAATTAGAATTCCATCTTGTCTCCACTGACTGCTTTAAAGACTTACTCAGCTTGACTTGCAGGCCAGAATGTTTGAAGTAGGTGACTAGTTTTTTCACGTCTTTCAGAAGCTGGCCAACTTCGGGTGCTTTATCCATCACAGCAAATTATTGGAAATTATCGTCTCTAGTAGATTACGTTAAATCCATGTTACCGCAAATCTGCGACCAGGTTAGTGCAGGCTAAAATCCAGGTTTAGGTGGAGTATTTGGGCACGGCAACTGAGATCCTAGAGTCCAGGCTAACAACTTGGCTTTAGTTAAGTGTACTTAGACAGTAAAGACTAAAAAGAATTTCTGTTTAGAACAACATAGTGTTGATTGACCAATCTAAATAGGGTGAGCCTTAACCTTTGATTATTGTAATATTATTGTAGTTAAGTGTACATGGGAAACCATGGCATGATTATACAAAGTTACTGTTATAGAAAAGTAAAATTGGTCAACTTAGTGATCATGACCTCTGACTAGAGATAATGTAATTCTAATTAAGTGTGTACAGATCTATGGGGACTAAACAAAGTACTTTTTAGAAAAGGGCAAGCATGGGCAGCTGTCTAAGTAGTATTAGTCAATTACCTCTGTCTAATGACCAAGACAGGTGAGTTTGTGTGCGTGAGATCCACATACACGGCCGGCGCGAGACTCTAAGCAACATCGGAATCCGAATGAACGAGCACAATCTAAGTAAAGGGTTAAATAGGATAATCAAATGTTGAGATAAATTTAATGATAAAGTTTGGAATTCTAATCTCTTAGAATCTTTCATAATTGGAGTCAGATAGTAAAAAGAGGATCATATTTAATGTTGACAAATTGTTAAATCAAATGTTAATATATCACATAAAGTAACACATAAGAAGCCTTCTGCCACTCCATTGGATACCATCATTGGACCAGAGGGTGGTTCCCTACACCAGTAATAGTTTTTCCCTCTTGGAAAAGCACTGCCAAAGTTTATTCTAGTTTTTCCTGTCATTATCTTTTTTAGAAGCATTTTTTTTTCCTCACTGCAAAATTATCTGGCTGCACCTGGCACTTACTGGTTCTGCCATATTTTTTCTTTCTGAACAGACTGAGATTGAGGTGGAGTGGGAGGACATGGGGGAGTGTCTAGAAAATGACTGTAAACACAGACAAGCAATGTGGGCCATAACATGGTTTTCCAAATGGGTTTTCTCAGTTACATAATGAAGCCTTGGCTTAAACAATAATTTTTTTTTATCATGTTCTACATATTTTCCAGGTTATTTGTACTAGTAAGCAGGGGTGGCTGGTATCAATAGGATAACAATACTAAGCCCTCCCTGTCTTTCAATGAAAAAAGAAAAAATATATCGTCCAAAAAAAACCCCAAAACATCAAGATAAGAACTTTTGTGGAACAGCCCACAAGAGCAACACCAGTGGTTGTAAGAAAAATACACCAAACGGTATGAGATGACCCTGGGGGCTAAATCTAATCTGCCATAACTAGTCCAGCTCAGTAGACACCGGCTTCACATTGCCAATCAGTGACTGTGGTGTCAGGTGATTGCCAGAGTGAAATGCACCCCAAAATTTCATGTGCATTTGGGTTAATATTTTTCAGCCTGCTTCTGAGATCACGACAGCTGATGTGTTATGGAGTCAGTTGCAGGTATAATGAACAAGGTGGTATATTTAATCTATTGTACTTTTCCCCTCAAAATGCGTTAGGAGGAGAAACTAAAAACATTTTCCTGTCAGTACAAATTACGCAAAAACAGAAAACAGAACCGGAAGTTTAATGTTTTTTGGTTTGAATGAAAGGGTTCAACTCTTTTCTGTTTACCATGTTTGCTATTCAGAGGAAACACAGAATGAACCCAGCAGAACATTATGTGCTTGAAACACACACACACAAAAAAAAATGATAAAACAACAATGCAGCTGCCTATCTGCCATTATGTGTGTGTGTCTGTGCCCCAATATTCCAATTACGCCACCAATGAGACTTTGTGATATGCATTGCTGAACACTAAGTTTTGTTGTTGAGTTATTAATAAATTTTAGATTTTAGCCCTCTCATTCAAAATCACTACCAGCCACTAGTGCTGGTGAGAAAAAAAACAACAACTATTGCACCTTTAAGAGTCTCATAAACCTTGGTTTGAGCAGGTGGACCATTTCCCAGTGCATTATAAAGGGAGATATGATCTAGTATATTCTTCATAAATGAAACAACCAAATGGTACATAACTTTGTTCATTAATGGAACAATACAATATTCATTTATTTCATTCATTAGGAGGTGGTTCGGGTACATTACCAGGAGGAGATGTCATCTGTTCCTGATGTATTTGCCCCCTTGTGATGTGACAACATAGCTGTTGGGTTGAGAGGCAGGGCCATCCACAATTGCTAATCTATCAAAAGCACATGCTGTTTGCATTTTGATAGTCTGCCCTGGCTTTAGTGCTGAGAGCTAGCATGCATTTCTGTCATGATATGCTTTCCCTCTCAGTCTGTGTTTTGTGATGATGTCTTTCACACTGGTATGTATGACAGACTGAAGCATGGCCTTAGTTACTTAGGAATGAATGTTCTGGTCTGCCTACAAATATGTAATAGGGCAGCACAAAATGTCTGTGTTTTTCCAGGTGCTTTGCTGACCTCACGGCACGCTCCGCCAATCTATCTGATTGGGGAAAGTGTAGACTTCTGCGAACGTGTTTAAAGTCCCATGTGTGCACAAACTCTGAAAATTCCTTATATACAAACTGTGTAGCATTGTCAGTCATGAGAGTGTGGGGAACACCATGTGTGGAGAAGTGTCAGGCAGGTAGTCAAGCTCAAACCAGCCAGAGAAAGAAACAACAAGCACAAGGTGCATTTTGCCATGTCATTCAAACAAGTCTGTGGCAGAGAAGGACCATGGAAGGTCTGGGATTTCGTGCAGGTGTAATGGTTCCTTGTCTGGTGTGGTTTAAGTGCATTGCAGTGTGCACAGCGGGAGAGCTCATCCCCTATATCCGCATACATTGATGGCCAAAACATTGTTTCCTTAGCCCTGCATTTCATCACCATGATGCCTGGATGACCCTGGTGCAGTTGGCCAATGTAAAATGTCTACAGTGCAAATGGGATGATCAATCTCTGCCTCTTGAGCAGCAAGCCATCCTGAATTGTTAGCTCGTCCATTATGGAGAAGAAGGGGTGCAGTGTATGGGGAAGCTCTTTTGAAGTGGTTGACCAACCGTTCATGATCGTATCGAAGAGCTCCTGGCATATGATATCTTTGCAAACAGCAGCTCTGAACTCATCTGTACGACGGGAGGAAAGTACCTGTATTGTCATCACCTCTAGGAGATCGTCAGAGAGCTGGGGCTCTGAGGTTGAAAAATGGGCACGTGAAAGGGTGTCAGCCATAAACAACTCCTTGCCACTTTTGAAGATCACATCTAAATTGTAGCAGTGGATTTTCATCATCATGCCTTGTAAGCAAGGTGATGCTGTGTGAAGGGGCTTTTTAAATATGGTTATCAGGGGCTGATGGACAGTTTAAATGATGGCAGGTTGGCCATATATGAAGTCATGGAATTTTTTTCGTTGCAAAAATGAGTGCTAACATCTTCTCAATCTGGGCATATTGTGATTTGGTGGGTGTGAGAGCGCGTGTTGTGAATGTTATGGGCTGTCCTTGCTGGAGACAGAATGCACCCAAGCCATGTTGTTAAGCATCTGCCAAGAGGACCACTGGTTTGGTTACGTCAAAGTATTATAGAACAGGTGGCTGTGCTAAAGCCTGTTTGAGCCTTTCAAATGCTGAATTGTGAATGTTGTGCCAGCCACACTCCACATCCTGTTGCAGCAATTGTCTTAGGGGTTAGTGACCTCACTGTACTGGGGAATGTACTATGACAGATAATTTGTCATACCCAGAAAACACAGCAAGACCTGTTTGTCCTGAGGTTTTGGCTTTTTTCAGGATCTGGCTTCACCCCATCAGCAGTAAGGAGGTGGCCAATATATGGGACAGAATTAACAGTGAATTGCATTTCTTAAGATTGAGCTGCATGTAGATTGCATAGACTCTGTTCAGTACTTGTCTCAGAAATCATCATGTTGCTGTTGCGTGTAACCCCAAATAAGAATATCATCCACCACAATTTCACACATTTGTCCAGCAAAGAGCTGCTTCATTGATTTTTAGAAGACTTCACTGCCTGTTGATATTCTGTATGGCATCCAAAGGAACCTGTGGTGGCCATAGGGAGATGTGAAGGTGGTAGGTTTAGATGAGGCTTAATCTAGTAGAATTTGCCAGAAGCCACATTTGGCATCAATAATGCTAAAAGTTTTAGCACCGGGCATGTCAGCAATGATTTATTCAATTGTTTTAGAGGGTGATGTGGTCTGAGCAGAACTTTGTTAAGATGTACTGGATCTATATAGATTCTCACTGACCCATCTCACTGACCCACTTTGTCACCTACTTTCTGGTGTTATTATCCCCAGATCAGACATTCAATCAAGTTCTGCTTTAACCTTTGTCTTCATGGCTGTGGGGTTGGCTGTACTATCAAGTCTCATGTGATACACAATTGGTAGTTTACCAGTAACCTTATTATCAAATAGATCTCTATATTCAGTTACTTCAGGTACCTCGTGTTGTAACGTATGTGCATCAGGGCTTATGAGTCCTATGGCAATTCTGTCCTGTAATCTCAAATATGGTTTCACATCACAATTTACTACATGGAATTGGAACTGCTCACGGAGGCACTATAAGAGTGACGTGCCTTTTGTGTTGATTGTCTCCCCCCATAAGCCACAAGGTTGACTTTTTCTTCTGTGTTGATTGGGATTGTACAACCTCAATTCCAAAAAAATTGGCACGTTGTGTAAAATGTAAATAAAAACAGCAAATCTCAGATTCGCAAATCTCATAAACCCATATGCTATACACAATAGAACATAGAAAACATATCAAATGTTTAAACTGAGGAAATGTACCATTTTAAGGAAAAAATAAGGTAATTTTGAATTTCATGGCCACAACACGTCTCAAAAAAGTTGGGACGGGGCAACAAAAGGCTGGAAAAGTAAGTGTTACTAAAAAGAAACAGCTGGATGAACATTTTGCAACTAATTGGCAACAGGTCAGTAACATGATTGGGTATAAAAAGAGTATCTTAGAGAGGAAGAGTCTCTCAGAAGTAAAGATGGGATGGAATCTGGATGGAAGCAGATGTTGCTCTAAAACTTGTATATACCTTTCAGCACGATGATGTGCACAGAGATTTCACCAGATTCTCGGAATCTTTTGATGATATTATGTACTGTAGATGATGAGATATTCATAGTCTTCGCAATTTTACGTTGAGGAACATTATTCTGAAATTGTTCCACAAATTGTAGACGCAGTTTTTCGCAGATTGCCCATCTTTACTTCTGAAAGACTCTGCCTCTCTGAGATACTCTTTTTATACTCATTCATGTTACTGACCTGTTGCCAATTAACCGCCGGCTGTTTCTTTTTAGAACCAGTTTTTCTTTTCCTTTCCAGCATTTTGTTGCCCCTGTCCCAACTTTTTTGAGACGTGTTGCAGCCATCAATTTCAAAATGACCTTATTTTTTTCTTAAAATGGTACATTTCCTCAGTTTAAACATTTGATATGTTTTCTGTTATATTGTGAATAACATATGGGTTTATGAGATTTGCAAATCATTCCATTCTGTTTTATTTACATTTTACACAGCGTCCCAACTTTTTTGGAATTGGGGTTGTATGATCTAGGTTGTGCAGCATGTTTTGGATATCACATTGCATTTGGCCCCACTTTGACATTTAGTTGCTCTTTGCCGTTTCTCAGTATTACTCTTTGAGTGTCAAGATCAACTAGGTCACAGTGGAAAGTGTCATCAGCAGTGCAGTCTGTTTGTGTGTTTAGCTAATTAACTCTATCCACCTGGTGCTTTTGTTGTCTGTTAATCATTTTGACACCAGAGGGCTGTGCTGGTGCAGATCTACAGCACCTGGCAAAGTTATTTAATCTACTACAGTTGTTGCAGCGTTTGTTGTATGCATAGCATTTACTTCTCTCTGGAGAGTGCTGGCCATTGCAATTAGTACAGCGGGAGTTCTGCATGGCAAAAACGTCAGCTTTTTCTTTTTTTAAGCTCTTTTGTGCTCCTTTCGGGTTGTTTGTGCAGCATGCAGATGTTTACAGCTGAATCAAGGGTAAGGTTTTTTTTCACGGAGTAACTATTTGTACAGTGTCACTCTCTATACTGTAATCTATGTGGTCTCCTTTTAGTTCATTCTGGAGCGCACTGAACTCGCATTTGTTTGCAAGAATATTTACCGAGGACACATAGGCTTGCACTGATTAACCTGGTTTTTGAACTGTGGTGTTAAACACATGTCAGTCCGTAATTAAGTTTTTCGCAGGCAGACACAATTCTGTGAATTTCTTTAAGAGTACCTCTGGATCCTCATGACTTTCCCCCTCTAGGCTAGGTTTAGAAGCATGTAAGCCTGCACTTTCTTTGATTTGTCTGACAAACGTGCACAGCAGAAGATATGCCATTCCTTTTCACATTTTCTCCAGTTTTTGACGATGCTCTCATCAATGCACTGGAGGCCCTGAGCCATTGTCGTGCACTTCTGACACCATGTACAGTAGTGCTTGAATATTTGTGAACCCTTTAGAATTTTCAATATATCTGCATAAATATGACCTAACACATCAACCGATTTTCACAGAAGTCATAAAAGTAGACAAAGAGAAGGCAAAATGAGAGTCAGGTATTTTCAATCAGTGGAATGATAATCAGGTGTGAGTGAGCACCCTTTTTTATTTATAGAACAGGGCTCTATCAAAGTCTGATCTTCATAACACATGTTCGTGGAAGTGTATTAAATCAAGTCAAGTCAGGTGAGTTTTTATTGTCATTCCTCTATATAGCAAAATTAACAAAATGAATTTTCTTCAGGACCATGGTGCAACACAGAATAGTACGCAGGACTACATAATGTGCAAATACACAAAAGTGTGGGACAAGTGCAAGACACTCAATACACAGAACAGGACAATTAATACACAGGACAATAAATACCCAGGACAATAAGTACACAGAACATGGACTGTAAACTGTAAATTATTGTGTAGTGTAGCAGCACAAGTATAGCAGCAATATTGGCAGCAAAAAGAGTTCCATAATATAAAAGTGACTGATGCAGCTTTGTAAAGTGTGGTGTGCAGTGGTACTGAGTCTTACTGGGTTAGGTGTTTGACTGGCCCAGATGAGGGTTGGGAGGCAGCAGGGTGTTGAGTAATCTGACTACCTCAGGGAAGAACTGTTGTGGAGTCTGCTGGTGGGGGCATGGATACTCCTGTACCTTTGACCAGATGGCAGGAGGGTGAAGAGTCCATGAGAGGGGTCGTCCACAATACTGGTGGCTTGCAGATGCAACAGTTGTTGAATGAGGTGTTGATGGTGGGTAGGGAGACTCAGATGATCTTTTCAGCTGTCCTCACAATTCTCTGTCGGGTCTTGCGGTCAGAGGCTGTGCAGTTCTCTCTTCAGCCTCTGTAGGAAGTGGAGGCACTGCTGGGCCTTCTTGACTAGGCAGGTGGTGTTGAGAGTCCAGGAGAGGTCCTCTGTCATGTGCACACCAAGAAACTTGGAGCTTTTTACTCTCTCCAGAGTTGTTCCATTGATGTGCAATGGTGAGTGGTCCACTTGGGTCCTCCTAAAGACAACAATCATCTATGTTAGTCTTATCGACATTATGAGATAGATTATTGTACACTCTACACCATTCTGTGAGCTGGTTCACCTCCTCTCTGTATGCTGACTCATCATTGTTGCTGATGAGGCCCACGACTGTAATGTCATCAGCATACCTGATGATGTGATTTGAACTGTACGGACTGGTGTCTCCCAGTCAGAAATTCCAGGATCCAGTTGCAGAGGTAGGTGGTCAGACCCAGCAGGGTCAGCTTTGTTATCAGTTTTTGTGGGATGTATATCTCATACTAAATTGTTTCATAAATTAAAACTAAATCTAAGATAAAACAAAGGCAGCCTGAGTAAACACAAAATACAGTTTTTAAATCATAGTTATTTATTGAAGCAAAAAATTTATCCAGTACCAGCTGGGCCTGTGTGAAAATGTATTTGCCCCCGTAGTTACTAGTTCCCCAAATCTGTGAAACTGCATTCATAATGGGGTTCAGCTGGACTAGACACAACCAGGCCTGATTACTGCAAACCCTGTTCAATCAAATCAACACTTAAAAAAAAGAACTTTTTCAACAGAATGAAGTTGTTTAAAAAGGTCTTACCCAGTAACACACTATGCCAAAATTGAAAGAAATTTCAGAAATGATGAAGACGGTGGTTGAAATACATCAGAGGTGGGGGGCAGGGTGCAGCCTTGTAAGCACCGTCTAAAGTGTTTGTACCATGGGTTGCGAAATCAACATGGTGGTGGAATTTGAAAATCTATTGGGTGCGCTGTCTGTAGGTTACTATTAGCCCTGTAGAGATCACTTAGCACTTCCCTCGCGTTAGTGTTGGGTTGAATGTACACTGCGACAGTGAGCACAGTGGTAAACTCTCTGGGCAGGTAGCAGGACCATAGCTAAGTTCTGGGCCCCCTGAAAAAATATTGTTGTGGGCCCCCACCGCTCTCCACCTATATCATATATGGTATAAGGTATGGGCATGGAGGCAAACATCTACAGTGCCATGCAACCTATTAGGGATTTCTTGCAAAATAACAAAACAGACAACATAAATTAATGCAAATAAAGTTTTTTATTGAACATCAGCAAAAGCAAAACACAAATGTAAATTAAATTATGCAACTAAATTTTCAAAATTGATTAATCAGCCGATTATTTTATTATTAAATTTATTTTTTATTATTAAGTTTATGATTAATCGGCCGATTAATCGGATGGGGGAAAACAAACCAAAAACAAACTTTTAGTACCATTATTTCATTTATTTAAAATAAAATACATTAGTTTGTCCAATTACTGTCAAATTGTTAAAAAAAAAAAAAAAAAAAAAATTTCCATGGGGTGGAACTTATTTTTTCACATGGCTACACACACGTGCGCATCTCAAAAAATTTGAATATCGTGGAAACTATTTTTCGTAGTTTAATTCAAAAAGTGGAAATTTCATATATTCTAGATTCATTACACATAAAGTGAAATATTGCAAGGCTTTTTTTGTTATAATCTTGATGATTACGGCTTACAGCTCATGGAAATAAAAATCCAGTATCTCAAAATATTAGAATAAAAAATTTATAGTACAGAAATGTCGACCAGAGAAGAGCCATAATCAGCTAATTAACTCAGAACACATGCAAAAGAGCCTTTAATCTCTCAGTCTGATTCAGTACACAACCACAATATTCATGGAATAATATTCATGGAAAGTTGACTGGAAGGGAAAAGTGTGGTAGGAAAAGGTGCACAAGCAACAGGGATGACCGCAGCCTTGAGAGGATCGTCAAGCAAAGCTGATTCAAGAACTTGGGGGAGCTTCACAAGGAGTGGACTGAGGCTGGAGTCAGTGCATCAAGAGCCACCACGCACAGACGTGCCCAGGAAATGGGCTACAGGTGTCGCATTCCTAGTGTCAAGCCATTCCTAAACCAGAGACAATGTCAGAAGCGTCTTACCTGGGCTAAGGAGAAAAAGAACTGGACCATTGTTCAGTGGTCCAAAGTCCTCTTTTCAGATGAAAATTAATTTTGCATTTCATTTGGAAATCAAGGTCCCAGAGTCTGGAGGAAGAGTGGAGGGGCACAGAATCCAAGTTGCTTGAAATCCAGTGTGAAGTTTCCACAGTCAGTGATGATTTGGGGTGCCATGTCATCTGCTGGTGTTGGTCAACTGTGTTTTCTCAAGTCGAAAGTCAATGCAACCACCTACCATGAGGTTTTAGAGCACTTCATTTACATTTATAACATTTAGCAGATGCCCTTATCCAGAGCGACATACAAGAGTACTTTAAATTTTCCATCAATGAATATTTCATTTCTGGTTTGTACGATTATAACGAAGTGCACTGAACACAAACCTGTTGAAAAGAGAGCAACTGTTAGGAGTTTTTTTTGTTTTTTATGAAGAAAATGCTAATTATCAAGGAGTAAGTTTTTAAGAAAGAGGTATGTCTTTAGGCATTTCTTGAAGATAGCCAGCAACTCAGCTGTTCTGACATTGATGGGAAGTTCATTCCACCACCTTGGTGCCAGAACAGAGACAAGTCATGAGGCAGATCTACCTTGCATCCTGAGAGAGGGTGGGACCAGTCGAGCAGTGTTTGTTGACCTGAGGGAACGTGGTGCGGTGCGTGGGGTGATGAGAGCTCTAAGATAAGAGGGTGCTGTTCCATTTTTGGCTTTGTAGGCAAGCATCAATGTTTTGAATCTGATGCATGCAGCTACTGGAAGCCAGTGAGAGAACTTAGGGAGGTTGAAAACAAGTTGTGCAGCTGCATTCTTGATCATCTGTAGAGGACAGGTGGCACTCAAAGGTAGACCTGCCAGGAGCGAGTTGCAGTAGTCTAGTCTGGAAATGACAAGAGACTGCACAAGCAACTGAGTGGCCCGTGTTGTTAGAAATGGACAAATCCTTCTAATGTTGTAAAGGATAAACCGACAGGACCATGTTAGATTAGTAATACGTGATGAAAAGGACAGTTGATTGTCCACGATTACCCCAAGGTTATGAGCAGTGGTTGAAGGAGAGATCATGGAGTTGTCCAAGGAGATCATGAGGTCCTGGCATGGGGACGCATCTCATCGGATGAAGAGCAGTTCAGTTTTGCTGGGGTTGAGTTTCAGCTGATGAGCTGCCATCCACGATGAAATGTCCGTCAGACATGCTGTGATCCGGGCAGAAGCAGTGGTGTCTGAAGGAGGAAAGGAAAAAATAAGTTGAATATTATCAGCATAGCAGTGGTAAGAGAACCCATGTGAGGAGATGACTTTGCCAAGTGAGTGGGTATAGAGGGAAAAGAGGAGAGGACCAAGTACTGAGCCTTGTGGGACACCAGTAGAGTCTCTGCAAGGTGCAGATGTTGATCCCCCCATGATACCCAATACGAACGACCCTCTCTGCAAATTCCAAGACTCTTGAGGGTAGTCAGGAGAATCTTGTGATTGACTGTGTCAAATGCAGCAGACAGGTCAAGCAGGATGAGGACAGAGGACAATTTGGCTGATCTGGCAGCATGAAGTTTTTCAGTGACGGCCAAGAGGGCAGTCTCTGTGGAGTGTGCTGCTTTAAAGCCAGACTGGTATGGATCTTGAAGGTGGTTCTGTGAGAGATAGAGACACAGTTGATTATATACGGAGCGTTCAAGTATTTTAGAAAGGATGCTGATGCTAGAGGGATCCAGTGTAGGCTTCTTCAGGATTGGAGTAACCCGTGC
Source organism: Cranoglanis bouderius (assembly GCA_023630585.1). Taxonomy (NCBI): domain Eukaryota; kingdom Metazoa; phylum Chordata; class Actinopteri; order Siluriformes; family Cranoglanididae; genus Cranoglanis; species Cranoglanis bouderius. The sequence continues at coordinate 14,377,723 of CM042566.1, forward strand.
TTTCTTTAAGGAAGACAGAACTTGGCCAGATGACAGGGAACCGTTGATTGTAGAGATGAAGGGCAGAAGGTCAGGCAGGATGGTCTGGACCAATGTGGATGGAATTGGATTCAGTGGGCAGGTGGTAGGGTTGCAGGACAGGATGACTTCTTGAATCTCCTTTGTTGCTAGGGTAGAAATCACTTTGAAATTGAAAGCACTTCATGCTTCAATCTGCTGACAAGCTTTATGGAGATGCTGATTTCCTTTTCCAGCAGGACTTGGCACCTGCCCACAGTGCCAAAACTACTAGTAACTGGTTTGCTGACCATGGTATTACTGTGCTTGATTGGCCAGCCAACTCGCCTGACCTGAACCCCATAGAGAATCTATGGGATATTGCCAAGAGGAAGATGAGAGACACCAGATCCAACAATACAGACGAGCTGAAGGCCACAATCAAAGCAACCTTGGCTTCTAGAACACCTCAGCAGTACCACAGGCTGATTTGCCTCCATGCCACGCCAGATTGATGAAGTAATTCATGCAAAAGGAGCCCCGACCAAGTGTTGAGTGCATAAATTAACATACTTTTCAGAAGGTCGACATTTCTGTATTATAAATTCTTTATTCTAATATTTTGAGATACTGGATTCTTGATTTCCGTGAGCTGTAAGCCATAATCATCAAGCTTAAAACAAAAAAAAGGCTTGAAATATTTCACTTTATATGTACTGAATCTAGAATATATGAAAGTTCCACTTTTTGAATTAAATTATGGGGAAAAAAATGAACTTCGACAATATTCAAATTTTTGAGATGCACCTGTATATACAACCCCAATTCTGAAAAAGTTGGGACAGTATGGAAAATGCAAAATAAATAAATAACAATAAAAAGAGTAATTTGAAAATTAATTTCTGTAATATGTACTATATAACATCACCTTTTCTTTTAATACCACTTATTAAGCGTTTGGGCACTGAAGACACCAGTTGGTTAAGTTTAGCAAGCGGAATTTCCCCCCATTCATCCGTTATGCATTTCTTCAGTTGCACACCTGTACGGGGCCTTCGTTGCCTTATTTTGTGCTTCATAATGTGCCACACATTCTCAATTGGAGACAGATCAGGACTGCAGGCAGGCCATGCTAGCACCTGCACTATCTGCTTACACAACCATTTGGGCAGAATGTGGTTTGGCGTTGTCCTGCTCTGGAGGGCAGCATATGTTGGTCCAAAATGTGTACATATCTTTCTGCATTAATGGTGCCCTTACAGATGTACAAGTTACCCATGCCATGGGCACTGAAACACCCCCATACAATGACAGACGCTGGCTTTTGGACCCGACACTGATAACAGCTTGGATGGTCCTTTTCCTCTTTGGCCCGGAGAACACGACGACTGTTTTGTTCAAAAACTATTGGAAATGTCGACTTGTCCGACCACAAAACACAATTCCACAGTGCTACTGTCCATCTCAGATGAGACCGAGCCCAGAGAAGTGGGCGGCACTTCTGGACAGTGTTGATGTGTGGCTTCTGCTTTGCATAGTAAAGTCTTAACTTGCATCTGTGGATGCAGCAGCGAATGGTGTTGACTGACAAAGGCTTACCAAAGTATTCCCGAGCCCATATCAGAATATCCATTACAGACTCATGACCGTTTATAAGACAGTGACATCTGAGGGATCAGAGATCAAGCGCATTCAAGTGGTTTTCGGCCTCGCCCTTTACGCACCGAGATTTGATCAGATTCTTTGAATCTTTTAATTATATTGTGCACTGTAGAAGGTGAAATGCCCAAAATCCTACTGATTTGTCTTTGGGGAATGTCGTTCTCCAAGTGTTGGATTATTTGCTGATGCATCAGTTGGCGGATTGGCGAGCCTCGCCCCATCCTTGCTCTTGAAAGACTAGGCCTTTTTTGGAGGCTCCTTATATACTATGATTAGATGATTGCCTCACCTGTTTCACATCATCTTCTTATTTCAACTTGTCACATTGCTATTAGTCCTAAATTGCCCCTGTCTCAACACTGGAATGTGTTGCATGCATCAATTTCAAAATAAATGTTTATCGTCAAAAACCTATGCAGTTGATTAGGTAAAACATCAAATACCTTACATTTTTTGTTTAAATACAAGCCAATATACAAATGCCATGTACAAATCACTCCTCTTTGTTTTTATTAGCATTTTCCATATTTCCAACTTTTTTGGAATTGGGGTTGTGTGTGTGTGTGTGTGTGTGTGTGTGTGTGTGTGTGTGTGTGTGTGTGTGTGTGTGGTACTGTGCAAAAGTTTTAGGCACCTTATTTTTTAAAAATTTTTTAGTACAAACTTTGTTATAGATTTTTTATTTTATGACTTCTACATTAAGTCAGTACAAAAAACATTTTAGATTCCCAAACATTAGTTTTCTAGCACAAAATTAAATGTTACAGAAAAATGTTTGTATGTCATTAAAGAAAGCAGCGTATTACATAGGAGACCACATTTCAGACAGTAAACACAATGAAGGCTGATGGGTTTCGCTGCAACAATAAGAAGCAAATGCGAAAGTGAAAGTCTCCAGAAGAACTGTGGCTGATTCTACAAGATGTTCAATAAAACTTACCAGCTCATTTCCTTATAAAACTGCACTAATTGTACCAGAGACTACTATTTTTATTTAATTTTTAATTTTTTTGTCACACCAAATATTGACTTTGTTTCTTTTACTACCGTTTACTGCTCTTTACCGTATTTTTTAAGATTCAAATAATTTTTTTTTATTTGAGCTCTAGGGCAGCTCTAAATTAAATACAAAAACAAATAAATAGATAGCAAAAATATCACTTTGACACAATCTATTTACTTGTAACAGAACATGGTAATGTTGTTGTAAACTTTTATTTCAAAAGTTAAACATTTATGTGAATATTATATCAAAACAATGGAATTAAGCCATTACTAACTTCTTATGAAACTTCGTTTAAAGTCCTCAAGCAATTATTCAAGACAAATTAATAAAATAATAACAAAAGACAAGAAATGAATAAAATAAAACAAATTTTTAAAAAGTACCAGCAATATAATACAAAGTCTTTCCACTCAGTCTGGTGTGTAAAAGCTGAAGTAAACATTCAGAAATTGAAAAGACTGCATGAAATGTTATTAAATAAAGCTAATAAATGTATCCATCCAAGAGAAGTGAATTGTATTCGCATTTTCTTGACTAATTAGTATTGTTATCTTAAAACATATCACATCAGCAGCTGGCAGGTCTGTGATCCTTGTGACACGCATATCCGTTTTTTTCCGCATTATACATTATCTCTATTTAATAATAATAGCGCAAAATGACGGGAACTTTGACCACGTAATCGTTCAGTAAGTGTGAGCCAGTACAGTAATGAGTAAATGATGAGACAGTGCCGGCAGGTGGGCAGCTCTTATTAGGTCTCCTACTCCCACTAAAGTAAATCAGTGAAATGATCAGGGCACGGCATCCCATCACGTTGACATCCATACAGTGCATTAACCTGTCTTGTTAAAGAAGTTCTTGATAGAATGGGATCCATCAATTCTTCTGGCCTCCTTCTCCTTCTTTTCATTATGTTTCTGATACCCATATTTATGTTTGTCCCCCGACATTTTCAATCACTCAGTCTCCTGTTCTTCCACTGTAACTTTACTTCTAACTTCAACTGTTCTCAGAGCAGCCTCAACTCTGATTGGTGATGTTCACTAGCTGGGGTGGGACTTACAATTTTATTGGGTCCCTCTTCTGATTGTCACTGAATGAGCTGAAATAATTAATAACCATCGGACTAAACCATTTTTAGGGAGGGGAGAGGAGATATTTGGAAAACTTCTTTCAAGAAATTGCATGTTTTTGTGGTTTTCATTAAACTTTCAGGCATACAGGCTGAAGCTGTAATAAATATATATATGTATATATATATATACACACTATAATTATTCATAGAGTAGAGGCCTATATAGCATAACTGCTGGATTTAGTGGGGGCCCCTGGGCAGTGGGGGCACCTATAATTGCCACCACCTTTGACGGCCCTGCTGCTCTAACCTGTCCACTGAAATCAGGAATACTGGGGCAAAATCATTTCTTTTTGCTTGTCTGATATGTGGCACGAAAGCTATGCTTTGTGAAAGTGGAAAAGATGTGAATGAAGCTTTCTGAAAAGCAATTTCTCTGCTGCCACTGGATGTAAATGATATAATGTGCAGGGTTTCTCCATTACATCCATCATTTAATTTTCCACAGCAATCTTTCCTTCTTTTACTTAGGCTCTAGGTACTGCTAGTATACACCAGACCCTTATGCACCATTCTCTTGTACACAAGAGATTATTCATCTGGAACATGTCTCTCTGTAGAAAGGAATGCACCTCTTGTATCATCGGTTATATCCTGCACACTAGCACTATCCAAAACAGTTGTGTTTTGCCATGTTGAGAATTTTTTTTACTTTGGGGTGTTCTGTCAGTTCTAAACAGAATTCTTGAACACGCTCACTGAAGGTTTGCTGTAAAGTGTGGTATAGCTCTGTGTGACAGAAATTTGGTAACAATCTGTAGAGCTACACATTTGGTTCCATGGACTAGTTTTAACAGACCACTATTTACATTTTCAAATATAAATGTGGAGTGTGCCCACAATTTAACAGACTTAGCAAAATGTGTAAGGAGATGCACATTAAACGTCATTGATGCTTCCCTGTAGAGCAACTGAAATCATAACAGAAATTCTAAGAGCATCTCATCTGCTTGGTTGAAGTCTTGAAAGGAGACCTGCTCTTTGAGAAGCAGAAATACAGCAGAAACCAAAAAGCTTGTAATTTATATACAGTGTATGGAGCAGTCCAAGACAGGCATGCTGTAGAATAGCACCCACACTCCCTATTCTGAGGCTTTCCAAAATTTCAGATCTCATATAATGAGATGTGGTGGTTTTATGTTTCTTAATCTGTTTTCTATGATTGATATGGGCTTCCAATGTACTAACCCCATTTCCATAAAAGTTGGGCTTTTTTCTAAAATGCAATAAAAACAAAAATCTGTGATTTGTCAAGTCTCTTGAAACTAATTAACTGACAAAAGAACAAAGAAAAGATATTCAATGTTTTCACTGACCAACTTAATTGTATTTTGTAAATATAAACAATTTTAGAATTGGATGCCTTCAACACACTTAAAACAAGTTGGGACAGAGGCATGTTTACCGCTGTGTTACATCACTCTTCCTTTTAATTACACTTTTTAATCATTTGGGAAATGAGGATACTAATTGTTGCAGTTTTGCAAGTGGAATATTTGCCCATTTTGCTTGATACAAGACTTCAGCTGCTCAACAGTCCTTGGTCGCCATTGTCTGATTTTCCTCTTCATGATGCGCCATAGGAGAAAGATCTGGACTGCTGGCAGGCCAGTCAAGAAAACGCACTCTGTGTCTACGAAGCCACGCTGTTGTAGCAGGTGCAGAATGAGGCCTGGCATTGTCTTGCTGAAATAACCATGGACTTCCTGGGAAAAGACGTTGCCTTGATGGCAGCATATGTCTCTCTAAAATCCCAATATACACCTCCACATCAATGGTACCTTCACACATATGCAAGTCACGCACTGATGCACCCCTATACCATTACAGATGCTGGCTTTTGCACCTTTTGCTCATAACAGTCAGGTTGGTCTTTTTCATCGTTGGCACGGAGAACTCTATGTCCTTTTTTCCGAAAACAAGCTGAAACGTGGACTCATCTGACCACAGCACATGTTTATACTGCCTTTCAGTCCATTTGAGATGAGCTCGGGTCCAGAGAACTCAGTGGCGTTTCTGCATAGAGTTGACGTGTGGCTTCCTCCTTGTGTAATACAGTTTCAGGTTGCATTTTTGGATGCAACGGTGGACTGTGTTAAGTGACAACAGTTTTCCGAAGTACTCCCGAGCCCATGTGGTTATATATTTTTGCAATCAAAATTATTCAACCCCCATTGCAAATCAGGTTTATTGTCAAAATTTACAGACTTTCAGCTGTTTGCAATGAACAAATCAAACAGTAGCAATTGAAATAGGTCAACACAACGAATGCATCAAGGGGTTTCCCCAAATTCAACTGAAAATGCAACTTATAATGACTTCTCCAGTCTCAAAATTATTCAACCCCCTGAATAGAATCCCTTACAACAGCACAAATATACAAAACAGATTTTGTCTCAAGCACCCCTGATGCAACTAATCAAGGGCTTCATTAGTTGCACCAGGTGTGCTTGAGCTGGAACACATGAAATACCTGAACTGGCTAGGGGCAGAAAATACATGAAATACCTGGATGGGGCAGAAAAAGGAAGCTATTAATGGCTGCAACCAGATTTCTGAGAAGGCAGGCTGTGAAAACACTTGAATGACTGCAAAAGGCCTGCAGCAAGACTTGGTGGCAACAGGCACTTAGGTTTCAGTGAGCACAGTATGGCGCGTACTAAACGCAGAAGGTTTCCATGCCAGAACTCCAAGACATACACCACTTCTGACCCAAAAGCACAAGAAAAGTCGGCTCAAAATCATATAAATAAGCCACAGAAGTTTTTGGATTCTGTTCTGTGGAAAAATGGAACAAAGCTGGAACTTTTTGGCACAATGGATCAGCGTTATGTCTGAAGAAAGAAGAATGAAGAAAAAACACTCTGTCCACAGTTAAGCATGGTGGTGGCTCAGTGATGCTCTGGGGCTGCTTTGCATCCTCTGGCACTGGAAACCTGCAGTGTGTGGGAGGCAGGATTCATTGAAGTATCAGGAAATAATAGGAGAAAACATCATGCCATCTGTGAGGAAGCTGAAGCTTGGGCGTCATTGGACCTTCCAACAGGACAATGATCCCAAGCATAGCTCAAATTCCACCAAGGCTTGGTTGCAGAAGAAGTCCTGGAAGAGTCTACAGGGCCATCACAGTCACCTGACTTGAACCCCATAGAAAATCTCTTGTGGGATTTGAAGAAGGTGGTTACAGCATGCAAACCCAAGAATATTACTGAACTGGAGGCCATTGCTCATGAGGAATGGGCTAAGATTCCTCAGGAACGCTGACAGAAGCTGGTGTCTGGCTATGCATCTATGCAGCAGGTCATAACAGCAAAAGGGTCTCTACTAAGTACTAAAGATGCATGCCATGAAGGGGTTGAATAATTTTGAAACTGGAGAAGTCGCATTTTCAGTTGAATTTGGGGAAACCACTTGAAGCATTGTGTTGAGCTACTTCAATTGCTTTTGTTTGATTTGTTCATTGAAAACAGCTGAAAGTCTGTCAATTTTGTAAACATTTTACAAAATAAACCTGATTTTCAATGGGGGTCGAATAATTTTGATTGCAACTGTATTTATCATAGTAGCATGACAATTTCTCAGGCAGAGCTGCCTGAGGGCTCGAAGGTCACGCACATTCAACAGTGGTTTCCGGCCTTGCCCTTTACGCAATGAGATTTCTCCGGATTCAGTGAATCTTTTCACAATATTATGCACTGTAGATGGTAAAAGACCTAAATTCTTTGCAATCTTGTGTTGCGCAATATTGTTTTTGAACTGACTGACAATTCTCTCATGACGTTTGGCACAAAGTGGTGAGCCACGACCCATCATTGCTTGCAAAGACTGAACTTTTGGTGGATGCTCCTTTTATGCCCAATCCTGATACCCTCCCCTGATTACCAATTAACCTGATCCTCCAAAATGGTGTTATTTGAATATTATATAAATTTTCAGTCTTATTTTGCCTCTGTGCCAACTTTGAGTGTGTTGAAGGCATCAAATTCTAAGTTTGTTTATATTTGTTTATTTGTTTATATTTGTTTATTTGTAAGTATGGAGTCCATGTCTGCATCAGGGTCAGTCTTTTGAAATGCATCATGTTCTGGAGTGTCGACTTCACTTTCTGTGTCACTTGCAAAAGTGGAAACACTGTCGTAGTTGTAATCTGGTGCATGGTCTGATGTTGGAAAATAGTCTGGAAAACACAAAACTAAACATTATTAAAACAACATTCAACAAGTGTCACATGTTGTGACAGTCTGATGTTAAACTACATTATCACAATGTGGCATAGGACGGTAGAATGCAACCTCACCTCCACATCTGCAGTACTGGAACACTGACTGTTGTCATGATGCAGACTGGGATCATCAGATATGAGTAAGGTCTGTATAATGACAAATTAACATGTATTACAGAATCATTTCAACATGTACATGTTCTTGCAAAAAGATCTTTTAAAGGAAACAACATAAACTGACTAGTCACAAAAAATAAATAAATAAATATAGGACCGCCCCTGAGTACAAATATCATAGTATATGTACAATGTGAAATCGTAAATGTAATTACATCATTAGAAATTATATTAAACAAAATGATACGTTTTGGAAGGGGGATTTTTTGCACAATGACTCTAAAAAACAGTATTGCACATAGCTGTATGAGGTGATAGTTAAAAGGAAATATCAGATGGTGGTTTAGTGTGCTAAACCCAGCTAGCCCAGCAAAGAGCAAAAATCAACTGGCTAATTTAAAAAACAGCAACAACAACAATAATAATAACATTGTTCAGAGTTTCATTATTACGAAAAAGACAAACACCATCTACTTACATTTTATCCTGTTGTCCAGTGGAGCCTCATTGGGGTTTGTGGAGTTTGTGCACACCTATATTTAACAAAGATGGTTACCCAAAAAAGGAAACCCAAAAAAAGTAAGGGGGTTGATCTACAAATGTCATGTTGATCAGGTATTTAATTGTACATTGCAATTTACATATGGTATCCAGTGTTCATAATTAAACACCATAAGTGCTTAGTTATGAAATACTTCAGCTGTTCCTTTATCAACAAGATGGTGGTAAGGGAGATTACTGGGCTTGAAGGTATGTGGTTTGCAAAGCCTGTGAAGTGCATGCCTGCAGTAGACCACAGTTACTCTGTTTAACCAATTACAGGCAGCTACTGTCAAAATCATTTCTTTCTTTTGGAGGCTGAAGGAGACTGAGAAGGCAGAAATAACAGCCTTAGGAACATTAAAAATTACTAGCCTTGTCATCCTCACCCACAGATGCACTGATCTCAGAGAGAACTGTTTAGTTAAAAAATGCATTTTAACACTGAACTAGGACGTTTGTTTTTATTAGGACATATTCTTTTATTAGTTTATTAGTGTTATTGCGTTAATCCTGTTCCTAAGTTGTGTCCCAAATGATGTACTATACACTATGCGCTCTACCGTCTAGTGTTTGAATTTTAGAAGGGCAGTATCGCCTCAAATGGAACACTATCGTTTTTTTTATTAACGGGAAGTATAAGCCGCTTCCTAGTCGATGGCACATGACGTCAAACACATGTAATGCAACGCCGCTAGCGTTAGCAGAATACCCAGAGTCGACGATAATTAATTTCTTCATTTTACTGTTTATGTCAATGTTACCTTTTATGCCCAACATGACCTCAGTGGGTCACACAAAAAGTGTGTGACCCAAGTCCTCTAAAGCATGGGAGCATTTTTGTTATATATAAATTGGACAAACAGTTCTGTTAATGTACAGTTTTAGTCTGAAGTTTACATTTGTAACACTCAGTTTGTGGATTTTATTTTAAAGAAACAAAAAAATGGTATTGAAAATGTGGCTTTTTAAAAAATCCGATCAAACGATTAATCGAAAAGATAAAAATAATCGGCCGAATAATCGATTATGAAAATAATCATTAGTTGCAGCCCTAGTATGATTACACACCATTCCATGCATTCCATTCTATGAATTTCTCAGCATGGTTAGTTAACAGTACTCATGACAGGAGAACTGTGCTGGTGGAACGGTTTTAGTGAATTTATTAAGAAGAACTGAATAGGGGAAATGCCTGAGACTTTGTTTTGGTCTGTGAAGGAGACATTCTAATCCTCATTTTGCTGTACCACAATGGAAAAAAAGAAAGCCGTAACCATGTTGTCAAGCCCAGATCAGTACAGAACAGCACGATCCAGCAATGGTAACCATTTGGCCTGATGATGGAAACGCACCTAAAGATATCAAGATGTGCTAGCAACATTTATTTCTATGGACACATGTATAGTTCAATGCTGTGTCCAATTGTTTGGATAAAATCCAGCTGACAGCCACTGACTCCAAAAAAAATTGCACATAGTAAAGGGTATGTCATTGCAGCCAGGAGCATGAAATATTGTAGACAATAGTGCACTCCTTTCAAATTTCTGATTTGTACTTAAGCCATATGCTGTTTATGTGGGTTTTTTTTTTCAAATTAAGGGTAACAACTATTCCAAAGGTAAAAAAAATGGTTAGTCTTTGTAATTTATCATAAAAATGTGAAAATGTTACATTTTATAACTTGTTAACCCATTACCAAACATGTTTCAACCTCTCCCCTCCAACCACCTTTTATATAAAGACCACATTCAATCCCACTCAACATTTTTTAGTTCAATACTCTGTTTCACTCAGAAATATCATATTACAGAAGTAAAAATGGTTGCGAATGATGTTTAATGTTGACTTTTTTTGGACACTGCTCAAAGTATCTGATATTTGTATTTCTGTATTTTCAGTAATGATACTTTTTTTTTTTCAAGCCACCTTGAATGGCTACTGCAGAAAGATGTAGCAAATGAAGAATTGGAAGCCAGGGCCTCAAAGGCTAGCCATTATATTACAGAAAAGACAATGGACATTAACAAACAAAAAAAGAATGTAAATGGTGGGAGTATCCAGTATGTGCAGTGGAGGATATTTTTTTGTACTAGTAAACAAGTAAACTGCAACATGTGTTTTTCTTTATTAAATAATTAACTAAAATTAATTAGAAAATTGTCTTGGTCTTTATTTATCTATGAACACACACTAAGAAATGTGATATGTAACACATATGAGAGTTTTGTTGTGGTGTTGCTGGGATCATACCAGTGTCTAAAAGACAACATATGCCGGTCTATCAACACACCCGCTTCCCGTGCTGGAGCACTAAACCAGCATTGGAAGCATTATTTCTGCACAAACCCAGTAAGACTCAGTACTACTGCACACTGCACTTTATATAGCTGCATCAGTCATTTTATACTACGGAACTTGTTTTTGCTGCCAGTATTGCTGCTATACTTGTGTTGCTACATTACACAATAGCTTACCGTTACAGTCCATGTTTACAGTTTACAGTTCATGTTCTGTGTATTTACTGTCCTGTGTATTTATTGTTTTGTTCTGTGTATTTATTGTTTTGCACTCGTCTCACACTGTTGTGTATTTGCACTTTATGTAGTCTTGCGTACTGTTCCGTGTTGCACCATGGTCCTGAAGAAATGTTATTTCGTTCCAATGTATACAAGCTATATAGAGGAATGACAATAAAAACCCACTTGACTTGACTGGAGACCAGCAAACCAGCAACCAGCTGGTCCCAGCGTGCAAAACATATCTTATGGTGGTGACCAGCAATGCTGGATTTTTCAGCAGGGAAACCAAGTGCATCTGCACTACCAGCAGTCATAAAAATACACACACAGGATAATATAAAGTGAATCAGTGGGCTTCCTGTAACAGGCCCAGCACTGTAGATTCCTGTAGGCAATCAGTGTCTGTGACAGAGAGTGACACACCCCCTAGATTTGATCTCCATTTGGGCTAAAATACACTATATGGCCAAAACACCCTGGCCATCACACCCATATGTGAGCCCTACTGTTGCCAGAAAGTTGTAAGTTGTCTAGAATATTTTTGTATGCTGTAGCACAAATATTTCATTTCACTGTAACTAAGGGGCCAATCCTGTTTCATTCCCAAACCTCGGGATATAATGTATTGGTCAGCCCTAATAGTTTAATTGTCAAGCTATTGATAGATATAAAATTGTAGCCCTCCCATTTAATATCACCACCAGCCTCCACTGGCTGGGCATGATGGTATTCTTGTTAGAAGATGTTGGTGTTGGTGTTTTGTTTATTTTAACATATTATTGCAGTGCTTTAACACATGTTAGGCATGAAATAAACTGTTGTGCCAAGAAGTGTGTTTGTACAGAGAGATGTGTGACAGGAAGAAATGCAAACTTGGTATTGAATAATGTTTGTTAGCAAATGTGAAAACTGCAGTATTGCTTTCAGGGATTTCATTCAAAGATAATATATAAGTGTACCAGGTATATAAGTAGGGTGGTACGGTAGCACCCACAGCTCCAGGGTCCTTGATTCGGTCCTGAGCTCAGGTTATTGTGTGTGTGGAGTTTCACGTGTTCTCCCCTTGTTTGTGTGGGTTTCCCTGGGGTTCTCTGGTTTCCTCCCACCTCCAAAAAGATGCCAGCAGGTGAATTGGTGACTCTAGATTGCCCAAAGGTGTACAGTGGTGCTTGTGAACCATTTAGAATTTTCTATATATCTGCATAAATATCACCTAAAACATCATCAGATTTTCACACAAGTCCTAAAAGTAGACAAAGAGAACCCAATTAAACAAATGAGATAAAAATATTATACTTGGTCATTTATTTATTAAGGAAAATGATCCAATATTACATACCTGTGAGTGACCTGTGAACCTCTAGGATTAGCAGTTAATTTGAAGGTGAAATTAGAGTCATGTGTTTTCAATCAATGGGATGACGATCAGGTGTGAGTGAGCACCCTGTTTTATTTAAAGAACAGGGATCTATCAAAGTCTGAGCTTCACAACACGTTTGTGGAAGTGAATCATGGCACAAACAAAGGAAATTTCTGAGGACCTCAGAAAAGGAGTTATTGATGCTCATCAGGCTGGAAAAGGTTACAAAACCATCTCTAAAGAGCAATACGTGTAATAGTCTGCAAGGTTACAAAGGAACCCAAGGTAACTTCTATGCAACTGAAGGCCTCTCTCACATTGGCTAATTTTTATGTTCGTGGGTCCACCATCATGAAAACACTGAACAACAATGGTGTGCATGGCAGGGTTGCAAGGAGAAAGCCACCACTCTCCAAAAAGAACACTGCTGCCCTTCGGCAGTTTGCTAACGATCATGTGGACAAGTCAGAAGGCTATTGGAAAAATGTTTTGTGGATTGATGAGAACAAAATCAAATTTTTGGTTTAAATGAGGTGTTATTTGTGGAGAAAGGAAAATACTGCACTCCAGCATAAGAACCTTATCCCATCTGTGAAACATGGTGGTGGAAGTACAATGGTTTGGGCCTGTTTTGCTGCATCTGGGCCAGGACGACATGCCATCATGATGGAACAATGAATTTAGAATTATACCAGCGAATTCTAAAAGAAAATGCCAGGACATCTGTCCATGATCTGAATCTGAAGACAAAGTGAGTCATGCAGCAAGACAATGACCCCAAGCACAAAGTCGTTCTACCAAAGAATGGTTAAAGAAGAATAAAGTTAATGTTTTGGAATGGCCAAGTCAAAGTCCTGGTTCACATACTTTTGCCACTCACAGATATGTAATATTGGATAATTTTCCTCAATAAGTAAATGACCAAGTATATTTTGTCTCATTTGTTTATTTGGGCTCGCTTTGTCTACTTTTAGGACTTTTATGTGTGAAAATCTGATGATGTTTTTGGTCATATTTATGCAGATATATTTAAAAAATTCTAAAGGGTTCGCAAACTTTCAAGCAACACTAAGTGTGAGAGTGTAAATGCGTGTGTGGTGCCCTATGATGGACTGTTCCAGTGTTCCTGGGATAGGCTACGGATCCACTGTGACCCTGACGAGGTAAAGCAATTCCCAAGAGGAATGCACAGGCAAGTGATGGAGCACAGGCAATTGCAGTCACAGGCAATACTAAGTGGTTTTCCAAAAACCACTAGTCCAAACACAGCAGCGGTACAGGCATTCTTACTAGGTCCAAATACATTATATAAATTTTACATATACACGTGGAATAGCTCACATAGTGTAATGGTGTGACTAACAGTAAAAATAGTGGTCTTTCTCTACTTGCTTCTGACTTAGGAAAGAGTTCATAAATATAACGAAGAGGGCCAACTGATTTGTCTGAAGCATGTGTGATCTCAGTATTACATATTTGTTATTCGATATAACTGCCACTTGCCAATAACTGATTTTCTTTTCAGATATATTTCAGAGGCTTTGATGTACCTGTTAACTGTGTTACAATAATTGCTAAGGAGAGATCTATGAATCAAGTGAGCAAAGAGGGGAGATAAGGGGAAAGGGCTGTGAGAACAGAGCTCCAGCTTCTTTCAGCAAGTTGTCAGGCTATCCATTAATAGGTTGAATCTTCAGGTGTGTACAAAATAAATATCCAGGGACAACAAGGCAGGACAGAGGGTGAAGGGGTCATTTACCCTGGGGCCAGGTCACATTCTCTGCCTCTTAACCTTGCTGTGAAAGAAGGCACTTCAGAAGGAAGGCGAGTCTGAACAGGAATGTCATTAGAGGGAAAGGTTTTGAGAAATTCTATGACTGAATAACCCAAATCATCCTTTATGATTATTTAGTATTCAGCCCAGCATCCACTGTCTCTTTGATTCTGGTTCAGAACCACTACTGAGGTTTGTATCACTTTTATTTCCTCACTTTTTTTTTTTTTTTTTTTTTTTTTAAATATACATTAAAGGACCCAAATGACCTCTGATCCCCTGACATATGTCTCATCACCATGTGCCTTCCAGATGTGCAAATGCCTAAGCTTGTGACCACCACACTCACCTCTAGGTGGCAGCACTAAAAGTCTTTTAGGAATATTTTAGATGTATGCAAGTAAAAAGTATATTCCCATGATTTTGAAAGAAATTTTTTTGTTTTGAGTGTTGACAGTAAGTTTAAGTAACACCAGATTGCAGTGGGACATTCCATTTCAAGTGGTCCAATACAGGTTTCTCGACCATTTTTAATTTTCCTAATTTTCTTTTTGAGTGATTACCTCTATGTATTGGCATTACAAAACCAGTTTTTTTTTTAAAATTATTATTTAAATTATTATAATTTTTTTTTTTACTTACATAATTTTACTTTTAACTATGACGGTCATCTTTGTCTCGTGGAGCTAGGATGGTCCTATCTCCTTGGAACAAAAACTTTTTCTGTTTTCTAGAGCACATTACAAGGTACATTGACATTTTTTTTATTTCCCTGTACCTTGTAATGTGCTATAGAGATCAGGACCATCCTGAGCAGAAATATTGAGGTTTCTGTAAACAGCTTTATGGTATAACCAAAAAGATGTCAGTCACGGTTAAACCAGGTAAAATCATTTTTTAAAAACCTGGTGATTTTGCAATGCCAGTACATAGAGGTAATCATTCAAAAAATGAGAAAATTTTTAAACGGTCAAGCAACCAACTTTACAATTATTGGACCACTTGAGATCGACCGACAGGTTTATAAAAAAAATATATCTTTGTTAAACATCGGTGTGCAACAATTATTGGCAGCCCTATGATTTCATATGAGAAAAATATATTTGAAGTATTTTCCCATTGATATTTTATATTTTTTTAACACCTGGGTGACTAGGAACAGGAAATTGTTCAGCCATGATTTCCTGTTTCACAGGGGTATAAATATGAGGTAACACATAGGCCAAATTCCCTTAGTCATTCATAATAATGGGTAAGACCAAGGAATATAGCTGTGATGTGCAGCAAAAGGTTGTTGAGCTTCACAAAATGGGAAGTGGCTATAAGAAAATAGCACAAGTATTGAAAATGCCCATTTCCACAATCAGGGCAATAATTAAGAAGTTCCAGTCAACTGGAAACGTTATGAATCAACCTGGAATTGGACGTGTGTCTATATTGTCTCAACGCACTGTGAAGAGGACGGTTCGAGTGGCCAAAAAATCTCCAAGGATCACAGCTGGAGAATTATAGAAATTAGTTGCGTCTTGGGGTCAGAAAGTCTCCAAAACTACAATCTGAAGTCACCTGGACATTTTATCAGGATACATGGCATCATGGACTCTATCAAATATCAACAGATATTAAATGAAAACCTGACTGCCTCTGCCAGAAAGCTTAAAATGAGCCGTGGTTGGATCTTCCAGCAGGACAATGATCCAAACCATACATCAAAATCAACACAAAAATGGTTTACTGACCACAAAATCAAGGTCCTGCCCTGGCCATCCCAGTCCCCTGACTTGAAACTCATAGAAAACCTGTGGGGTGAACTGAAGAGGAGAGTCCACCAGTGTGGACCTCGAAATTTGAAGGGTCTGGAGAGATTCTGTATGGAGGAATGGCCTCAGATCCCTTGTCATGTATTCTCCAACCTTATCAGGTATTACAGTAAAAGTGTGTTTATTTGCAATTGTTTAATATCCATGAGGGCAGAATATTTTTATTAATATTTTTAACAAAAGATCAAAAGGTTAAACAATAAAGACAATTTTTCACAGCCTTCTTTTGCTCATATTTACCAAGGGTGCCAAAATTAGTGGAGGGCACTGTATTAAGTTCTCCGTTTCAACTGCCAAAAGCAGTTGATAAGAGCTCAAGTATACCCTTCAACCTCTCTCTCTCTCTCTCTCTCTCTCTCTCTCTCTCTCTCTCTCACACACACACACACACACCAATAGCCCCAGGTGGAGCTGAAATAGGTGGCCTCATGTGGAATGGCAGAGCTGGTGGCGTACAACAGGTAGTGTGCTGTGGTACCCATGGTAGAGCACTGGCGATGTGCGTAAAGTGTGCCAGGATAGTGGAGGGTTTGGTGGTCCAGACTTGTTTACTGGGTAGAGCCAATTTAAACAAACATGGATGCCTGTTAAAACCTTCCCCTTTCTTTTTGCACAGCATCAGCTTATTCTGGCACATTCTTATAATGCATAGTTGTGTTTGTGTGTGTGTGTGTGTGTGTGTGACCAAAGACCAAAGTTTTCTTATGCAGACTGCAAGAGTTTTCCTGGCACAAGGGGGTGGGGGCGGGCATATAGCTGTGTTAGAAAATTAGTCCGTTATACTCTTTCTCACTTTAGGTGGCATATAGATAGAACTCCTGCTCTACTCTGTAACTTATGGGTAAATAATGGATATTGGTTCACTTAATGTTTGTGTTACAACTGGAAAAGAATAGTGGTTTACTGGAATATTCCATCTGAAGATGTCTTTGGATTATGATGTAATGGTTTGGGTTGGGTATAACATCAGTTACAGTGGGGGGGGGGGTATTTGATCCCCTGCTGATTTTGTACGTTTGCCCACTGACAAAGAAATGATCAGTCTATAATTTTAATGGTAGGTGTATTTTAACAGTGAGAGACAGAATAACAACAAAAAAATCCAGAAAAACGCATTTCAAAAAAGTTATAAATTGATTTGCATTTTAATGAGGGAAATAAGTATTTGATCCCCTATCAATCAGCAAGATTTCTGGCTCCCAGGTGTCTTTTACACAGGTAATGAGCTGAGATTAGGAACACCCTCTTAAAGGGAGTGCTCCTAATCTCAGCCTCTTACCTGTATAA
The DNA here is from genome assembly GCA_023630585.1 of Cranoglanis bouderius. NCBI lineage: Eukaryota > Metazoa > Chordata > Actinopteri > Siluriformes > Cranoglanididae > Cranoglanis > Cranoglanis bouderius. Next base: position 14,395,168 of record CM042566.1, read on the forward strand.
AAGACACCTGTCCACAGAAGCAATCAATCAATCAGATTCCAAACTCTCCACCATGGCCAGGACCAAAGAGCTGTCCAAGGAGGTCAGGGACAAGACTGTAGACTTACACAAGGCTGGAATAGGCTACAAGACCATCGTCAAGCAGCTTGGTGAGAAGGGACAACAGTTGGTGTGATTATTCGCAAATGGAAGAAACTGTCAGTCTCCCTCGGTCTGGGGCTCCATGCAAGATCTCACCTCGTGGAGTTTCAATGATCATGAGAACAGTGAGGACTCAGCCCAGAACTACACGGGAGGATCTTGTTAATGATCTCAAGGCAGCTGGGACCATAGTCACCAAGAAAACAATTGGTAACACACTACGCCATGAAGGACTGAAATCCTGCAGCGCCCGCAAGGTCCCCCTGCTCAAGAAAGCACATGTACAGGCCCATCTGAAGTTTGCCTGAATGATTCAGAGGAGAACTGGGTGAAAGTGTTGTGGTCAGATGAGACCAAAATCGAGCTCTTTGGCATCAACTCAACTCACCATGTTTGGAGGAGGAGGAATGGTGCCTATGACCCCAAGAACACCATGCCCACCGTCAAACATGGAGGTGGGAACATTCTGCTTTGGGGGTGTTTTTCTGCTAAGGGGACAGGACAACTGCACCACATCAAAGGGACGATGGACGGGGCCATGTACCGTCAAATCTTGGGTGAGAACCTCCTTCCCTCAGCCAGGGCATTGAAAATGGGTCGTGGATGGGTATTCCAGCATGACAATGAGCCAAAATACACAGCCAATTAAACAAAGGAGTGGCTCAAGAAGAAGCACATTAAGGTCCTGGAGTGGTCTAGCCAGTCTCCAGACCTTAATCCCATAGAAAATCTGTGGAGGAAGCTGAAGGTTCGAGTTGCCAAATGTCAGCCTCGAGACCTTATGACTGGGAGAGGATCTGCAGAGGAGTGGGACAAAATCCCTCCTGAGATGTGTGCAAACCTGGTGGCCAACTACAAGAAACGACTGACCTCTGTGATTGCCAACAAGGGTTTTGCCACCAATTACTAGGGGTCAAATACTTATTTCACTCATTAAAATGCAAGTCAATTCATAACTTTTTTGAAATGCGTTTTTCTGGATTTTTTTTGTTGTTATTCTGTCTCTCACTGTTAAAATACACCTACCATTAAAATGATAGACTGATCATTTCTTTGTCAGTGGGCAAACGTACAAAATCAGCAGGGAATCAAATACTTTTTCCCCCAACTGTACTAGTTCTTAACCCTGCCAAGCCATAGTGCCAACAATGTCACACAAAGCAGTGTGATAAAGGCGAATCTGTGTTTTGATCTCAACACCTGTACATCATGGCTTTTTATGGGTGGCCAGCTTGGTACTAAGGTCCTGGGGCTGAGGTCCTGGGCCTGTGGGGATGAGCTTTGAGTGGCTGACTTTCTCACATGTCACCAGTTCAAATGGTTACCATCCTACACAGTGTTGCAATGGCCTTTTTTTCTTCCTCCCTTGCTCTGTTCTCTTCTCTTGAAATTGGTGCAACATTTGTAATTCTCTCTCGAGACCTCTATTCTTCTCTTTTCCTCTCTTCTTCGCTCCACTCATGGCAAAAAGCCACACTAGTTCAGATGTCACCTTTCTCCGGCCATGCAAGATGAATATTTGATCAGTAGTCAGAGCTTCCAGAGGCTCCTTTCCAACATTCTTTCTTTTGCCAAACTCCCTGCCCCATGCCCTCATGCTCTAAAGACTGGGCAGCTCCAACTGTCAATGATGTTAGTTTAGGCATTGTACACGGCTGGGTGAAGCTCAATGGGCAGCTTGTCTGTAGACCAGCCCCCTACAATGGTCTTCTTTCTCCATGAGATTTGTTCATAGCTTTGTCCCTCTTCATGAAGAGGACTCTTTCTCTTGCTCCATCTTTCCTTTAGCATATTTCCTCTAGGGCTGGAGTCAGGAAGTCACAGTTAAATAAGTAGAGGCAGAGCTGAACTGTGACTGAGCAGTAAGTTGTTTCAACATACTCTGCATGTAATTACAAGTGCAGCATAGTAGAAGTAAATCTGGCTTTCACTGAGTAGCTTGTAATTCCCAACAAAGAAAAGCCAAAGAAAATGCCCCCTCAACTCAAAATTCCTACTCGGGAACTCTGCGTAGTCTTCTCAACTATGAGCTCCTCTGAGTTCAGGGTCTGACATCAAATCAACAAGGCTGAGCACAGCATCAGAAGTAAACAAAGCAGCACTTCTTACCTTTAAATGAGTTATACTGTTTATACAAGTATTTGCTGTAGATCCATCAACATACAGCCATATTTGCTTGTTAAATCTATAACACTGACTATACAGTTCACTGTTTTGAGCATGAAAATATACATCACTCATCACAGCTGACTAGCTTGCTGCACACAAAGTCAAACGTGGAGTCGTCCATGTTTTTTCTCACTTTGTACCTCTTACAGAGGTTGAAAATGACACCACTCTGAGCGTTGACTTCCCACTTCTGAGGTAAGTTGACTTAGCAGTGACTAAGCCAGAATATCTAGATTGGCTGAATATATAACGCTGAATTTCCCCTTTCCTATATGTAGGGGGTATAAGCTTACCTTGTAAGGATACAAGGTATGGGGAACTACTGTGTGTGTGTATTCTGTTTCATTCACACTCACACGCTAAAGTGATTATCACTAAGCAGTCATCTGAATGTTTATTTGAACACATTAGGCAAAATAATATTTATGTAATATTTTTCTTGAGTATCTGCTGGCTGCCAGAGCCAGACACTTTTCCCCCACTTTTAAAAAAAGCAAACGCTGAACATGTGGTCAGACAGAGAGCATATGTATGTGTGTGTGTGTGTGTGTGTGTGTGTGTGTGTGAGAGAGAGAGAGAGAGAGAGAGAGAGAGAGAGAGAGAGAGAGAGAGAGAGAGAGAGAGAGAGAGAGAGAGAGAGAGAGAGAGAGAGAGAGAAGGGAAGTAGCATGTAATTTGTTGTCACTTGTCTGTCATGGAATTCATGGACACAGCATTTAAAAAAAATAATTATGACAAATAGATCATGTTGTTTTAAGGAGCATAGCTGCTTAAATTTTGAGTGATTACCTCTACGTATTGGCACTGCAAAACCACCAGTTTTTTATTTTTTATTTTTATACATGGTTTAAAAAGACATCCATATTTGTGTTATGGCACACAACAAATTTTGGCTATACAGCAGTTTATGGAAACCTCAATATCCTCAATATGGTCCTAGCTCCTTGGAACAAAAACTGATCTGTGATGTTCATAAAAGCAGTAAGTCACTTACTGCTTTTATCACAGGAAAAACAACAGCGTAGCGCTGGTTATGACACTGTTCATTTGTACAACACCCAACTGGACACTGTAATTCCATATTTGGATAAAATCTATTCACGCATACCAACTGTACATCTGTATCAACATGATAGATCAGGGTTCTTCAAATCTGGACCCTGAGGTCCACTGTCCTGCAGAGTTTACCTCCAACCCTAATCAAACACACTTGAACAAGGTTCAGGAACCAAGGTCTTCAGGATTACTAGAAAATTACAGGCAGGTAAGTTTGGAGGTTGGAGCTATACTTATGCTTGTCACTGAGGTCTAAAATGTTACATTTGATATTGGCAACAGTGAAGCATGATCCATCACAGCCTTCTTCAAATCTGTAGAGTATATCTCCAACCTCAAACTTACCTGCCTGTAATTGTCTAGTAATCATGAAGACCTTGGTTAGCTTGTTCAGGTGTGTTTAATTAGGGTTGGAGCTAAACTCTGCAGGACACTGGACCTCGAGGGCCAGATCTGAAGAATCCTGATCTATCATGTTAGTACTGGTGTACAGTTGGTATGCATGAATAGATTTTATCCAAATATGAAATCACAGTGTTCAGTTGGGTGTTATACAAATTAACATTTTCATAAACAGAGCTTTGGTGTTCTCCTGTGATAAAAGTAGTAAGTGACTACAGCTCAGAAGTCACTTACCCGAAAGTGAAGGGAATTTTTTTGTAAAAAATTACACTTTCTCACCCCCATAAAAAAAAAAAAAATAATAATAAGAGAAGTCTCAAACCTGAACTATTCTGCATGCCCACTATACTTACCTAGATACCTAAAAAATTAAGACTGAGACTCGAACCCTTCCCATTATAAATTGACCCTAAAAGTGGAACTGTGACATAAGTTCTAAGTCTAAGGAAGAAGAATGTGCAAAATGTTTACATATGTACATGTTCCTTGTAATGTGCTGTAGAGAGTTTGTTCCAGGGAGCTAGGACCATCCTGAGCCGAGATATTGAGGTTTCTGTAAACAGCTGTGTAACCAAAATTTGTTGTGTGCCATGACACAAAGATGGCTGTCGTAGTTAAACTAAGTAAAACTTTTTTTTTTAATGGTGGTTTTGTATTTGGTGCAAATACATAGAAGTAATCACTCAAAAAAATTTGGAAAAATTAAAAATGGTCAGGTCAAGCAACCTTTATTGGACAACTTGAGATGGAATGACCCGAAACCTTCCTAAAAGAGGAACTACAGTAGTGATCAGAGGCAATGAATACATCTCCATCTCTCTCTCTCTCTCTCTCTCTCTCTCTCTCTCTCTCTCTCTCTCTCTCTCACACACTCTCACACACACACACACACACACACACACACAAAATACTGAGGCCATGATCAGGTCACAGGATTTAGACATGCATAACCTCTGGATGTGATGTTTGATCCTGTGCCAGGGGTCATGTAGGAATGGCAGTGCTGTCACACAGAGGAAATAATAATTTAGTCTAAAGTCTTTTTGAAGAAATACTCTGACACAGCACAGACACAATAAGTAAAAAGTATTAAATAATACAGTATATAAGCTACGCTCAGATATACAATGGGGGTAAAAAGTATTTGATGCCCTGCTGATTTTGTACGTTTGCCCACTGACAAAGAAATGATCAGTCTATAATTTTAATGGTAGGTGTATTTTAACAGTGAGAGACAGAATAACAACAAAAAAATCCAGAAAAACGCATTTCAAAAAAGTTATAAATTGATTTGCATTTTAATGAGGGAAATAAGTATTTGATCCCCTATCAATCAGCAAGATTTCTGGCTCCCAGGTGTCTTTTACACAGGTAATGAGCTGAGATTAGGAACACTCTCTTAAAGGGAGTGCTCATAATCTCAGCCTCTTACCTGTATAAAAGACACCTGTCCACAGAAGCAATCAATCAATCAGATTCCAAACTCTCCACCATGGCCAAGACCAAAGAGCTGTCCAAGGATGTCAGGGACAAGATTGTAGACCTACACAAGGCTGGACAGGACAAGAAAACCGTATCCACTGCCACCTCCGTTGTCAAGAATTGGAGCAAATATACAACCCAATTCCGAAAAAGTTGGAACAATATGGAAAATGCTAATAAAAACGAAGAGGAGCGATTTGTACTTTGACTTGTATTTAAATATAAAGCATATAAAGACAAGGTATTTGATGTTTTACCTAATCAACTGCATAGTTTTTTGAAGATAAACATTTATTTTTGAAATTGATACATGCAGCACATTCCAAAAAAGTTGGGACGGGGCAATTTAGAACTAATAGCGATGTGACAAGTTGAAATAAGAAGGTGATGTGAAGCAGGTGAGGCAATCGTGTAATCATAGTATATAAGGAGGCTCCAAAAAAGGCCTAGTCCTTCAAGAGCAAGGATGGGGCGAGGCTCGCCAATCTGCCAAGAGATGTGTCAGCGAATAAGCCAACACTTTGAGAACAACATTCCCCAAAGACAAATCAGTAGGATTTTGGGCATTTCACCTTCTACAGTGCACAATATAATTAAAAGATTCAAGGAATCTGATCAAATCTCTGACGTAAAGGGCAAGGCCGAAAACCACTTCTGAATATGTGTGATCTCCGTTCCTTCAGACATCACTGTCTTAAAAACCGTCATGAGTCTGTAATGGAGATCCGGACATGGGCTCGGGAATACTTTAGTAAACCTTTGTCAGTCAACACCATTCACCGCTGCATCCACAGATGCAAGTTAAGGCTTTACTGTGCAAAGCAGAAGCCATACATCAACACTGTCCAGAAGCCCCGTTGGCTTCTCTGGGCTCGGTCTCATCTGAGATGGACAGTAGCACAGTGGAATCGTGTTCTGTGGTCCGACGAGTCGACATTTCAAATAGTTTTTGGACAAAACAGCTGTCGTGTTCTCTGGGCCAAAGAGGAAAAGGACCATCCAAGCTGTTATCAGTGTCGGGTCCAAAAGCCAGCATCTGTCATGGTATGGTGGTGTGTCAGTGCCCATGGCATGGGTAACTTGCACATCTGTGAGGGCATCATTAATACAGAAAGGTATGTACACATTTTGGAGCAACATATGCTGCCAAACTATATTCTGCCCGGATGGTTGTGTAAGCAGAAAGTGCAGAGACCTGTCTCCGACTGAGAATGCGTGGCGCAGTATGAAGCACAAGATAAGACAACGAAGGCCTCGTACAGTTGCGCAGCTGAAGAAATGCGTAACGGATGAATGGGAGAAAATTCCGCTTGCTAAACTTAACCAACTGGTGTCTTCAGCGCCCAAACACTTAATAAGTGTTATTAAAAGAAAAGGTGATGTTACACAGCGGTAAACAGTCGACTGTCCCAACTTTTTTGAAATGTGTTGCAGTCATCAGAGTTGAAATGAGTGTGAATTTAATTTATTTTTGAAAATATACAAAGTAAAACATCAAATAATGTGTTTTCACTATAGTACAGGGTGAACTGAATTTTCAAATGACAATTTTTTTTTAATATTATTATTTATTTATTTATTTTTTTTGCATTTTCCATACTGTCCCAACTTTTTCGGAATTGGGGTTGTACAACCCACACGATTAGCTCAGTGTTGCCAACTCTCATGAGACAAATACTCAAAAACAAGCCCAATATTATTATAGCTTGTTATGGACTCGATGTATATAGACTCAATAAATGAGCCTGCAACATATTAAACTGAAACCACTCACAGTTTGAAAAGCAAAAACAAAAGCATTTATTTAATAAAAAAATCATTAAGTGCCAACAAAACTTATAGGGAGGACAGGCACTATCCACTCATGTCTGATCACCTGCGAGCAGAACATAATTGGAGAGATGGAAACGGAGATTACATTAGAACCATAACTACTATTAGTATATATATGAGTATGCTACGCTTGTTTTTTTTAGTTTTTCTTTTATGACCTGTAATAATTGTGGGGAGTCGAAATACACTACAGCACTGATATTATTGTGAGGCCGTGAGCAGACAGTGTCAATACATTGGGGAAAATAGCAACCATAAATGTTAAAAAAAAATGAGGTTGCTTGTCAGATTTTCCTAACAAGCAATCATATTTTTTAAAACAGGCCCAAAAAACCGCGACCCGTGATTTTTTTTTTTTCAAGCGACTTCAGAAAAAAAGAAGCCTAAAGTCACGTATTATAAGTGGACTTGGCAACTCTGATAAGTATACCTCAAACCATCAGATTCATCCACGCAGCGAGCAGTGCCGAAGCACAACCCACGTTTAAAAAAAAAAAAAAAAAAACTCCGCAAGTATCTTGCAATTTTATGATTCAAACAGAGATGGCGATAGAGGGGCAAAAGTTCAGTACTGCAGCTTTAAAGAGTATCTGTTCCAATACATTTGCTCACCTAGAAATTGGGTGGTCTGCCACCAATGGTGTCATGTTCTAAGTTAATTAACACCTCTAGATGTAAATATCAAGAAATGAAAGGGGGGGGGAAAAGGCTGTTCCAATACTTTTGGAGGGGACTGTATTTATCTGTGATTTTAAACTATCCAGTAACCGTGTTACATGAAGATGAATGTCCTGGCTGGCACTTAAAAATACTGTTTTTCGCTCATTGTGAAATGCTGAGTGTGAACTAGGCATGTAAGATAGATCATAAGAATCCGTCATCACAAAGGACAGTTTCACAAAAGCACTCCTGTAAACCATCAGCACGAAACATTAAACAGATTTAAGAGTTATCTGACTTCAAATATGTCTTGTGAAAGTGAATTTGCCTGGGGAAAAGATGGAAAATGTCTGATGCATTATTCATTATGTAAACTGGGAGTGCTATACTTCCCTCTTATCATTCTATCTGTATGATGGACGTTGGGAAGGCAGAACTGAACATAACTTTTTTTAATGCCCCGAGGTAATGAGAGAGAAAACAGAAACAGACACAGAGAGAAGGACTTAATCCTCTCTTAGGAGTAACACATGTCTGACCATAATTACATCCTTGAAACCTTTCTCTGACCTTTGACTTCTACCCCTCATTCCAGAGATGACTGCTTTGAGTGTGTCACATTTAATCAGTAACACACACACACACACACACACACACACACACACACACATACACACACACGCGCACAAAAAAAAAAAAACCTCCCAAACTACTCAAAACCCATTAATTTCATTCCTCTTTGAGCCATTTCCTTCCCTCTAGACAGAATGTTGTTGCTTTTACAGTTGTATAATTGTCTTTTTATCCAGTGGCAGTAAACAACTTTTGAATTTCTAAACCACATCCTTATTCTTGTATTTGCTTTCTGCTCCTCTGGATAGGACGTGAGGCAAGAAAAAGAGGTCTGTAGGGTCTGTTGATGAGAAGTGAGCAGACACACAATTCCCTTGAAGGGATTTCCGCTTCTTTTTGCTTTCGACACTGTCATATTAAATAAAAGTCCTGTTCCTGTATGTGCACTGAAGTTATAGAGAACCCTCTCTGAACTGAACAGAAAGTGCAGAAAGGTTTCTTCTTTATTTTGTGGAACAGTTCTCCATACCAGTTGGATGTGATCTCCCTTCACTACAATTAAGGTTAACTCACAAGGTAACTGTCAACTACCTCGTGACCTAAGTCAGGTGTGTTAGAAAATGTAAAAAAATATATATTTTATGAGGTGATTTTTAATAAATCTCTCATTTAGGTTGAGGTCTGTTTCCCCTTTACACCTTCTTTGTCCCTGTTTCCATGACCTGGGATCAGTCACTGACTACCAGCATTGAGGCAACATGGCCTGGGTCAGTTCATGACTAGTATTCTCAGAGAATCTAGATTATTACCGGTTAGAGCTTGATATTAATGCTAACTACATTACTGTATACGGTTTTGCGTTAAAAATATTTTTCTTAAAATGTTCTGGTCCATTGTGCATTGTAGTTCAATTACATGAGCTAGTTGGAAACAGAGGGTCATCATCGGCGGACTTGTGGAGCCCTTCGGCCATGGCCTCTGTGTTTCATTATTATTTCTTTTCTTTTATATATTTTTTTGTTTTAAACCCACTAAGATCCTAAGCTAAGCTAAGCTAAGTGGCTACTGCCGCAATGGCGCCGCTTCTGCTAGTGAGCAGGGGCGGCTACAGATCACATGTGCTCTACTGTCTTCACTCCCATTGGTAGTCGCTGCATCAAGTTGCTCCAAATTTGCATAAAGTTAGACTTTTCTCAACTTTCAAAGTCCTTGGACACGCCCACATCTAGTCGCCAAGGGTCGCTGTCGCTCATGTCGCCGGAAGTCGCCAACTCTCATTGAAAATGAACGGTCTCCGGTCGCTTTGTGGCTGCAAGTCGCTGGATGTGTGAATGCACCTTAAGACGTATGAGAGGATATGGATATTTTGTCCGGAAGAAGAAGAGGAATTATAATAATAAGTATGAGAAATAACAATAGTGATGCTTTGCTCCCCAAGCACCAATAATAATAAGCTTATAAAGCAGAACAGTATGTTGGCTTTGTCAATAGATTGATAGATAGATAGATTGATTGATTCTGGGTATGTCTCAATCAGCTCCATAATTCAGTAGGTAGTGAATCAGTATATTGTGTACACATGTTCAGGCACTAGTAAGGACCCTGGCTCACTACACATTGGCACACTGATAACCCAGTTTCTGGCGACATGACTAGGTACTCACGTTGTAAAAATCACTAACATAAGTAATCGTATAGTGTTCAGTTGGCGTATCGTTAGCTCGCTAGCACGGCTAGTTAGATGGACAGAGAGAGAGAGGAAGTGAGAGTCCTGTGCAAGTACTGTGCAAAAGTTTTAGGCACTCTATTTTTTTTAATACAAACTTTGTTATAGATTTTTTATTTTATGACGTCTACATGATCAAGTCAGTACAAAAAACATTTTAGATTCCCAAACATTAGTTTTCTAGCACAAAATTAAATGTTACAGAAAAATGTTTGTATGCCATTAAAGAAAGCAGCATATTACATAAGAGACACTTTTCAGACAGTAAACATAATGAAGGCTGCTGACAACACCACATAAAGCGTTTGATTATGATTACGTAATTTGTGTATTAATATATGGTAGGCTATAAATACAAATTAATATTGCAACTGTTATTATTATTACACTTGTATACAAAACGTTGTACTTTGTACTTTGCATAGTGCCCACTCAAGCAGAAACATTAACGTGGCGTGTGGCGTGACCCTACCGCAGGTGGCCACCGTCTATCACCGTTTATCTACAGGGGTAGTTATAAGACTGTCTGATTCTAAATTAATAGTCTTTTTTGTCTAATATTTTACATTTTGCCAATTTTTGCCATGGTCTTATTCCTAGTTAATTTTGCTACAGTATTAAATAAGAATCTAGGATTATTTTTTGTTATCTTCAATCAGGGTGGAGAGATAGATTGATCTAGCAGCACTAAGAGATTTTCTATAGTTCAGGAGGCTCTCCTTCCATGCTGTTTGAAATACTACCAATTTAGTTTGATGCCATTTATGCTAGCTTTTTCTCTCTAATTATTTTTCTTTTAAGTGGAGCTACCTTATCTAGCGGGTAGCAGAACGTTGTCTCCAGTGCTTAATTTGTAAATCTGCAGGTCCCGGAACAATAAGAGATCCGGCAGGTCGGGAGGCACGCGAAAGGTCTCAGTCCCTAAACTTACAAACACGTGAAAGTGCTTCTAGAATCTCACGTAACCAAGGATATTCAATGCTGATAGGTAGGCCTATGTAATTGTTCACACTGGTACAGCGATGTAATGAGTTTATAGCAGTGAGTATTCTCAGTACAAACATTTATGGATTGCACATTCTATCAGCTTATGTGCTGTCACCTCAGTTAGCTACAAAACACATTTGCCCAAAGCACTTCGTAAACAAAGTTACGTTTCATACAGTAAGCGTACTTACAATAAACATTAACTGCACAACAAAATCAAGAAAAAATCGCCTTACCTAACAAAATATTCCACAAAGCTCTCATGTCAGTGTCCTCCTACTCTTTCCTGTGTCTCTTACGTATCCATGCGTACACAAATGGCTCAGGATTGAACTTTGTAAGCGGTGGACCCACGACGTTCAAAAACATCAGAGATGAGATGTTGGGGATGAGAAAGGATTCACGCTGCGAACTGCAATTGAGATTCATTTTGGAGAAACCCTGCTCGCGCGCCACTCGAGATTGGTATGGTATTCACAGAAGACAACAACTGCCTCAGTCCTTCTGAACTTTTTTTGTATTTGAGTCCCTGTACTCCCTAAATGCCCGAATGGCGTGGGCTGTTAACTCTATTTAATTCGGGCGGTCAATCTCACTTTCAAAGCCTTGTGCAGGTTGACAACGTTTAGCCTCGTAAGCGCTTCTAAAAACCTTCCACAATCAGGATATAGCGTTATCACTGCTAGTCGTGGGAACGGTCACCAAACGGTTTCATCAGTGACCTGCTGCTGCTTGCTCTCTTGGACTCTTGCCTTTTTAGTATTTTGCTCCGTTTTTTCTCACTGTCATTGTTCGTGTTCTTAAAAAATGCCGTTAATGATGACTGCTTTCTTTTCGCCGTGACACACTCTACAGTGCATATGCTATGTAACTGTAGGCTTCACTTCGTGAGAATGAATTCAGGTGACCTTTGAATTTGAAATTGGCACAGATTACATTATGTGAAAGAGGCTATTGATTGGCTATGAGCAATATTTGAGCACCGGTAATATAAGTTTTTTTTGTTTTTGTTTTGTTGTTGTTCTATTTTTCTTTCGGTGAATTAAAAGCTAAAACTATTTGTTTTGATACTATTGCTGCATGAGACTTTAAACACTCAGCTGCAGAGGTGGTAGATCCCCATAAAAAGGTTTCGGAACGCAGGTGTGCTATTTTGGAGTTGCCAGATCCTGTTCCGACAGGATCCAGCTCAAATTAAGCTCTGGTTGCCTCTAAGCATTCAGTTGCCAGATCAAGTTCTTCTGCAAGAAATCTCCAAATTCACCAAGGAATTCAGAATGTGGCCCTGGGGGTCTGTAAATAATAATTAGCAGAATTGACTTGGTAGACTTGTTTTTTGTGGCTACGTATGATATGTTAGTATAAAGAACTTCAAAAGTGTTGAATTTATAACTAGGTTTTTGGTGTACTCATTTGGTTTAATCCACGTTTCGGTTAAACTCCTAATCAGTAATGGTTTCATTAACAATAAGTGCTTTAAATGTAAGAGATCTAATATTTAACAGTCCTTGCTTCAGATCAAAGATGCTGGCTGTGTATTCATTATGGTCTAATTTTATGTTAATCAGGTTACTAAAACAAGCTTTCTGAATATTTCTACATTTTTGTTTAGCTCAGGGAACAGACACAGTCTCAATATTTTGGAACCTAGGTCAGCTAGCAGACGATCGGTTTAGCCTGCTTGTCTGCTCCCTGGCTTTGGCTCTGGATTGTCACCAATTAACTAGGCTTGTTCTGAGACTACGTGCTATGCTGCAAGAAATGAGAGCAGCACCTTCCCAAGTGGGATGTATACCGTCCCGCCCTAACAGGCCAGCCTTGCCCTCAAAACTACTCCAGTTATCTATAAAGTCCACATTGTTTTCAGAATACCACCTGGACATCCAAAAGTTTAGCGACCATAACCTGCTGTAACCTGCTGGACATTGCCTTCACTAATTTACACACGTCTACAATGTTACTCTTAGTAACCTCTGACTGACGAAGACGTATATCATTAGCTCCTACATGAATAACTACCTTTGAAAACCTGTGCTTGACTAAGACCCTAAGATTATCTGTTATGTAGGCGCCCTGGCTCCCGGTATACACCTAACTAAAGTTGCTGGTGCCCCTAAAGGCCTAGCTAATTTTTCATTTTTATTGTCTACAATTTGACTCTTGTTACTTTCAGCTATAAGATATAAATCTTCTTGGTTTTGGATTCATGAAAATCTTGATTTTGTCCACTGTCTTCCATATTCAAAATTATACAAAGTCCTTTGAGTGGTGGGGTCTGGGTATTGGGGACAGGGTACTCATTATCATCACCGCTGCCAGCAAACATGACAGGTGCGGGCGCAGCTTGTTCAGTGGGCGACCTGGCTGGGTCTTCCTCCTCATCAGACGTTTCATTTTGATTTTTCGGTGAGAAAATAGTTGTAAGCTTTGGCAAAATTTCAGTATTGGATTTCTTTTCTTTTGTTTTCTTTCTTTTTTGACTGGTAATAGAAAAGGTCAAAAGGAGTCATCAATTGAGTTAACCACTCGTGGCCAGCAGGGGGGGCCCCAAGCCAGCTGGGCCCCATGCATTTACGTGGTTTGCATGACCCAAACGGTACAGGAGCCAAAAAAGTGTATGTAATTATAAAATAAATAAATAAATAGACTTTAAATAAAGACCAATAATAATGATAATGATAATGATAATAATAATAATAATAATAATAATGGGCAATTATATTAGTTAAGCATGCATAAAGCTGTAAGCAGCATTTTCGGGGGCTAAGCAACCAGTCTCGATGAGCTGCACATTCACAGATGCGCTACAGTTTCTGCCTAAGTAATCACAGGAATGCAGAGCATAGCTTTATGTAATGGGATTCAAGAGTGATTCGTAGTTTCATGCATGATGTATATGTTTTGACACACAGACAAGGGTGGGATTCTCTGACTGTAGGAGGAAAGGTCTAGATGAACTAGTGTTAATTTTGTTAATGAAAACTATTATGAAAAGCGTTCGTCATCGACCTTTTTTGACTCCGTGATGAGATGACAGTGACATCATTAAACACTAACTGTGATGAAATCAACATGCAATATTGTTAACGAAAAATGACGAGACTAAAAAATAAAAACAAAAACTTGACGAAAATAAAGAGAGATTTTGGTAAACAAAAAGATGAGACAAAATATTATAGTTTTTTGGTTTTTTTTGGTGGTTGCATAATGTTGACTATCGTGATTGGCCATAATACCCACAGGCTGCAGCCATTAGGAACACTTCTCTATCAGCGCGTGACCTCGCAGGACCGATCAGACAACCTCAGTTAAGTTAACGGAGTCTTAGCGCAGCCGAAAATCTTAACAGTTACTTTAACAGATGCGATAGTATAAACTTTGATATGGATAAAGCTGCATGCACGTACCTGCAATGATCCAGGTGTAACCTATTTTGAACGTCCTTATTCATCTTAATGTATTTTCACTATCATAGCTTCTAAGCATTATATCCACAGTTATGTTTATTACAAATAGAAACTTGGTCAGTAGTTACATAGAGAGATATATAATGTTTGTAAAGTGTTTTAGCTGTTATTTATGCAGATTCTCAAGCCACTATGGGCTTTTACTGTAAACCACTTTCATTTTTTTACTGCACTGATACAGGCTGTCACTGATATTTTTGTTGCTAGACAAAAAAAGGCAAGAAAGAGAGAGAAGAGTTTGAAGGAGAGAGAGTCATTTGGGCAGTATGAAAAAAAATAAATTAATAAATCAAATTACTTTTGACCACCTGGTAAAAAAGCTAGGAGTGAAAGGGCAGAGGGTCATGATATGGAAGATAAGGATGAATCAACGGTGTTTGTTTTGCACCACACATAATTCATGAATGTTCCTCTCTTGATACTCAAGAAAGCATATTAACATTAACAAATCAACACTAGAAAGAAAATTAAGAAAAGAAATTAACACTAACAAGAACAAATGGGCAGCAGGGTGGCAATGCTGCTGTAGCTGCCACTAGTGCTGTTACCTGTGGTGTTGTGTTCTGCTAGATTTGATCTATGGCCTTGATTGCTACTGCTCTTTTCATCTAAGGTATTTATGTTTTGTTTGTTTTTTTCTCATCAGTCTGGGTCTTTTTTCCCCACTTTGTGCAAGTTTAGTTCTCAAGATTTTGAATTTGGTGAAGACAAAATTCTTCGGAGGAGTAGCAAAAAATAGCAGTTAGATGTAAGCATTTTTACCAGTAGGAGGTGCTGGAATGAAATTTGTTGCATAGCCTCAGGTCATGGTCCTGAAGATGCCTACCATGTTTTATGTCAATGCACAAAGTCATTGCTGAGATACAGCCTCACTTCCTGTTTCGTGGCTTTGCTGTCAGCTTCGTTGGCCCATTACGGACAAACAGCTTGGATTATTCACAATTCTTTTGCTAGCTTTTGTGAGGCATACTCTGAGGATGATGTGTGCCAAATTTGGTGATGATTGGACATAATTTGTAGGAGGAGTAGCGATAAAAGTTTTTTGGATTTTTTTGACAAAATCCAAGAAGGTCGACAGGAAGTACACTTGAATTTCAGATGTTCAACATACTCCAGGGAATTATAGAAAAAAGAACTGTGAATTTAGCACAAAAAATGAAAATTGTTACAGTTCTTGACCACAAGGTGGCAGACATGAAACTGTGTGTGTGTGTGTGTGTGTGTGTGTGTGTGTGTGTGTGTGTGTGTGTGTGTGTGTGTGTGTATATATATATATATATATATATATATATATATATATATATATATATATATATACACTGAACAAAATTATACATGCAACACTTTTTTTTTTTTGCCCACATTTTTCATGAGCTGAACTCAAAGATCTAAGACTTCTTCTATGTACACAAAAGGCCTATTTCTCTCAAATATTGTTCACAAATCTGTCTAAATCTGTGTTAGTGAGCACTTCTCCTTTGCCGAGATAATCCATCCACCTCACAGGTGTGGCATATCAAGATACTGATTAGACAGCATGATTATTGCACAGGTGTGCCTTAGGCTGGCCACAGTAAAAGGCCACTCTAAAATGTGTTCGTCCTGTTGCGCTGAAAATTCAGGCAATAAATAAATAAAGTATTTGACCCCTTCGACTTAGTACTTGGTGGCAAAACCCTTGTTGGCAATCACAGAGGTCAGATATTGTATGTATAATATTATATGACTTATGTGGACTGATGTGGATAAGGCTGCATGTGTTGATCAAAGCGGATCCATAAAAATTGTTACAGTGCAGGTTAATTTGTTCCGTTTATAAATTCTTTCATAAATTCATTCATAGACTCATTTATTCATACATTGTGTAAGTACTATATCAACACTGACACATGAAAGACTAATTATTTTTTATTGCGATTAGGGTTTTTAGAGTACAAAGTGATTGATTTATTGCATGAAACAATCAAAAGAATGGCTGGGTCCTCTGGGATGCAAAGGCAGCTTTTCAACCTTTTGACCACAAGATGTCATTAGTGTGCACCGTGTTGAAAAAATCGAGTAATGAACCATTTCACAATACAGTTGAGGGGAAAGCCTTGGTGCTTCGCAAAGATTCCTTTCACCATCACTACTAAAATGCAGTCTAATGTGACTGATGTCACTTCCAAACACAAACACGCCCCATATTATAGCGAATTGTGACTTTTAAACATTGGCCCTCTGACCCCCATTCCCTTGTTGGGAAAAAAAGTAAACTACCAGCCTAGCTTACTGTGACCTCTTGTATAGTAGTGCAAAAGCTACCTTTGACAATTCCAGCTCTGAAACAACAATTAAGAGACTAGTCCAGCCTTAGCAATACAACAAACAAACAGCACAGAGAGAGTTAGAATTATCACCGAAATAAAACAGCTAATTTCCTAAGCAAAATGCAAACGTACAAATGAGGTTGTACGAATTAATACGAATTCGCAAAAAAGTAAATTATAATAAATAATATTATATATAATAAATAATATTATTAGATTGACACAGCAGTCTATTAAATGTATGTTATGTTTTATTTGGGAAAACGCATTATTATGCAGAATTACAGCAAATGTGCATAATGATTGCTGACTTGGTAAATTTCTAGACTGACCGGTAATTCTGCATAATCACTGGTCTCTTAAATAAAAGAATAAAATCAGTTAGTATGGCGGCCTATTACATTTTAAATAACTTACCCTTTGATGATTGAATTATTTGAAAACGAAGTCCATCCTCCTGTCCTTTCAGATAAAGTAGTTGATGGTGGGGTCATGCAACTGATCCTTTGCCTTTACATTCATCAGCAGTTCCATCTCGATGGAAATTTAAGTCTGACAGTCAGGCCTGCCCAGTCGTGTTCAGTAGGTTGAGTAGGTTTTTATGCACTTTAGCGCAGAGAATGACCTCTCCAGAGAGGCAGTGGACACAGGGATTGTCAGGATGAGGCACGTGAGATTGGCGGTTCCTCCTAATCTTCTCATTATGAGTGATGACATCCCGGCGTTGTTGCTCATCCAGCTGGAGCTCTATCCGGGTGTCCCCAAATGTTTTAAGGGGAATAGTCACTTTCAGATGACTTGAAGCGTTCTACTGATGATGGGCTGACTTGGATTCACTTCCTAAATCTGAAAATCCATCTCTTGCCCAGGACCCGCTTTCCGTGCCAAACAGCAAACAATCCCAGCAGTAAAGCTTTTGC
Organism: Cranoglanis bouderius; assembly: GCA_023630585.1. Lineage (NCBI taxonomy): Eukaryota > Metazoa > Chordata > Actinopteri > Siluriformes > Cranoglanididae > Cranoglanis > Cranoglanis bouderius. The sequence goes on from CM042566.1 coordinate 14,412,893, forward strand.
ATCTTTGTTGATGCTGTCATCCAGGGGTATCGTATGTAATTGCTGGGGTTGAAATGCCTCTCAAAAGCCCTGGTTTTCTGCACCAAATTAAGCTCTGGTGTAGGTCTGCCGTTGGAGCTCCAATTTTTCATTAAAAGTAAATCTAAAAAACTGTGTGGATAATAAATTAGCAACATTGTCCTCCTCACTAGCGGTATTACTTGCAACTTCCATCATCCATAGTTTCAAACAGAATTCTCTGACACTCGTTTGTGAATCGTGTTCCCTACAGCGGGCAGAACTTGTCATAAAGTTAGTGAAAATGAACCCTGCCCATTTGGAGGGAAGATTTGATTGGTCAATTTTACTGTCATTTGAAATTAGTCTCTCATTGAATTACTATTCTGTAATTTTATAGCAGGACCACCAATCAGAGCTGAAAGTGTATTATTTTAACCTAGCAACAGGCAAAGGTGGAAAAATGCTAATAGGGAGAAAAAATGGCTTTTTTCATTTAACCTTTCACATTCCAACACAAACTGTATAGGCAGATTTGAAGGAGTTATTTTCTTAGAAACATTTTATTTAGAGGTTGATTGTCAAATTATGAATTGCTAAAAATTAATTTGAACTGATGACTTTTTTAAAATATTATTTTCTAAAGTAGTTTAGGCCCTCTCTGAGGGCCTAGAGGGCCCTGACGGGTCCCCCAACACTGATTGACAGGTTTCTGTGCAAGGGCAGACCTGGAGAAAATAAGTGATAAGGAATGCACACCTGTGGGGAATTCTGTTAATGAATGTTCTGTGTTGCAGTGAGGGGAGGTGCAGATAAAAAGGAGTGATACGAGTGCCTCGGGAGCAGCATGGAGCCGTGTGTGTGTATGTGTGATTAAACAAGCTGAAAAGCGAAAGAAAGATAAAGCGCCTTTTGAGTTGTTTCAAGCCTGCCTCCATCTTCCTCATTTCTGCCGAAACGCTGGTTACTGGTGTAACCATGGTTTTATGAATGGTGGAAGACTGCCTGAGATGGTCAGTACATGGTGGAAGGAGTCACGTCTCCTGCGTCACATCGAGAATCTCGTATGATTCAGCCATACGTGACCCTGACCGATGGCGTGTCGGAAGCTATGTCAGTTTCCGCCTACGTCACGGTCTGTCTCCTAGTCATTCTCACAATCCGAGTGACCAGAGACTCTGGCGGTCTTCCACCGTTCATAGAACCACGGTTACGCCTGTAACCAGCATTCTATTTCACTGTTCCAGATCACCAGAGACGGTCAGTACATGGTGGAAGATGAATACAGCCAAGTCACGAGGAACACAACTTAAGCATTATCTGGTAATACAGTGGAGCTAAGGAACAGGGGCCACATTAAGCCTGTAAAACCTTGTGAACGTGCAAGGTGGTGCCCATGTGGCCACCTCACATATCTCAGAGAGGGGCACTCCACACAGTGCTGCCCAAGAAGTGACCACTGCCTGAGTTGAATGACACCTGATAGATGTCGGAGCTGTACGGCCTGTCGAATGATACGCCTCGACAATAGTGTCTACTACCCAGTGAGCGAGCCTTTGCTTCGATAAGGGTGCACCTCTTCTTCTGGGCCCAAAACAGACGAATTGTTGATCCATGGTACGCCATGAGGTGGTCCTTAGCACGTATTGCCTTAATGCATGAAGTGGGCATAGGGCTGCCTGGAAGGACTCGTCCTCCTGTCGAAATGCCGTGAAATGAATAGGCTGATTTGTGAACTGAGCTGGCAATACCTTGGGCTGGAAAGCCGGGTTCGGCCAAAGTGTAACCTGACGGTCTAACACCACCAGCGAATCCCACTGGGTAAACACCACCCGTGCTGGTGGCTTAAGATGCATAGCTCCCTTAAAAAAAGTCACCACTAGCCTATTTGCACCAATCGACACCTGTCCCAAAGGATCCCGGTGGGCTGACCGAGCTGCCGTAAACACCTTAAGAGTAGCTGGGGAACGTCCCGTGTCCAATAAGTACTGCAGGAATTCCAACACCATGCTGGTGGGGCAGTCAACTGGGCTGAGAGCTCGGTCTGTACACCATGAAACAAACTTTTCCACTTACTGGCATAAGTGTGACATCTTGAAGGGGCTCTAGCACTCATGACACTGTCCCTCACTCCTGCTGAGCATTGGGAGAGCGTCCTCTCAACCCCAGGGGCAAGATGCATAGCTTCATTCTGTCCAGGGCAGGATGCCACAGCACCCCGTTCATCTGTGACAGAAGATCCTTCCAAGCTGACAGTGGCTGAGGTGGACCAGTTGTGAGAGTTGATAAAAGGCTGAACCAAGGCATCGCTGGCCAACAGGTGGCCACTAGAATGAGCCTGTGATGCTTCTCCTGTACACAACTCAGGATGGACCAGAGGAGTGGTATAGGGATAAAGGCACAGAGAAGGAGGTCTGGCCATTCGTGGAACCTTGTTCCTCCTGTGCTGAGAACCACAAAGGGCGGTGTGTCATTGCCTTGCTGGCAAAGAGGTCCAAGGCTGCTGTTCTGTAAGTCCCCCAGATTGCCTGGAGAACCTCCCTGTGCAGACACCATTCCACTGGCTTTGGCCCCGCACGGGAGACTGAGTCCACCACACTGTTGCAATGGCCGGGGATGTGTGCTGCTTTGACTTAAAGGAAGTGTTCGTCTGCCCACCGTAAAACACTCGTGTCAGCCGCAGACAGGGCAGACACCTTGTACCTCCCTGGTGATTGATTAAAAACACCACTATGGTGTTGTCCGTCCTTATCAGAATGTGTCTGCCTGAGAGTTCCTGCCTGAAATGTCTCAGGTTGAAAAGTACTGCCCACAACTCCAGAAGGTTGATGTGAGATGCACCTAGCTGTGGGGTCCAACTGCCCTGTATGCTTCTGTGTTGCCAAAGTCCTCCCCACCCATTGAGGGAAGCGTCCGTGGTTACCACTTCCCTGCGTGCTGGGGGCAGCCCTATTGGTATGCCTCTTTGTAGAAACCTCTCCCTCCTCCAGAGTCTCAGAGAGGCGGCGCAGCTGGTCATGACTTGAACCGGAGTGCAAAAGCCCTAGTTGAATGACTGATGAGGCTGCCATGAGAAAACCGCCAGCCATAGGAAGCCAATAAAAGGCAGCTTGCAATGAACCTGGAACCTTGCCAAGATTCTCCGCACAGCTTGCCTCCTGCCATCTGTGAGAGTGGCCCTCATTGACCTGGAGTCCAAGTGCATACCCAAGAAGCACACTGACTGGCATGGAGTGAGGCAGCTCTTCTGAAGGTTTGCCTTCAGACCCAAGGTGGTGACGTGATGTAACAGGCCTTGTGTGTTGTTGGCAGCTTGCTGAGATGATCTGGTGCACAACAGCCAATCGGCATGCCCTGCTGATGAAGAGGTTCCAGTCCCACCTGAACACACCGCGTGAAGACCCAGGGAGACAGGGAGAGGCTGAATGGTAGGACTCGGAACTGATATGTCTTGTCCTGAAATGTGAACTGAAGGAACCTTCTGTGGTGCAGGGCAATGGGAATATGGAAATACACATCTTTCAAGTCCACCAAGGTGAACCACATTCTGGGTTCGATAGCACGTTGGATATCTGCCTCCCGTAACATGCGGAAAGGTCCAGGATGGGCCTGAAGCTCCCATCCTTCTTCCGAACAAGGAAATATTTTGAGTGGAATCCCCCACTGATAGGGTATGGGCCTGACGAGGGTCCTGGACCACCGTGGGGTGAGCTTGGGTGCTCACTGGGGGTCTGTGATGGAACTGAAGACAATAGCCCCTCTCAAGTGTGTCGAGAAGCAGGTGAGTATGAGTAGGCATGGGGCAAGTTGGTGGCTTAGAGAGGGGTGCCTCTCCTCTTGATGATGAGCCAGGTCAGGCAGCCTGCTGCAGCAGCCTGTAAGACTGCCCCTATCTATAATGTTGCGATGTTGCATGGCGAACAGGCATCCGTCGTGCAACTAGGCCAGGGTAGTTCGCACTGCGCTCAATATGCTGAGAGCGGGATTTTACTGCCCGTGCTCTGTGTTCAAGGGCCTCCTGAGCAGCCGGACCAAAGACCTGGCCAGGCATTAGTGCTAACTAGTGAAGATTGTTACAGGATGCTTGGACTGGGCAAGCCACCAGGGTCACTCCTTCCACCATGTACTGACCGTCTCTGGCAGTCTGGACAGGGAAATAGAACTACAGCGAGTATCACATTGATAAATGCCAATAACGACTTTTAAGTGCCTCCTTATTTTGCCTAGGGGTCAAGGGGAGTAAACTTATCATACAATAGGACAGAAGTGTATTACCAAAAACCCAACTGAACAGCAGTGATGAACAACTAGATGGTGCTAAAGAAAATAAAATACCATAACGCCTAAGCTGCCTAACCAAAGATAATCTAAACAAAATACAGAGGGTGGCACTCGCCTCTAGCCTAGTGTGTCTAAACAAGGTAACACTAGTGTGAAATGTAGAGGCGCACCCAAACTAACTGTCCACACAAAGCCTCAGAGGGTGAATACCAAAAGAGCTAGGGAGAGACATAACAGTGTAGGTAGCAAAGGGAAAATAAACACGATGGTAATTTACCAGCTTCACAAAGGTAAAACTGCACCTGCACCAACTGCACTAGCGTCAACCTCTAACTGAAATGATTTAGTAAAATCTGATGTTTTAAGCATGGGCTCACTATTTAAAAGTACTCTAACACTGTTAAACGCATGTTCGCATGCCAATGATCAGTGAAAAGGTACAGTAGGACTGAGTAATCGTGTCAGAGGTTCGAATACAGTAGGATGGGGAAATTAACTATGGCAGATACTTTAGCTTTCAAAGGATGCACCTGACCACCACCAACCTGTTTTCCTAAATAGGAAACTGTTGCTTGAGCAAACTCACATTTGGCCAATTTTATTGTAAGAGAAGCCTTCGTCAGCCTCTGAAAAACAGTATGTAGGGTTTTCATATGAGTAGGCCAATCAAGAGAATACACCACAAGATCATCTAAATATGCAGAAAAATGGGACACATTGTCCAAGACTATATTAACTAACCTTTGAAATGTAGCGGGCATATTTTTCAAGCCAAAAGCCATTACAATGTACTGTAGGAAATTATCCGGAGTTACAAAAACAGAAATTTCTGAAGCTTCAGGGGTCAAAGGTACTTGCCAATACCATTTCAAAAGACCAAACTTGCTAACAAAACAAGCAGCTGTGATATCCAAACAGTCATCCATACAAGGTAAAGGATAAGTATCAGAAACAGTTACAAGATTAACTTTTCGATAGTCCATACAAAGTTCCTTTGGGTTTAGGGACTAACAATCAAGGAGAACTCCAAGGACTCACACTGGGTTTTGCAAAGCCATGTTCTAGTAAATACTCCACTTCCTGTCTCATTAAGGTTCTTTTTGCAACATTTGCATGATACGGGTGTTGTTTGAGTGGAGCGTTAACCATAATTTTAATGTCGTGCTGAAGAACAGAAGTTTGAGTGGGAAAATGTTGCTCTAAAACTTGTGTATACCTTTCAGCATTGATGGTGCCTTACCAGATGTGCAAGCTACCCATTCCATAGGCACTAATGCACCCCCATACCATCAGAGATGCAGGCTTTTGAACTGAGCACTGATAAAAAACCGGATGGGCCCTCTCCTCTTTAGTCCTCTTTAGTCCAGAGGACGCGGCGTCCATGGTTTCGAAAAAGAATTTCAAATTTTGATTCTTCTGACCACAGAACAGTTTTCCACATTGCCTCAGTCCATTTTAAATGAGCTTTGGCCCAGAGAAGACGGCAGCGTTTTTGGATCATGTTCACATATGGCTTCTTCTTTGCATGATGGAGCTTTAACCTGCAATTGTGGATGGCACAGCGAACTGTGTTCACAGACAAGTTCTGGAGGTGTTTCTGATCCCATGCAGTGATTTCCATTACAGAATCATGCCTGTTTTTAATGCAGTGACGCCTGAAGGCCCGAAGATCACGGGCATGCAATATTGATTTTCACCCTTGTCACTTGCGCACAGAGATTTCTCCAGATTCTCTGAAACTTTCGATGATATTATGTACTGTAGATGATGAGATATTCAAAGTCTTCACAATTTTACGTTGAGGAACATTATTCTGAAATTGTTCCACAATTTGTAGACACAGTTTTTCGCAGATTGGTGAACCTCTGCCCATCTTTACTTCTGAGAGACTCTGCCTCTCCAAGATACTCTTTTAATACCCAGTCATGTTACTGACCTGTTGCCTATTAACCTCCAGCTGTTTCTTTTTAGTAACACTTACTTTTCCAGCCTTTTGTTGCCCCCGTCCCAACTTTTTTGAGATGTGTTGCGGCCATCAAATTCAAAATTACCTTATTTTTTTCTTAGAATGATACATTTTCTGAGTTTAAACATTTGATATGTTTTTTATGTTCTTTTGTGAATAACATATGGGTTTATTGCATTATGTTTTTATTTACATTTTACACAGCATCCCAACTTTTTTGGAATTGAGGTTGTACTTTAAATACAGTATCTCACAAAAGTGAGTACACCCCTCACATTTTTGTAAATATTTTATTATATCTTTTCATGGGACAACACTGACGAAATGACACTTTGCTACAATGTAAAGTAGTGAGTGTACAGCTTGTATAACAGTGTAAATTTGCTGTCCCTTCAAAATAACTCAACACACAGCCATTAATGTCTAAACCGCTGGCAACAAAAGTGAGTACACGCCTAAGTGAAAATGTCCAAATTGGGCCCAAAGTGTCAATATTTTGTGTGGCCACCATTATTTTCAAGCACTCACTTAACCCTGTTGGGCATGGAGTTCACCAGAGCTTCACAGGTTGCCACTGTAGTCCTCTTCCACTCCTCCATGATGACATCACAGAGCTGGTGGATGTTAGAGACCTTGCGCTCCTCCACCTTCTGTTTGAGGATGCCCCACAGATGCTCAATAGGGTTTAGGTCTGGAGACATGCTTGGCCAGTCCATCATCTTTACCCTCAGCTTCTTTAGCAAGGCAGTGGTCGTCTTGGAGGTGTGTTTGGGGTCGTTATCATGTTGGAATACTGCCCTGCGGCCCAGTTCCGAAGGGAGGGGATCATGCTCTGCTTCAGTATGTCACAGTACACTCCCCAGTGCCGGTAGCACTCATGCAGCCCCAGACCATGACACTACCACCACCATGCTTGACTGTAGGCAAGACACACTTGTCTTTGTACTCCTCACCTGGTTGCTGCCACACACACTTGACACCATCTGAACCAAATAAGTTTATCTTGGTCTCATCAAACCACAGGACATGGTTCCAGTAATCCATGTCCTTAGTCTGCTTCTCTTCAGCAAACTATTTGTGGGCTTTCTTGTGCATCATCTTTAGAAGAGGCTTCCTTCTGGGATGACAGCCATGCAGACCAATTTGATGCAGTGTGTGGCGTATGGTCTGAGCACTGACAGACTGAACCCCCACCCCTTCAACAATGCTGGCAGCACTCATACATCTATTCTGCAAAGCCAACCTCTGGATATGATGCTGAGCACGTGCACTCAACTTCATTGGTCGACCATGGCGAGGCCTGTTCTGAGTGGAACCTGTCCTGTTAAACCGCTGTATGGTCTTGGCCACTGTGCTGCAGCTCAGTTTCAGGGTGTTGGCAATCTTCTTATAGCCTAGGCCATCTTTATGTAGAGCAACAATTCTTTTTTTCAGATCCTCAGAGAGTTCTTTGCCATGAGGTGCCATGTTGAACTTCCAGTGACCAGTATGAGAGAATGTGAGAGCGATAACACCAAACTTAACACACCTGCTCCCCATTCACACCTGAGACCTTGTAACACTAACGAGTCACATGACACCGGGGAGGGAAAATGGCTAATTGGGCCCAATTTGGACATTTTCACTTAGGGGTGTACTCACTTTTGTGAGATACTGTATATTTGTCTCATATGAATTCATAGGGGTGCCAGTAATTTTTGCGCACACGTATTTAACAAATATATTTTTTGGATAAACCTGTGTTATGTTTGAAATTGTTTGAGAGCAGAGTATTTTTGTGAATTTTTTCAACAAAAGATCAAAAGTTTAAACAATAGACCATTTTCACAGCCTTCTTTGCTCATATTTACCAAAGGTGTCAATATTAGTGGAGGGCACTGTAGGCCTGTGTTTTGTTATTATTTCTGTTAGTGCATATAAGAAATGTGACTTTCAAGGTGACAGTCAGTTTTGAGGGCCTTGATGATTTTATTGAAAATCTGTTGTTCACAGGAGAGGATGTGTTCCAAGTTTAAAAAAAAAAAAAAAAAAAAAAAAAGATGCTATATTTAAATATACCTTTGTGTTGATTATACATTAATTACTGTATGTGATTTTACATTTAAATATCCATTATTAAAAGCTACAGTCTTAAGATTAATCACAGTTAATTCTTTTTTTTTTTTTTTAGTTAATTGACAGCCCTAATAATTATACATTCACAGAAAAAATCTCACTTTCACAGTATCTCACTTGAATTTGACATACACTCACTTAAATCTCTCAATTTCAGTTTAACATACATTTTCAGTATTAATTGTATTTTTGGATGCTCTATAAATAAAACAAGACTCTAACGTCATAATTGTTCTGAATTATCTTTAAGTTGTGGTTCATTTCTTTATGCAAAATTATACACAGTTATTCATAAGCTGACTTAGAATCATGATATACTGAAAATGTTGGCCATTTAAGTAGCTTCAATGTAGTTAGCTACTTTTTGTTAGTAACTACTTTTTAAAAAATGTACCCAGCTAGCATGCACCATTCTTACAACTTTGGCTAACATTACCTACAAGTTCTATTAATGTTTTAAACAAACATTTTAATCTAATGTTCAAATAATATTTTAAGGATATTTTCTCATTTCAAGTAATGTTCCTATAAGGTTAAATGGTAACCAAGATATAACATTTTAACTGCAACATTCAGAGGATGTTTTGTTACGTGACAACAAAAGAAGAGCATTCTCAATGCAACATTTGAAAAAATGTTTTGAGGATATTATTGAGGCTGAGATGACCGAACATTTTAAACTCCTATTTACTCATTCAGTAAGGCTATAAATAAGTCACTCACACACATACAGTCCAGATCCTTTAACAGCTGCAAGAAATAGCCTAACAGGCTTCATATTCTATATAGGCCCACTGTGGTTTCTGATTTATTTCCATGAAATGGGTAAATGATTCTACAGTGAGCTGTATGAAAAGTAAAGATTGATAATTCATGTTTGTGATAATTAAAAATTGACAATACCCCAAATATGATAAAAACATACACTGTATATTATTCCAACAGTATTTCTGATGCACATTCAATTCTTCAGAATAATCTGCTTTGGGTAGACCTTAAGGTAACTTCAAATTACACCTGGTTAAGCTGTCATTTAGCTGTGGTCTGGAATTAATTTAAAAAAAAAAAAAGTTCATTCCAAAATTACAGCTTTTTTAGTATGAAATCTTCTCTTTTCGTTTCACTGGCAGATCCAGGGGTGGGTCCAGAGGGGCACTGGTCCAAGCTGAAGTCTGATTGGTCCCTGAAGTGCCCGTGTCCTGTCAATCATCACTGATCTAAGTCAGAGCACTAAATTGGTCATTTCATTTTAAATTCAACCCACGTAACTGTCCTTTCTACCACATCCCATTAATAGCTGCTGGTCAAACAGTGCGTTTTGATCGTCCTCTGTCAGTTTAAGATTCAATGGTAAGTACCTATTCAACACTTTAACTAATGTCTCAAGGGAATTTAGTGTTGCTGTCACTTACCTTCTCTTTGTCTAACGTTAGGAAGCTAGTTAGCTACAACAACACACTGTTTGGTCATGCCACACAGCCACAGTCATTAATTGTTGTAAATAAAACTATTGCTGAGTCCCGTATAAGTTGCAGTTGGGTGATGCACAGAGACTTTGACATGGAGCTCTGACTTGAATGAAATGCAACAAAGCACTAACGTTAAACAGTGAAGCTAATTTTTGTTTTAGCAGAGGCATTCTGTGGTTTCTGACCAAAAAGAAGCCCAGCCTGCCTGCTGATGACAATGATCGCAGTCAGTGTGAGATGAGGGAGAGATTGAAGGCAAGGATGAGGGAGAGTCAAGCTGCCAGCAGCAGTAGAGAGCAATGCAGCTCCCAGCCCTTTTCAGCAGGTTAGTAAAACTTGGGCACAGCAAGATAAGGACAACAGGTGAAAATAAACTGTATATTCTGTATGTGACACTCAGGTTTACAATTTAAAACACTGATGGGTGAGATATGAAAAGCAAATATTTCTTGTCATTAATTTTTGTCCCCTATAGTGATGAGGTCTAACGGCTCTGTTATGCTGTGCAGTGCATTTTCATGTCTACCAGAGCTCTCAGTATACGGTTAAAGTGCTCAGGGTTTTCTGTAAAAAAAAATAAATAAATAAAAAAATCACCTGTGAATTGATGTCAAACATTTTGCGTGAAAATATACATGGATTTTTGTAACATTTATTTGTGTTTCAGTTGCAAATTTGGATGGCGCAGGTTCAGAAGAAGAGTGTTAGTGAAGGGGATCATGATCTTCAGAACCAGAACCAGTCACCAAGCAGTTCTTCTGGCCAAGTAGGACCTGATGGTATGCTACTGTTTTCATACTGCAATTGTAATAAATATAACCTAAATAATAGTCTTTAGGATTAACAATTAGGTAGTTACCATTTGCTTGTCTTGATGACAGTGGGTTTATGAAAGTGTTGAGGGATTCACTCTGGTGTTATTTTCATTAGCTTCTTTCCAGACACTACCCAGTGAAGAGCAGAGGATTTTGTCCAGCCATCAAAGAATTATTCCATTTTTTTCTTCAAATATTGTATTATATTTTATTGTGTGTGTGTGTGTGTGTGTGTGTGTGTGTGTGTGTGTGTGTGTGTGTGTGTATGTACATTATTCTTAATGAAATAAATTGTGAAAATATTTAGGTTGTAATGCACACACCCTTCCCATAAGCAGCTAGGAATGCCAGGGATCCATGAGCCTACGACATGCTCCCTCCAGACAAGGCATGAGTCGTTACTTGTTACTTGTGTGTGTTCTCTGAGCTACTACAAAAAAAAATCTATATGTGTATGTGTTAAGGTGAGACGAGAAGAGGTCCCTAAGACTGCTTGATTGTTAATTTTCTCCGTTCTCGGGTGAGCTCGTTCTATTTGGGCACCGTTTCTGTCTACTGGCGTGCGTCTACCGGGTTGAGAGTCGGTGAGTACGGCCGTGCCCGCGATGGCTATCACCATTGTAGGAGGTCCAAATGGTGCCTTCTCCAACCTTCCTGAGGTTGAGGCTTTTCACTAGTACTGTATCACCTGGGAGAAGGGGGTAAGTAGGTTTCTCTGCAGGTAAAAGCAGAGAAGCAGAGACATTACCATGCACACTCTTCAATTTTTCAATTAATGCTCGAGTGTAATCATCGACAATCACGTCCAGGTCTCCTGTAAAAGAAACACCAGGGTTAGCTTTAGTCCACGGGGTTGGAAATGGTCTGCCCATTATGATTTCAAAAGGAGATCATTGAGACTTTGGATGTTGCGTCATGGACGTGAGGAGAGGGTGAGCCCACTTTGGCAGCCCACTTATCCATCTCGTCCTGGTGCTTTATGATAATGTTCATTGTAGAAAGTGCTATATGAATAAAATTGAATTGAATTGAATTAAAACTGCCTAACCCAAAATGATTCCAAGTTACATCACTGATGATGTATCCAGGAGCACTGCAAAGCTTTTTAGACCTTTAAAAAAAAAAAGTTAATTTTTAAAAACTTCTAGGAAGGTTAAGCATTAATTTTCTGCCTTTTTTTAAAAAAAAAAATATTATTATTATTTTTTTCAATTTCACAGATTTGAAGGGGAACCTGGAAAAAGAGCTCAGCTTTACTGTGGAAAAGAGAAGAAATGCAAACACAGTGATATAGACAGGATAAATGAGAGATCCAGTCAAGAGAGAAGAGTGGAGTGAAATAGAGGCATTCAGAGATGGACTTATAGATATTGTGAGAGGGCCGGAAAGATGGAAATAAAGTCTGCTGAGAACACTTTGGACAGGATTGAGGTGTGGTAAGCTCTGGCTTTGACAGAGGTGCTTGTGTGTGCATCCTGAACAAGCCAAACTGTGGAAAATTCCCTCTGTGGTGCCTGTGCCAGTTCTCTGGGGCAGAGAGATGGAATCAACCTGCTCTCATGGTGGGGGAGGTACAGAAAATACCAGTGTTTTCCAACTCAAACACAACTGAATGAAATTATCCTACCTGAAGACAAAATGGCACAACTAGAGAGAAAACCACATTTTGTGAAGATGCATTAACAAACATATTACCCGACATAGTAGCAGTTACAGAGTTTCATATTAGTTATTACAAGTATTATCTATGAGTGAGTTGTTTGTGGATTTCCTACATGTGATGTAAAAACAAAAAACAAACAAAAACAATACAACAGCCAGCCATGCTGAACATGACCCTGTAGAAAGATATCTGGCCGTATTTAAGGTTGATTTTAAATCAGAATCTCGTTTATTGATATGAAAATGGCTTTAATCCAAGAAGGGGGTCAAAGGCATTGCTCAAGAGCCCATCAATGGTTCTCTGGTTCGCTGGGATTTAAAGTGACCATCTTCCCACCACTAGCTCAGAACCACTGATCCAATATTTAATAACTTGTGAAGTATGTAAAACTGTTTAACAAAAATAATTCGGGTTCGCACCCTTCCACGGTGTCCCTTGTCTCATGTCCCAAGTCCCCTGGGATAGGCTTCAGGCTCCCTGTGTAGGATAAGCAGTACATAAAATGGATGGATGGAGTTACCTAACCTATAAGTATTAACTTTCTTGTATTGACCCCTTACATGTATTGGGTGGGAATTCATTTTTCAGAAATTCATTTCCTTGTTTTTTTTTTTTTTTTGCAACAATTTTGCAATATTTTCCTGTGCAGTATTTTTGTGATCACTCACACACGTTTGCATTCTTTTATCTTCACTTATCTCATAACACTGTACAACAGGAGAAATGTATCACACAAAACTGCTCATGTTTACACCTCGCAAATTGATGTTGGAAAGGATATACATAACCATGGTTATATAACTACATAGCCTAATTTCATAGGCTACACTACTAAGGAGATCTTGAAAATTTTACTTTTAAATTAACTTCTAGAAAGAATCCATCCCTCACTCACTCACTCACAGTATTGCCCTCAATCCTTATATTCACTGTCCCTCCTTTTCTCTTTGTGTGTCTGTGAGAGAGTGAGTGAGATAGAGAGATAGCTCCCTACTGTATCAGTGCTTAAGCACACATTCCATTCCTCAGAGAAGCCCCCTGGGCGTGGGGCAGAACCCACCGTTTTCAATTATACTGCAGTCCAGCATGATTGAGACAAACAGGTGCAAGTGGTACAAAATACAATTAATAAGGCACTGAGACAACTAAGCCACTGAAACACACACATACATATGTGTGTGTGTGTGTGTGTATGTATATATATATATATATATATATATATATATATATATATATATATATATATATATATATATATATATATATATATATACATGTATACATATACATAAAAAAAAGTATTTGATCCCCTGCTGATTTTGTACGTTTGCCCACTGACAAAGAAATGATCAGTCTATAATTACATACATATATACATATAGGTATATATCCACCAGCTCTGTGATGTCATCATGGAGGAGTGGAAGAGGACTCCAGTGGCAACCTGTGAAGCTCTGGTGAACTCCATGCCCAATAGGGTTAAGGCAGTGCTGGAAAATAATGGTGGTCACACAAAATATTGACACCTTGGGCCCAATTTGGACATTTTCACTTAGGGGTGTACTCACTTTTGTTGCCAGCAGTTTAGACATTAATAGCTGTGTGTTGAGTTATTTTGAGGGGACAGCAGATTTACACTGTTATACAAGCTGTACACTCACTACTTTACATTGTAGCAAAGTGTCATTTCTTCAGTGTTGTCCCATGAAAATATATAATAAAATATTTATAAAAATGTGAGGGGTGTACTCACTTTTGTGAGATACTGTACATACGTTTATACAAACATATATATATATATATATATATATATACACACACACACACACACACACACACACACAGGTGCATCTAAACAAAAATTATAATATCGTGGAAAAGTTCATTTTTTTCCGAAATTTAATTCAAAAAGTGGAACTTTCATATATTCTAGCTTCATTACACATAAAGTGAAATATTTCCAGCCTTTTTTTGTTTTAATCTTGATGATTATGGATTACAGCTCATGGAAATGAGATGCTGGAAAAATCCAGTATCTCAAAAATATTAGAATAAAGAATTTATAATACAGCAACGTCGACCTGAGAAGACTCTAATCAGCTAATTAACTCAAAACACCTGTTTACTCAAAACACCGTTGCTCAGTGGTCCAAAGTCCTCTTTTCAGATGAAAGTAAATTTTGCATTTCATTTGGAAATCAAGGTCCCAGAGTCTGGAGGAAGAGTGGAGAGGCACAGAATCCATGTTGCTTGAAGTCCAGTGAAGTCAAGTTGCATGAAGTTTCCACAGTCAGTGATGATTTGGGGTGCCATGTCATCTGCTGGTGTTGGTCCACTGTGTTTTCTCAAGTGGAGAGTCAATGCAGCGTCTACCAGGAGATTTTAGAGCACTCCATACTTCCATCTGCTGACAAGCTTTATGGAGATGCTGATTTCCTTTTCCAGCAGGACTTGGCTCCTGCCCACAGAGCCAAAACTACTAGTAACTTGTTTGCTGACCATGGTATTACTGTACTTGATCGGCCAGCCAACTCACCTGACCTGAATTTTGTCAAGAGGAGGATGAGAGACACCAGACCCGACAATACAGACGAGCTGAAGGCCGCTATCAAAGCAACCTGGGCTTCCATAACACCTCAGCAGTGCCACAGGCTGATTGCCTCCATGCCACACCGCACTGATGCAGTAATTCGTGCAAAAGGAGCCACGACCGAGTACTAAGTGCATAAATTAACACACTTTTCCGAAGGTTGACATTTCTGAGTTACAAATTCTTTATTCAAATATTTTGAGATACTGGATTTTTGATTTCCATGAGCTGTAATCCATAATCATCAAGATTAAAACAAAAAAGGCTTGAAATATTTCACTTTATGTGTAATGAATCTAGAATATATGAAAGTTCCACTTTTTGAATTAAATTATGGACAAAAAGGAACCTTTCCACGATATTCTAATTTTTTTAGATGCACCCGTATATATACACTATTTCACTGGTTTCTCTCTCCATACGGGTAAAATAAACTAGTTTCTTTCAGTGAATATTTGACATATGCATATACTCAGGTTCCATAATTATTAAATAGACCTACAGTAAATCTACACTTGCTGGCCATTGCATTACTATACAACTATATAGTTATATACTATATAACTAAATAAGAGTTTTGTGGGTAGCATTAAACCAGCAGTTGGAAGTACACAACTGTATAGGATGTCTTTGTATGGTGTAGCATTACAGTTCCCTTCACTGGAACAAAGGGGCCCAACCATGTTCCAGCATGACAATACCCCTGTAAAGACATGCCAAGTTTGGAGTGGAAGAATTTGAGTCAAACTCTGGTTGAAATGGCTGAATAATAAATGACTACTACACATTGCAGAAGCTATTGTTGAATTTAGGGGAAGCTATTATTTAATTCAAATCAGTTTAGCTTGAGCCAAAATTTTATCTTTGAGACTCAAAAGGCAAGCCTGCAAAATCGGTTTAAGCCCTGATAGTTTTGTTTACAAATGCATTGTAGCAATTCTGTATAATTGTAGTATCACACTGAATGAGTGGAATTAACTGTAAGACCAAAAAAATACACTATACCAAAAGTATGTGGACACCTGACTTTCACACTCGTATGTGTTTTTTGAATATTCTATTCCCAATTTAGTCCCCCATTGCTGTTATAATAACCTCTACTTTTCTGGGAAGGCTTTTCACTAAGTTTTAGAGCATGTGCTCATTCAGCCACAAGAGCATCAGTGAGGTCAACACATAGGTATGATGGTCAGGTGTCCACAAACATTTGGCCATATAGTGTACTTTTTTGTAAATGCCTAGAAAGACTAAGGAGGAAAATAATGTTTACTGTGAATCAATAAGTTGACAAGTAGTTTACTTTATCTGGTGTTAAATATTTATGCATTTTCTTATTTGAAACTGGTGAAGTAAAAGGCACATTACAAACATACAAATCTAGTGGCTGCATCAATTCAAACTGATGAGCCATTAACATAGGGATTGAATAATAGAGGAGATCTGGACCTCTTGTCCTTTAATTATGGTCAGTTTCATTAGTCACCAGCAAGCATGGGCAGCACATATATGAACTGGGACATAACTCATAAATTAAGCATTTATACATTAATTTACAGCCATTTAGAACATTTTCATATTCATTTCACAATCATGTCTTTCATTAACTTACAAAGTGTTAAACAATTCACCTCCGTCGTCTCAGCCCACAAAGCAGGTTTATCACAGAGAATTTGGAGCTGGGCGTAAATGTGGGGCTTGGGTCAGAGTCCAAGAGGGTATTTTCTGTGGCCAGAGCAATACTGTACACAGGAAGTGATGAAGGAGATGATAAAGAGCTCTGCACGTGTTCAACATCAGAAGTTTTAATGCTATTCTTCTCGTGTGACACACTTAGGTCTTGTAGATGCATCACAAAGGTCAGAGTCTGTTGTGTCAGGGATGTGAAATCCTTGAAGACTTTTTTAAACTGGCAATAAATGATTTTTTTTTAAAGAAAGAAAGAAAGAAAGAAAGAAAGATTATTTTGGCCTTACTGTCATAGTCTGGCAAAGTATGAATCAACCAAGTGGTTTTTAAAATTTCATATCATTTTAAAATATTTAACAAACAATACAACAATTTATTAAAATCTACTTTAAGCAAAGATGTTGTTTTAAAATATTCTGTCTGTAGCGATGTACTCCAACAAAATATAATTGGGAATAGTCTTCATGTTTTCCATTAATAATATTCCTGATGACACCAATTAGTTAACTAATAACCAACAATTATAGTTTTTTTATTACTGCAGAAAATACAACAAATAAATAAATAAAATAAAATATTGGTACTTGTTCACCGGCTTTTCTGTCTCATTACTGCAATCACGTGCTCTCACGCATGCTCTTTCTTTATTTTTTCTTTCTCTCTCTCCCTCTCCAATAACTGCATATCAATGGCTCAAGCCTCCTCTTTGCCCGCATTACCACCTCGGGTGCGCATTATTTTTTTAATAATTCAACGGCCCATTCCGCATATCAAAGACCCATTCAATAGCTGGGATTAGGGTTTCAGTAATTTGGACCTGTTAAATGCTTACCTGCAGATGATATAACTGCTGTTATAATTCTGTACCATTTGGCTTGGCATCCGGTCATGCCCTGTGTCAAAGGACTATGGATCAAGTACTACAAGGGCTTCCTGGCACCCATGGTTATTAGATAACTGGATGTAACTGGGCTGTCTAGAACTCTTGAGAACTGTCCTTAATGAATTAGACATGTTTAGTCTGAGAGTACAGCATGGAAGTGTGCATTTTCAAACAGGTACTGGCGTGTTTGGCCACTCCATTTATGCTGATGGGCTCCACAAGTCTGCAGAGAAGTCTAGAGCACTTGTTGAGTCACCAATACAGACCAATGTGAGTCATGCACGATTCATAGCAAGATTAACAATTTTGAATGTTTCATTCCAAACCTTGCATCAGTTCTCATACACATATTCCTTGCTGTACAAGGGCTGTACAAGGGTAGGTCATGGACCTGGAATATATCCTGCAAAGAGTCAAATAATTGTTGGGGTCACAAAACGTACTGATCCATTATACCCATAATTGCCCATCGGTTCAATGCCTGTGATGTTTCACTGTATGTTATGGATACCATTATCTCACACATCTTGGCTAATGATGAAAAATGCCCATCACAAATGGGAACAAAACTATACTCAAATTGAGGGTGAGGCTCTGGGTATAGCCCTTTTTAAGCAAACCACCATTATTGATTTATCCTATCCACACTGCATGGGCTCCCAGTAAAATTTCGTACTGATTATAAAATACTATTATTGACCTATAAAATACTATTATTTAGGGGCGGCTGTGGCCCAAGTGGTAGAGCGGGTTATCCACTAATCATAGGATTGGCGGTTCGATTCCCGGCCCACATGACTCCTTGGGCAAGACACTGAACCCCAGGTTGCTCCCGATGGCAGGCAGGTGCCTTGCATGGTAGCTGCCATGAGGGTGTGAGTGAATGGGTGAATGAGACACAGTGTAAAGCGCTTTGTGAACCGCAAAAGTTTAAAAGGTGCTATATAAGTGCTTTTACTATAAAGCACTAAATGGACCACAGTACCTTAGCAAAATTTTTATCTTTTATGATCCACCATGCCTACTTTGATCAAAAGATGCAGGCTATTTGTTGGTACCTCGAATAGTGAACGCTACAGCAGGGGGAAGAGCTTTCTCTTACAAAGCCCCACAGTTATGGAACAGCCTTCCAATTAGTGTTCGGGACTCAGACACAGTCTCAGTGTTTAAGTCCAGGCTGAAAACATATTTGTTTAGTCACGCCTTTTTTTTTTAATAGTTTTTTGTCTTATGTCTTTAGGGCTCACAGGCATAGAGTATTGTGGTGAGCTGGGTTGTTTGGATGCTGTCACTCCCCACTCAAGTCTCCATCAGTGAACATTGGATAAGTTCAACAAAACAGACTTCATGTGAAAAGTGTAATGAATTTCTAAATCTAAAACACTAAAATAAAAAAAACAGAGGCTGCCATGTTCCAAGTTGTTTAACACATCTAGATGTAAATATCAGGAAATGAAAGCTGAAATTCTGATATCATCTCATATTCATATTTTGATTTCAAACCCAAATGACTTCAGTGTATAGCAAAAACAATAGAATTGGCCTTGCCATTCCAAAACATTTGGAGGGGGACTGTATATGGATATTGTCAAGTTTAAATAGTTTTTTTTTTTTAATGTTTACAGCATTTAGCAGATGCCCTTTCAGTGCTTTGTATTCTCAATCAAAAACACAGCCTCATTCAAAATCACTAGACCAGGGACTATCGAGAAAATTTTGTGAATTAGTTTGAGACAAATAAAACTAGTTATTAATTCATTCAATGAGGTCTGCACTTACACTTTGCCTTTTTGCACTTGCCTCTAGTAAATGTATTAGATTTAATTCCGGTTATTTGTTATTAAACAAGATCTCAGAATATTTTTAACTAGCTCAGTCTGACAACCCTGACTTTAACTGTCTGCTGCTCCTCCTCAGAGCATGGGGAAGCACTAATCTTGCCCCAGTGGATCTCTATTTTCACTTGTTGCAGTTCCTATTTTTGCAGTTCCTATTAGGTGTAATAATAAATCTATGGAAGCTAAGTGGGGCAGTGAGTGCATGATTGCACAACATCTAGAAAAGTGAGTAAATCAAAGGAACATTGGCTTATATCGGTCAAATAACGACATTTTAAAAATCATTGGCCACTCAAAATAGGTAATTAGTATTTCAACAGACTTTAAAATGTATCAAGTTGTGAATGAGTACTTCATGGAGATTAATATTTGTTGAATGGCTGGTGGGGCTCACCTACACCTATGGATGAGCAACCACTGCACACAGGTCTAATACTGTCCCGCAACTTCTAGACACCCACAGGTAAACTCGACAATATTCTGACATCCTCTTAAGTTCTCACATTACTCCAAGCCCAGTGAACACTGCAACCCCTTATGAGCAGTTTGCAGCACCAAATGCAGCATCAGCCGAACCAGCTTGGTAGCATATGAAGTTGCAACTCTCAGATGACATTTATCCAATATGATGGATCACTAAACAACCTGACTATTATCAACCAACTTAAAAAGAAAGACCTTTTTTTTTATAATTAGATAAAGTTTTTACCATGTTATTAAGTAGGGTGTTATGAATAGAAAAGATTGCTATGGGGTGCCAAATGTAACAAGCTGAATACTCTTTTCTCTCTGAATTTTTTTTTATTTTTTTAACATTTGAGGCCATTCTGATACATTTATCAGACTCGTGTCAAATAGTTTTAGGTTTCAGTGTAAATATTACAAGTAAGTGTTAAATATGTAAATATAAATGTTAAATATAAATCTTAAATGTACAGATGTATTTAAAATTGTAGACTTTGACAATGATATGTCTACTTCCTCCAAAGTGTTCTTGACTTGGCTAGATGTCATGAAGGGCTTATTCTTCACCAAGGAAAGAATTCTCCAATCATACACTTTAGTTGTCTTCCTCGGTCTTCCAGGCCTTTTGGTGTTGCTGAGCTCACCATTGTGTTCCTTCTTTTTAAGAATTTACCAGATTGTTGTTTGGCCATTCCTAAAGTTTCTGCTGTCTCTCTTATAGGTCTGTTATGTTTTTTCAGCCTAATGATGGCCTCCTTCACCTCAACATCTCTTTGGACAGTATATTGAGAGTTCCCATGAACAGCTACCAAATGCAAATTGAGCACGTGAAAATGGAGGGACTATGAAACAACAAATACAATTACTACACGGTTACAGTAATATTTTTGTTAAATTTGAATTAAAGCTAAAAGTCTACACCTCAATCACAATCTTGATGGCGTCATTTCAAATTCATTGTGGTGGTGCACAGAGGCGAAAATACTAAAATTGTGTAACTGTCCAAATACTTATGGACCCGACTGTAAATGAAAATGCAGAACTTAAATGTTTCATTCATATACTAATTGACCATGCCCTCTCAGAGTGTGCGTCATGGGTAAACGCAATGCCGGTTGGGTTGCCGGGTTTACACCATACTGTGCTAGTTTTGGAAGATTGAGGCTGCGAAAAGCTGGTGTAATTTTTGGGCTGATTTAAAAACAGTCCATGGCCACCAAGATCTTGTTCAAAAGCAAAAAATCTGAATTAAATCAAATCAATTTCTACAAACATATGCTATGGCAAAGGGAATTTTAAATGCAGACAGTGTAGACCTATCTACACTGTACAGAACCATTTCTGTTTTCTATAGAAGTCCATGAGCTATTTTTTTAGCTAAGGATAACAAAAGTTATTTTCTCAAGATCACAACATATTTTTCTCATGATTAGGCATGTATGCTGCACAGCATGGATGAGTGTGTCCATTTTTACTTTAAACAGGTAACAGGTGGTGCAGAGGTAGAGCTTCTGCTTTCACTTTTCAACACCAAAATCATGGGTTCGAGCCCTCTTCCTCTCGATTATTCATTATGTAATTAGATCACATTAATACTACATTAAGTGACCACATTCTCTTTTTGTTTAAAGTACACTTGGTATAAGCAATGAAATCACGTTTTGATGACAAACTAAATATTTTCATGTGAAGTGTACATGGTTTATAAAAAAAATCAGCAATTATTGGCACCCCTATGAATTCATATGAGAAGAATATATTTGAAGTATATTCCCATTGATATTTTATATATTTTTTAGTACACCTGGGTGACTAGGAACAGGAAATTGTTCAACCATGACTTCCTGTTTCACAGGGGTATAAATATGAGGTAACACATAATTCCCTTAGTCATTCATAATAATGGGTAAGACCAAGGAATATAGCTGTGATGTGCGGCAAAAGGTTGTTGAGCTTCACAAAATGGGAAGTGGCTATAAGAAAATAACACAAGCATTGAAAATGCCCATTTCCACCATCAGGGCAATAATGAAGAAGTTCCAGTCAACTGGAAATGTTATGAAGCAACCTGGAATTGGACGTGTGTCTATATTGTCTCAACGCACTGTGAAGAGGATGGTTCGAGTGGCCAAAAAATCTCCAAGGATCACAGCTGGATAATTACAGAAGTTAGTTGCATCTTGGGGTCAGAAAGTTTCCAAAACTACAATCTGAAGTCACCTACATCACCACAATTTGTTTGGAAGGGTTTCAAGAAAAAAGCCTCTACTCTCATCCAAAAACAAACTCAAGCGTCTTCAGTTTGCCAGACACTACTGGAACTTCAAATGGGATCGGGTTCTATGGTCAGATGAAACCAAAATAGAGCTTTTTGGCAATAAACACCAGAGGTGGTTTTGGCGCACAGAGAGAGGTAGCCATATGGAAAAGTACCTCATACCCACAGTTAAATATGGTGGTGGCTCTTTAATGTTTTGGGGCTGGTTTCTGCCAGAGGACCTGGACATTTTGTTAGGAGACATGGCATCATGGACAAATATCAACAGATATTAAATGAAAACCTGACTGCCTCTGGCAGAAAGCTTAAAATGGGCTGTGGTTGGATCTTCCAGCAGGACAATGATCCAAAACATACATCAAAATCAACACAAAAATGGACCACAAAATCAAGGTTTTGCCATGGCCATCCCAGTCCCCTGAGGCCAGTCAAGCACAGTAATACCATGTCAGCAAACCAGTTACTAGTAGTTTTGGCACTGTGGTGCCAAGTCCTTCTGGAGAAGGAAATCAGCATCTCCATAAAGCTTGTCAGCAGATGGAAGCATGAAGTGCTTGACAATCCTCTCAAGGCTGTTGCTTGTGCACCTTTTCCTACTGCACTTTTCCCTTCCAGTCAGCTTTCCATGAATATTATTCCATGAATATTGTGGTTGTGTGTACTGAACCAGACTGAGAGATTAAAGGCTCAGGAAACCTTTGCAGGTGTTTTGAGTTAATTAGCTGATTACAGCTTTTCTCTGGTCGACATTTCTGTATTATCAATTCTTTATTCTAATATTTTGAGATACTGGATTTTTGATTTCCATGAGCTGTAAGCCGTAATCATCACGATTAAAACAAAAAAAGGCTTGAAATATTTCCCTTTATGTGTAAAGAATCTAGATATATGAAAATTCCACTTTTTGGATTAAATTACGAAAAAAATAATAACTTTTCCACGATATTCAAATTTTTTGAGATGCACTTGTATTTAGGTCGATTCAGTGATGTTTAATATTTTTGACTTAAATAAATTCTATTAATTTAGATGTTACCACATGAAGCACATTTAAAAAAAAATTATATACATAAAGTAACATTTCTGTCTACCTACCTGTACTTTTATTTCTGCATCTCTCTAAGTTTGATAACATAATTCCCACTTGATGAAATTACCCACTCCATCCGATGTACATGACTATCGCCAGATTTGAGCACTGAAATGCTTTCAGTTGTTAATTTCACCAGAAACGGTTAGAAACTGACTGGCATAAAACCAGGCCAATCGCAAGACATCTGGTAGGGGGGCACCTGTGGTGGCCAACCGGATTT
Source organism: Cranoglanis bouderius (assembly GCA_023630585.1). Taxonomy (NCBI): domain Eukaryota; kingdom Metazoa; phylum Chordata; class Actinopteri; order Siluriformes; family Cranoglanididae; genus Cranoglanis; species Cranoglanis bouderius. Next base: position 14,436,252 of record CM042566.1, read on the forward strand.
CAGTGGGGGCTGGTGCCCCGGGATAGAGAGATGTACTTTATTGTTCCACAAGATGAAATTTGGAAAAAATAAAATGAAACTCCACCCAGTCACCCAAGCACAGACCCACGATTTTGGAAACTGAAAGAAGAAGCCACCTGTTACCTTCTGCAGCACTTGTTGATTAAAATATAAACAGACACACTCATCCATGCAGTACAGCATACATGCCTAATCATGCATTTCAACATAATGAGAAAAATAAGTTGTGATCTTGAGAAAACAACCTTTGTTATCTTAAGTTCACAAGGAAAAAAATGATAAAACTCATGGACCTTTCTGGACCGCCGTAAAGAACAGAAATGATTCTGTACATTGTAGATAGGTCTACACTGTCTGGATTCAGATTTCCCCTTTGCTATAGCATATGTTTGTAGAAATTGGTTTGATTTAATTCCGATTATTTGCTGTAAAACAAGGTCTTGGAGGCTGTGGACCGTTTTAATTCAGCCCAAAAATGCCACCAGCTTTTTACAGCATCAACCTTGTTCCAAAACTTTTGCAAACCTGGCAACCTTACCGGTGCTGTGTTTTCACATGATGCACATCCCGTGACGGTGGGGTCAGTTAACATATGAACAAAACATTTAACTTCTACAACTGCATTTAAGATTTATATTGTTTTTAATATGTACATTTATATTTAAGGTTTATGTTTACATTTAACATTTCTATTTACATGTATATTTACCATTTATATTTAAAATTTACTTGTAATATTTACACTGAACTTAAAACTATTATTTTGACAAGTGACTATCTAAACCCATCAGAATGTCTTTAAATGTTCAAAAAAAAAGTCAGAGAGAAAAAAGTATTCAACTTTTAACATTTGGCACCCCATAAATTGTGAGTTGCAAATGTATTGTCACTGTTTTCTTTGTCATCAGAAGAGAGTTTATACCAAATGTTACAGTGGGTATAGAAAAGAATCTCCCCCCTTTAAAATAATTACATTTTGTTGCTTTTCAGCCTGAAATGAAGACAGTTTTTGTTTTATCCAGCTGTATTTACTCAGTGCAACTTATAACATCCAAGTGAAAAATATAACACCAACATGTCAGAAAAAAAATTAAAAAACAGAATCACTGAATTGGAACAAGGATCACCCCCTTGCTTTAATCTGCCTTAATTTTTTAATTACAGCCTTTAGTCTGTTGGGATATGTCTCTACTAAATTGGCACATCTAGACTTTGCAATATTTGCCCACTCTTCTTTGCAGAACTGCTCAAGTTCAGTTAAATTTCATGGTTACTGTTTGTGGACTGCAGTCTTCAAGTCATTCCACAGATTTTAAATTTTTTGCTGTGTGCTTTGGGTCATTGTCATGTTGGAAGGTAAACCTTCTTCCCATTGACAACTTTCTGGCAGAGGGCAGCAGATTTTCCTCAAGAATTTGACGGTATTTTGCCCCATCCATTTTCCTTCTATCCTGACAAGTGCTCCAGTCCCTGCTGCAGAGAAACACCCCCATAACAGGATATTACCACCTCCATGCTTTACTGTAGGAATGGTGTTATTTGGATGGTGAGCTGTATTGGATTTCCACCAGACATATCGTTTGGTGTTGAGGCCAAATAATTCAATTTTATTCTCATCTGACCATAACACCTTTTTCCATGTGGCCTCAGAATCTTCCAGGTGCGTTCATGTGGCCTTTCTTGAGGAGTGGCTTTTTTCTTGTAAACCTCCCATACAAGCCACATTTGTGGAGAATTTGTGATATTGTTGTCACCTGCACACAATGACCACTCTTTGTCATAAATTCCTGCAACTGCTTCAGAGTTGCTGTAGGCCTCTTGGTAGCCTCTCTGACCAGTTTCCTCCTGGCTCTTTCATCCAGTTTGGAGCGACGTCCTGATCCAGGGAGGGTCTGTGTTGTACCAAATACCTTCCACTTCTTAATAATAGACTTCACTGTGCTTCTGGGCATTGACAAAGCCTTTGAATTTTTTTGTATCCATCTCCTGACTTGTGCCTGTCCACAACTTTATCCTGGAGATCTTTTGACAGTGCCTTGCCACCCATAGTTGATTGTTTGCTTCAGTTGCATATGAAAATGCTCCAGGGAAGCTCTTTTCATGCTGAGCTAATCAAAATGATCACAGCTGATCACAGTTGAAAGCCAAATGGCTTTGTGTGCCATTGAGAAGGTGATTAGCTACACCTTATTGAGTTTACACGTCATTTTTAGGAGGGGGGTGATCCTTTTTCCAACTCAGTGATTCTGTTTTTTAAATTTTTTTCTGACATGTTGGTGTTATATCTTTCACTTGGATGTTATTAGTTGCACTGAGTAAATACAGCTGGATAAAACAGAAACTGTGTCCGTCTTCATTTCAGGCTGAAAAGCAACAAAATGTGATTATTTTAAAGGGGGTGATTCTTTTCTATACCCACTGTATGTATGCAATTAATAATGTTAAGAGTCTTCTGCTGATGTAACTGTGCCTGTAAGCTAGGTGGCACCATATTTTTATTTTCTGTATTATAGTCAATTAAGTAAAAGAAGTGACAATAATGGAAGCTTGGGATAGAACCGCATCATTCACAGTTAACTTATGAATAATCTTAGTGTACTGACACAATTATAACAATACCTTTGTATGTACCTAATTTTAATTATCTGTAAACACATCTGAACCATTTAATCAAGCTTTCTTGAACATCTGAATGTAAATATTAGATTTATATGATTAAGATTGCAATTAAACTAGCAATTTTTATGTAAAATGATTTATAAATCAGTTGCACCCGTTTTGTGAACCCCTTTAGTTGTATTAATCAACATATCAGTCTTATTCTCATATTTTGACATTTTTTTAAACATATTTTTACGTTTCATGTTGGAGGGTTAGTCTATGTTTGTGCATTTTATTTTCATGTCATTCATGAAAACCAGACTGATCCTTAGAGACCTAAAATCAATATTTATAATTTATAGTCCAAAATAGTATGGCATATACCTTAAATTGCTAAACATCAGATTTAGGTGGTAGTGTACCTGGTGGGCGTTACACTGCAGAAGGTCTTTGGTCCAAGTAGACTCCAGCGTTAGGCCCATAGTCTGAGCCAGATCCTGCTGCCTATTTTCCAGTTCCTGTTGAAGAGGTATCAGAAATCATTCTCTCTTCAGGAGTTAACAGATGGATAACAGTTTGAGTGTGCAGTAAAGAGAGGGAGTGTATAAGAGTGTAAACGCATGTAGATATGGGGGCATGGATGTATTTTTCACCTCAAGAAGATGTGCATTTTTGCTCAGGTGCACCTGACACTCATGAATCCTACTCTGAAACAGACCCAGTTTTGTGTATAAACCCTGAAACACAGATATACAGAAATTCAACAAACCCCCTGAGCAGCCTCATTTTATCAGGTGTTGATTCATTGATGAGTAATTAATTAATCCCACATTCATTTATAATCCAACCTCTGTGTCAGTGAGGACAGTGTGAGGATCCTCATAGCCCTGGCACTTTTCTGGCTGCAGGGTCACTTTGTTGTGCAGATCCTCTAGCAGCTCCCAGTACTCCTGCAGCTCCTGCTGAACATTAGCTATGCATACCCCATACTGATCCTGGGTCTGAAGGAGAAAGCGCAGGGCACTCACCCTGAGCAAGGGGGAGGAGGATAAGAGAGAGTGTAATAAGGTTTGTTCATTTATGTATGCTCATACGTTTTGCTATTTGCCAGCCAGCTAAATAACTAAAGGAAGCTATATAATTTGTATTGTTATCCTAAGCCTATTACTAAGTGTCTACAGGCTAATAAGAAAAAAAAGAATGCAAAAGCATTTAGTGGCATTAGCTTCACCTCTCTTGCAGGTAAGTGCAAATATGTTTCACTCTGTCTTCTACTCTAGTCTTGATCACTTTGTCCTCCTTATCGTTGGCCTGCAGCAGTCGCTTCTCGATAAGGAAACTATTGTTTACTGCTACTATTATTAATTGAGACACTGCCTGTAGAAAAGAGAGGCATACAGATAAAAAAAAAAAAGGTTATTAGAGCACACCTGAAAAAAGGTACTTTGTAAATGTCATACAGGTGAGCTTCAGGTACAAAGTCAGATGTGGCAAGTGAAGGTGGTGACTGGGTGTTCCAGAGGAATGAGTTATCTATTTAGGTGCCATGTTTGGGTGTCTGGTCATGTTAACCCGTAAATACATTGGATGTAAAACATTTTATCAACAACAACATAAACAATTTTATATAATATATACTGTATGTTTGCTATATTTTAATATTTTGTTTGTTACTTAAGGAATATAGACTGTACTACAAATGTGCTACAGAATGTGTCCATTATTTCTTATAGACAGATACACTATATGGCCAAACGTTTGTGGAAACCTGACAATCACACCCATATGTGGGTCTTCCCCAAAATGTTGCCACAAAATTGGAAGTACACAATTGTGTAGAATTCATTTGTATCCTGTAGCATTACAATTTTCCTTCACTGGAACTAAGGGGCTTAGCCCAAACCTGTTCCTGCATGAAAATGCCCCTGTGTACAAAGCAAGGTCTATGAAAACATGGTTTGCCAAGCTAGAAGTGTAATAACTCAAATAGCCTGCTGAATGGACCCCAGGTATTCTCGCCTGACATCAGTGCCTGACCTCAGACCATATCAGCACATATTAAGCTGAAAATGTTAAGGTTAAGGTTGTTAAGGTGCTTGAAAAAGCATCATAGCTGGTATTTTAAGCAAATGAAAATAATTGTTAATGTTAATCTTCTTGAAGTCTTCGTTGACAATTCCAATCTTAAATTCTGTTAAAATTCTAATTGCCTCTTTTGAGTGACCAATGATTTAGCTAAATGTAGCTAAATCTGCTTATATCTATTTCACATATATAAGCAGATGTTCTATTGAATTATTTGACTTTCTAGATGTTGTGCAATTGACTTAGCTTCCATAGAGTTATTATTGCACCTAATGGTCAAAAATGGAAACAGCAATAACTGCCAACAGAGTCCCATTTAGCTAACCATGCTTAGGGGAAGAGCAAAGGACAGAACAGTTAATGACAGGGTTGTCAGTGTGGGCCAAAATATACTCAGTGGTCATCAAGGTTTCTATAGCAAATCATCAAAAAGAGGCAACGTGTAAGTGCAGATAGTATACATAGAATGTACAGAACCACTTGTATTATAAGGTAATTTGTACTCACTGGTATTGCAAAGATTTTGGAGAGAGAAATAAGGGTTATGGAAGGGATAATGTCCATACATTAGAAATACTTGTGAAACACTTGTTTCTATGCAAAGGCTGGAAACATAGAAAAAGACATTTTCCAATGGCCAGATTTTTGGGCTAGTTTCTGGTATTTTGTGTGGTTTTTGAGATGTAATTGGGCTGGAAATTGTTTTGCTGAAACCCTGTTTCAACTGTCAACCTGGTTAAGGATATTACTTTGAACATAGTTGAGAAATGGTAACAAGATGCTAGGCTATATTTTGGTGAATCTCAACTGCCTATTACATGGTTTCTCTAGGAAAATCACTGGAGAGTAGCCTATATCTGAAGTCGTGTGTATTAGTTTCTCTGCCTAATTTTGTTTGAGGCTATGTCGTAATTACCGTCATCCTACCCTACCAAAATCTATGGTCATAAGCTGCTGCTGGAAATACAGGTTGTTATGATAGAAACAGCATTACTCCATTCCATTTAACCCATAAAAACAATGACAGTGTGGAAATAATAAAAATTATCATTTTAAGATACACCCAGGAAACGTAATACCTAGGTATCCAACTGACCTCCAGCTTGGTGAGGAGGCTTTGTATCTGGGAAACCCTTGGATCTGACACTGGTTCCTGGAGAAGGGAGACTACCAAGCCATCCAGTAGAGCCCTCATCATAGATAGCAGATGACCTGCATCTTGCTGACTGATGAGACTGTAAACAAGGAAGAACATATTTGGGAGTGAAGACCATGTCTTCAAACAGCAGTGGTATGGGGGAGGGGGGGAGGGAACTCTGAGAACTTGAACTTGGGTGATTACTACTTTTATTTTCTAGAAAGCTAGCCCTACCTCTGAAGAGACAGGTATAGGAGGACTTTGGAGAGAGTGGGTGGAGAATCTGTCCTCTCTTTGGAGACTTAGTGAGACTGAGTTCAGAATAAATAGGAGGTTAGCTAGGTGGAAGGTTATTTCATAATTCCTTTCCTAATTTCCCAGCGCGGAGCACACGCTCCATCAAATTATGGCATAAGAACTAATTCTAGAATTATGAGAAGGGAGCTGGAGTTCTAAGTGGCTCCTGCATTTTCTTAAAAACAGAGCCTGAAGTGAAAGATTAGAAGCTCGTGTAGATCTTGAATTTGTATGGCTGTAGCTGTGGTCTGCTTGGGAAGACCAGTATCCAAAATGCCAAGAGGGAGAGGATAGGTTATGAAATGTCATGATTAACTTTATTTTTCCAGAGACAATAGGTCAATGTTAATCCTGTTAAATGCCTGCTGAAAGCTTATTGGCTGATGGTGACCATGTTTTTTTAAGTAATCAGGTCATCATCATTTGGCTGTATACCGATTTTCAGCTCAATAGGACTTATTGTTCCTGAAAAACAGTTTTGAACTTAGCCTCATCCTCTATGTATGACCATGCCCCAACTTTTTGCATATCAGCCTATCAGTCCTGTATATGCCGTTCAAGTTTCATGCGAATCCATTCAAGAAATCATGAGTTACAGCTGTTTGAGTAAATTCTACCGCCTTGGTAGAACTGACTGGTGTGTGGGGGCCATACTGTTTATAAATGTCAACAGGTTTTTGATAACTGTTGAGTTTCACATTCTGCTGACTAGGTTGATACAAAATTCGTGAAGATTGGCTAAGAATCCTAGGACAAGTTTTTAAAAGTAAGTTTTGTGTTATTTGGCAGAGAAAAAAGGTTCTTTCAGTTTGGGAACAAGCTTTTTCAGTTTGGGAACCCAGCCCAAGGAATCAGACTTTGCTTTGTGACATGAAGCATTATCATGCTGGAAGCAGCCATTAGAAAATGGGTAAATTCTGGCCATGAATTGATGCAAGTGGTCAGGAACAATACTGAAATATACTGTGGCATTCAAGCGATGATGGACTGGTAATCTAATAGTTTTGGTGAACCTGTGCCAACTGCAGCCTCAGCTTTCTGCAATCTACTGTTGTAGCCCATCCGCCTCAAGGTTTGACATGTTGCGCATTCAGAGATGCTTTTCTGCTAACCACAACTGTACAGAGTGGTTATTTGAGTTACTGTTGCGTTTCTGTTGGCTCGAACCAGTCTGGCCATTCTCCGTTGAACTCTCACATCAGCATGGTGTATCCGTCTGCGGAGCTACCGCTCACCAGATGTATTTTCTTTATTGCACCAGTAAACTCTAGAGACTGTTGTGCCATGAAAATTCCAAGAGCTCAGCAGTTATAGAAATATTCAAACCAGCCTGTCTGGCACAAACATGTTACTCAAAGCTGCTGGTCTGTATCTGCATGATTTTATACATTGCACTGCTGCCACATGATTGGCTGTTTAGATAATTTCATGAACGAGTAGGTGTACAGGTGTTCCTAATAAAGTGTTCAGTGAGTGTACAGTTGCAATCAAAATTATTCAACCCCCATTGCAAATCAGGTTTATTGTCAAAATGTACAGACTTTCAGCCATTTGCAATGAACAAATCAAACAAAAGCAATTGAAATAGTTCAACACAACAAACACTTCAAGTGGTTTCCCAAAATTCACAACAGCACAAATATGCAAAACAGTTGTTGGCTCAAGCACGCTTGATGCATCTAATGAAGGGCTTCATTAGTTGCACCAGGTGTGCTTGAAATGGAACACTTGAACTACCTGAACTGGCTAGGGGCAGAAAATACATGAAATACCTGGACGGGGCAGAAAAAGGAAGGTATCAATGGCTGCAATCAGATTTCTGAGAAGGCAGGTTGTGAAAAACCCTCAAGTGACTGCAAAAGACCTGCAGCAAGACTTGGTGGCAACAGGCACTGAGGTTTCAGTGAGCACAGTAAGGTGCGTACTAAAACGCAGAAGGTTTCCATGACAGAACTGCAAGACGTACACCACTTCTGACCCAAAAGCACAAGAAAAGTCGGCTCAAAATCATATAAATAAGCCACAGAAGTTTTGGGATTCTGTTCTGTGGAGCGATGAAACAAAACTGGAACTTTTCGGCACGATGGATCAGCGGCATGTCTGGAGAAAGAAGAATGAAGAAAGAACACTCTGTCCACGGTCAAACTTGGTGGTGGCTCGGTGATGCTCTGGGGCTGTTTTGCATCCTCTGGCACTGGAAACCTGCAGTGTGTGGAAGGCAAGATGGATTCACTGAAGTATCAGGAAATCCTAGGAGAAAACATCATGCCGTCTGTGAGGAAGCTGAAGCTTGGGTGTCACTGGACCTTCCAACAGGACAATGATCCTAAGCATACCTCAAATTCCACCAAGGCTTGGTTGCAGAAGAAGTCTTGGAATATTCTACAGGGCCATCACAATCACCTGACTTTTTTATTTGAAGAAGGCGGTTGCAGCACGCAAACCCAAGAATATTACTGAACTGGAGGCCATTGCTCATGAGGAATGGGCTAAGAGTCTTCAGGAATGCTGGCAAAAGCTGGTGTCTGGCTATGCATCTCATTTGCAGCAGGTCATAACAGCAAAAGGGTCTCTACTAAGTACTAAAGATGCTTGCCATGAAGGGGTTGAATAATTTTGAAACTGGAGAAGTCATTATAAGTTGCATTTTCAGTTGAATTTGGGGAAACCACTTGAAGCATTCGTTGTGTTGAACTATTTCAACTGCTTTTGTTTGATTTGTTCATTGCAAACAGCTGAAAGCCTGTACATTTTTACAATAAACCTGATTTGCAATAGGGGTTGAATAATTTTGATTTCAACTGTAAATAATATTGTGGCAAATTAACACACACACACACACACACACACACACACACACACACACACACTTACTATAATAAATAATTTATAGTTGCACTATCTGGTGTCACCCAGATGAGGATGGGTTCCCTTTTGAATCTGGTTCCTCTCAAGGTTTCTTCCTCATATAATCTCAGGGAGTTTTGCCACCGTCACCTCTGGCTTGCTCATTAGGGATAAATTTATCAATTTAAAATTTAGATCCGAAATTTATATATTTTTGTAAAGCTACTTTGTGACATTTGTGTAATGTCCATTGTTAAAAGCGCTAGGAAAATAAAACTGAACTGAATTAACAATTTAATTTAAAAAAATAAATGTTCATGAGTTTCATGTCCATAATGCTCCACTGGCTTAATGCCAGGTTTCCTCCTAATGACAAACACAACAATTAGTCAAATAATGACTCATTGACATAAGGATCGGAATGCCATTGTATCATGTGGAAGCCTGATGTTTACACCCCTAGTTATTTCATAGTTTTATATTTAGCTAACTGTTGATTCTAATTAATATACAGTGCATCCGGAAAGTATTCACAGCACTTCACTTTTTCCACATTTTGTTATGTTACAGCCTTATTCCAAAATGGATTAAATTCATTATTTTCCTAAAAAAAATTCTGCAAACAATACCCCATAATGACAATGTGAAAGAAGTTTGTTTGAAATCTTTGCAAATTTATTAAAAATAAAAACCAAAAAAAAAAATAAAAAATCACGTACATAAGTATTCACAGCCTTTGCTCAATACTTGGTTGAAGCACCTTTGACACCAATTACAGCCTCAAGTCTTTTTGAGTATGATGCTACAAGCCTGGCACACCTATTTTTGGGCAGTTTCTCCCATTCTTCTTTGCAGGACCTCTCAAGCTCCATCAGGTTGGATGGGGAGTGTCGATGCACAGCCATTTTCATGGCTCTCCAGAGATGTTCAATCGGGTTCAAGTCTGGGCTCAGGCTGGGCCACTCAAGGACATTCACAGAGTTGTCCCGTAGCCACTCCTTTGTTATCTTGGCTGTGTGCTTAGGGTCATGTCCTGTTGGAAGATGAACCTTCACCCCAGTCTGAGGTCCAGAGCGCTCTGGAGCAGGTTTTCATCAAAGATGTCTCTGTACATTGCTGCATTCATCTTTCCCTCGATCCTGACTAGTCTCCCAGTTCCTGCCACTGAAAAACATCCCCACAGCATGATGCTCCCACGACCGTGCTTCACTTTAGGGATGGTATTGGACAGGTGATGAGCGGTGCCTGGTTTCCTCCAGACATGACGCTTGCTATTCAGGCCAAAGAGTTCAATTTTTGTTTCTCATGGTCTGAGAGTCCATGGAAAACTGGACTCTCAGACCATGACTCTCTGCCTTTTGGGAAACTCCAGACAGGCGGTCATGTGCCTTTTACTGAGGAGTGGCTTCCGTCTGGCCACTCTATCATACAGGTCTGATTGGTGGAGTGCTGCAGAGATGGTTGTTCTTCTGGAAGGTTCTCCTCTCTCCACAGAGAAATGCTGGAGCTCTGTCAGAGTGACCATCGGGTTCTTGGTCACCTCCCTGGCTAAGGCCCTTCTCCCCCGATCGCTCAGTTTGGCCGGGCAGACCGCTCTAGGAAGAGACATGGTGGTTCCAAACTTCTTCCATTCACGGATGATGGAGGCCACTGTGCTCATTGGGACCTTCAATGCTGCAGAAATTTCCTTGGACTTCATGGCTTGGTTTGTGCTCTGACATGCACTGTTAAGTGTGGGACCTTATATAGACAGGTGTGTGCCTTTCCAAATCATGTCCAATCAACTGAATTTACCACAGGTGGACTCCAGTCAAGTTGTAGAAACATCTCACGGATGATCAGTGGAAACACGATGCACCTGAGCTCAATTTTGAGTGTCATGGCAAATGCTGTGAATACTTATATACATGTGATTTTTTCATTTTTTCTTTTTAATAAATTTGCAAAGATTTCAAACAAAATTCTTTCATGTTGTCATTATGGGGTATTGTTTGTAGAATTTTGAGAAAAATTATGAATTTAATCCATTTTGGAATAAGGCTGTAACATAACAAAATGTGGAAAAAGTGAAGCTCTGTGAATACTTTCCGGATGCACTGTACACATAAGATTTCCTTATTTTAAATTTTTTAGGAGATAATCTTTATTTGTACAAAAATGAAAACTTTTGACCTGTAGTGTAACAAACATAAGGAGAGAATGCATTACAAATGTATTATAGGTTTTACTTGGATAGCGGAAAATTCACTTATATGTGTGGCAGCCTAGGGAAAACCTGTGGGGTATCACTGTTCCTGAATTCCGAAAAACAAAAATGACAAAATCAGGTTTGGACAAAACTTGAGGGTTTTTTTTTTTTTTTTTTTTTGCCAGTAATATATTTTGTCATTTATAATTTAAGAAGAAGTAAATACAATTAACAAAAATGACATGGAAATGTTCTTATTTAACCTTGCCTTGGCTGTCTGCCTGAGTAAGGAGCCATTTTAACAAGTGTGTTTAACAGATTTGCAAACAGAAGTGTGAAGAACTGACCATGAGGCTCATGTTTTAATGCCACAAGAGACTTTTTGACTTTTCTAAGTTGATAAGACACATAATGATGTGGATGATGTTGATAAACAAAGCAGAAACTAATTTCCCATTTTAAACTTAGAAGTCTTTAAAATATAGCAGTAATGTTTTTCCAGAAGTAGATTAAGTTACAAATGTAAAGGTGCAGTGCCACTAGAAAGTTGGTCAACCCTTTACAATTTTCTGTATTTCTGTATAAATTTGACCTGAAATGTGATCAGATCTTCATCTAAGTCCTAAAAGTAGATAAAGAGAACCATATTAAACAAATGACACAAAAACATCACAGTTTTATTAATTATCCAACCTTAAATATCTTTGTCGGAAAAAGTATGTGAACCTCTAAGAGTATGAGTTAATTTTAAGAGGAAATTGAAGTCAGGTGTTTCAGTTAAGGGGAAGGCAATCGAACATGAGTTTAGCAGGCCCTCCTATGTTTCAAGAACATAAACTTGGTCCTTCACTATCAAAGTCTGGTCTTCACCACACAAGTTTATGGAAGTGTGCCATGCCTTGATCAAAGAAGATTCCTGAGGACCTCATAAAATGAGGCCAAGATGGAAAATGTTACGAAACCATTTCTAAAGAGTTTGGCCTCCACCAATCCACTGTGAGGCAGATGATATACAAATGGAGAAAATTCAGCACCACTGTTACTCTCCCAAGGAGTGGTCGTCCAGCAAAAATCACTCCAAAGGTGCTGCAAATAATATCACGGGGAGTCACGTACAAACAGGGTAACATCTAAGGTCCTACAGGCCACTCTTGCATTGAGTAATGTCAACGTTCATGAATCCACCATCAGTCAAACACTGAACAAGAACACTGAATGGTGTGCATGGCAGGATAGTCAGTACTCTCCAAAAAGAACACTGCTGCCCATATGAATATTCTAATATTCTCATATTCTAATAAAGGCTGCTGAAGATCAACATACTCTTGCTGTAATTCTAATTTGTATATATCTTATTTATTATATATTGAATAAATGCAAATGAAATAAATGAATAACACTTGCTTGTAGACAGTTTGTGAGTTGGTGTCTTTTCTGTAGAATTGGAATGGAATTATTAAATGGGGGAGGGGTAAACAGATTTTAAAACTGCGATACCAACTTCAGTTCAGGAAAGTTTTCAGTAGTATAAAATGTCAAAATTTGATAATGCGAAATGCTTTCCCTTGTGGTATTTTTCTTACCATGCCTGCCGAGGTTGGCCAGTCCTTTTCTCATCAATCTCACTCATCTCCGAGACCTTCTTCTGTATTAAAAAAAAAAAAAGTTAGGCTACTGTTAATGTCACAAATAATTTATTGTTTGTACCGGGAGACATCACTGTGTGGACTTGATTGAAAACAAAGGGGAAAAAAAGTAGTTTAACATTTAAAAAGGTAGTGCTATAGAGAGGTAGATTTGTGTATGCATTGTATGTAAACATTCATTTACCTGGTTATATTGCCTTCTGTATTGGTAAAGGAACTTAAGTAAAGAAACACAGAGGATAAGGCCTGTCCATAGCATCCCAGCCAGCAGAAGCCAGCCTCCAACCTCAACAAGGTGCATCTCTTCCTGAATCACCAACCACAATGCTGCTGCTGGAGCCAGACATCGAATCCAACTGGGAAAGTGACCCCACTGCAGACTGCTGGGAAATCATACTGATGTTAAAGATACTCTTTTTTAAAATAGATTAACTGTTCTACTGAGGGACAGTGTGGTGGCGCAAAGGGTATCCACCTCCCAGCTTCAGGGTCAATCCTAAGTTTCCAGAATCTAACATGTTCTTCTTTGTTTTCTGTGGGTTTCCTCCTACTTCCAAAAACCTGCTAGTAAGTGAACTGGCAACTCTAAACTGCACCTAGCTGTTAATGAATGTGTGAATGCATGTATGAGTAATACTCTGATGAACTGGCGTCTCATCCAAGGTGTATTCCCGCCTCATGCCCAGTGTTCCCAAGATGGGCTCCACTGTGATCAGGATAAAGCGGTTACTGAAGATGAAAGTGAAAGTACTGTGCTACTTTAAATTGTGAAGGTGACAGATGTTCCACATCCAGTAGTCATAAATGCCAAAGTCTCTCACAGACTCACAGGAGTGACAGTAGTGCTTATATACAGTATTACACACAATCAATTCCACAAACATACATGCTTCACTGCTTTACATACTTACTTCTTCCAGCACCATTTCTGCTCATCAACCACACCATCCTCCATCTCACCATCATCTTCCCCTCTCTGCTTTCCTTCTCTTTCCCCCTTTCCGTACCCATTCAGGTCCCTCACATCCACCGTCTTCAGCTTTAGCATTGGTGTAAACGCTTTGATAGGCACACTGTATGACTGTGCGTCTGTTCTCCATCGGTTTAAGCAGAGGTACTTGTTTGAGACTTGTTTGTCCTGTAACACCAGCTTAACAGCTGCGTCTTCTGGCTGCTTTTGTTTTGAAGCTTTGTTCGATCTACAGAGGTGTGTGTGGAATGCATCGTGACACAGAGCCCAAATTTGCTTAACCGTCACTCAGCCTTACAAGGCGATCACAGTGACGTAAACTTTAACTACTCTCATCTCTAGCATCAATCGAGTATTAAAATAATCACTAAAGAGCTTTTATAATTTTTCATACATGACAGATAAAAAAACATTCATATTAAGTACAGTTTTATTGATTGCCCTTTGCTTTTAACATGTGTAATTGTTCTGTGTATGACAAACCATTTACATGTTTTAAAACTGCACATGCAGTGTCTAAGTTTGTATGCCATACAAACTCATCATTTGTTTATGTATTCAAAATAAACAGGACACAGAAGAGTTTTACTGAACTACACAAGTTTCTATCAACAGAATGACTCCCTAAAAAAAAAAAAAAGAAAAAAAAAAAGAAAAGCTAATGCTCACTTCCACTGCAGTGCTCACCAGAGTCAATGAACCTTGGCATCCCAGAACATTCACAACAAAATTTGTGATATACAGGTGTTATATATATATATATATATATATATATATATATATATATATATATATATATAAAATAAAAAGTTTATCTTGCCAACACTAGAGACATCAGAACATATTCATCTGGAGACAAGGTGCTTACACATATTATAACTCTACCAATACGAATAATATAGCCACTCTTCTTTACATTGAACAAGCCTCCCGCTATAAATTGTGGCTTCGTGTTATCCTTTGTATATCATTGTTTTGTTTTTCTTTTTATTTGTGGTTATACATATTCAGCTCACTGTAAGCAGAAATGCATATGCCAAATAAATACTAAACACCCATGAACCAGGAATTAAAAAGTTGTTAGTTACACAGTGTGAGCAGCTTTAGTATATATGCATGATACATGGTATGTTACAAACCAAACAACACAAGTCAACAATTTAAAACATACATGAATAATGGGAAACAAAACAGGAACCTGTGTTTAGGGATGTAGAAAAAAAAAATCAAGACATTTAATTTTTCTGTACATTTTATACATTCAGTGTCAAACTCGACTTAATCTGTGACTGTTAATCTAGATCAACAGCAAGACTTTAAAATGTCATATATAGGAAAATGACATTTTGTACTAAACAAAAAATAAAATCTGCCCAATTACTCAAAGAAATCTCACATGCAAACTAGTAATACCTCAACATATTAAGAAAGATTCATTTAAATAAAATTAACATTGAGATAAAATCATGACAAGACCAGAAAATGGGACAGATTAAGGTTTTGTAATCTGCACCTCACTCGCACCAGATCCATTAGTTGTGGTTTTGATTATGTATTGGGTGGTAGCCTGTTGACTGGCAGATGGCTGCTCCAATGAGTCAGTGTTTACCTCAGTGGTGGTGGGTGGGGCATTATCTTGCTTATTATCCAGCTCAGTCTGCCCCTCAGATAGCACATAATGAGTCTGTAACACAAGCAAAATGATTTAAATATCATTACTTGCAAACATCATTACAAAAGTCACAATTTCAAAGTTTGCAAATTTGCATCAAAGTTTACATAAAAGCCTGGTTTATGCTTTGTGAGAACTGCTTCTGAGATTCATCCACTTAAGCAAGCCCTGAGTATTCATATTATTTAAAAACAGGATGGCATTTTTCAAAACACTTCCCTGTGATAAATGTTTGAGGAGAGAGCGTAAGGAACACAGTCAAAGCTCTTGCCAGTTTCTGACCCTCGTTATTCATATGCTGATACCAGTCTATCAATGAGGAGGTTGATGGGCAGTTCAGACACTTCCGTTTTGGAGAGCAACTTTCCTGTTCTGCCCCATTCAATGTGCCTTTCTGACATTCTAAAGCTGTCAGCTAGCGGTTCCAATAAAAAAAAAATTAAAAAAATATCAATGACAACATGAACATGTGTACCTTGTGTAAATGCTCCCGTGAATAACTGAAAATGGCCAGCGACAAAGCAACAGAGTTAGGGTGACATTTGAATTGAGATTTTCTCAGTTCTATGCAAATTTAGTATGGCGTGGTACAGTGACAAATCCACACAAATAAGAATTCACTAATTATTCCTCAGACCAATCATATGGCATGTGTTGTCTGATGCTCAAAAATGGAAGAAAAACGTACAACCATGGGTTCATATTATCATCTTATATAAAACCTCTTGTTAAATGTGTTAGAGAGATTAGTAAGAAAAATAAATCCTGGAAGGAAGTATCAAAGATCACTGGTGTCACTGTTAGTTTGCGTTGCTAATCTACGAACAAAGCCAGGGTGAAGCCTAGCGTGTAACATGCAAATCAAATGTATGAGGTCCTCAGAAATCTCCTTTGTTTGTGCCATGATACATTTCCACAAACGTGTTGTGAAGATCAGACTTTGATAGATCCCTGTTCTTCAAAATAAAATAGGGTGCTCACTCACACCTGATTGTCATCCCATTGATTGAAAGCATCTGACTCTAATTTCACCTTCAAATTAAACTGCCAATCCTAGAGGTTCACATACTTTCACCACTCACAAATATGTAATATTGGATCATTTTCCTCAATAAATAAATGACCAAGTATAATATTTTTGTCTCGTTTGTTTAATTGGGGTCTCTGTTTACTTTTAGGACAATCTGATGATGTTATAGGTAATACCAGAGCCATATCACCCTGCAGTTCTCACCTGGTTTCCCATTGAATCTAAGCAGGGTTAAGCCTGGCCAGTACCTGGATGGGAGACCTCCTAGGCAAAACTAAGGTTGCTGCTGGAAGTGGTATTAGGGAGGCCAGTAGGTGGTGCTCTCCCTGTGGTCTGTGTGGGTCCTAACGCCCCAGTATAGTGACGGGGACACTATACTGTAAAAAGAGCACCGTCTTTCAGATGAGATGTTAATGACTCTCTGTGGTCATTAAAAATCCCAGGACACTTCTCGTAAAGAGTAGGGGTATCACCCCGGTGTCCTGGCGAAATTGGCCCTTGTCTATCATGGCCCCCTAATACTCTCCATCCCTGAATTCACTATATCTCTCCTCTCCACCAATAGCTGGTGGGTGTTCTGGCACACTATGGCTGCCGTCGCATCATCCAGGTGGATGCTACACACTGGTGGTGGTTGAGATTTCCCCCTGTACTATGTAAAGTGCTACATAAATATAACTAATTATTATTAATATTTATGCAGAAATATAGAAACAAACTTTCAAGCACCACTGTAAATGTAGTCATATATAACTAATCATTTTAAGGCAATCAAGCCAAATTGAAATACTTTTTGAAGTTAACCTGACCGAAATCTTAGACAACACAAATTAAAGCTATGAGTTAACTACAAACATCAATATTATTATTGAATTCTACCTGAACTTGTTAGTCGTCTCAATATTTCCCATTCTAAAATGAGTTGATAAGTCATATTAACTAAAGATAAAGTTGTGTTAACAAAGTGTACTTAATTGATAGAACTCTAACTTATTTGAAATAACTGCTTAATGTTTGCATTTTTATGAACTTAAAATTAAGGTAACCAGGTTACTCACTTGTTCAAGTTAAATCAACAAATATTTTTTTTATTGTGTAGTCTGCACAATCCATCAAGCTCTTTTTGCCTATGACCAAAGTTTTAACTGATAGAAATAAATGCATAAGCAAAATTCTGACAGGAAAGTAAGACAAGCTCTTGCTTGTATCAATGTCTCACCGTTTTGACTTGGCTGCTGTTAGCAGCTGCAGTGACAGGTGTTCCAGCATCTGCTAGCACGTACTGAGCATGAGGCAGAGCCATCATCTGTATCTCAGAGGCTAAGCGAGAGATAGAGAACACACTTAACAAAAGCTGAACATTTACAGTTGCACTCAAAATTATTCAACCTCCTGAGACTGTACGGATTTACAAATTCAAGATTTTCTAAAGACCTAGAATGTTTTATAATTACCTGTGTATCAGTTGAGTGACCTATTCAAATTGATAATGAAAACGTCAATAAATGTCACATCTGAGTAAAAGGATATAGAATTATTCAACCTTATTCAGTATTGCTGGTTTTTAAATCACTTGGAAGACTGGAAGCTTATAGAATTGTGCTAAAACACAATTAGGCCATTGGGAACTCTATAATGACACTCAAAAAGGCAAGAAAATACCCCAGACACTTACATTTCCAAGAAACACAGTTGGCAGTATCATAAGTTTAAAACTCATTGTACAGCAGCAAACCTACCTGACATTTGAACAGAACAACTAAGAAAACAACATATTACAATTGTAATATTTTTTTTTATTATTATTATTTCTCTCAGCTCTTCAGTTCAAATGACCTGATGACCTGATGAAGGCAAAAACAAAAGTGTCGGTGAACACTCTAAGAACACTACACAAGCAAGGACCTCTTTCCCGGACACCTGGCCACACTCCACTATTGATCAAGAAGCACATAAAAAGTTGACTTGAATATGCAAGAAGGAATTTGCACAGGACTATAAATCCCTGGAAGACAGTTTTATGGAGTGATGAAACTAAACGTGAACTGTCTGAACCCATAGACTAGAGGTATATCTAGCATAAGAAAGGCAAGGTTTATGACAAAAAGAACACCATCCCTGTGGTCAAGCATGGAGGTGGGTCAGTCCTGTTGTGTGGGTGTTTAGCTGCTGCAGGAACTGGCAGTCTTGACTGGGTGATTGGCTTCATGGATTCTTTGAAATACCAGGCTATTTAGCTCTGTGATCATCAGACCTTAGAGCAAGACAATGATTCCAAGCATACATCCAAGTCAACCAAAGCTTGGTTCTGGGATCAGTCTTGGAATGTCCTTTAGTGGCCATCTCAATCTCCAGATTTAAATCCCATTGAAATCCCATCCCATCTATGGTGGGAATTAAAAGAAAGCTGTGCTGGCATGGAAACCAAGGAACATTAATAAGTTGGAAGCTTTTGCACATGAGGAATGATTCCAGTAGAAATATGTCAGAAGCTTGTGAACACCAACCCAATAAATGTGAGAAACATTTATTGAAGGTTATAAAGTTTAAAGGAAGCGCCACAAAATACTAATTTTGGGAATTGAATAATTTTGTACATGGACGTTTGTGAGAGAATGATTTTTCTTTTGAACTGTTAGTAGTAAACTCTACTTCACATTCTCAAAATCGCTTGAACATGTAGTAATAGACATTCTTTGTTTAATAACGCTTTGGTTGATATGCAGTCCCCTCTGAAAGTATTGGAACAGCAAGGCCTATTCTATTTTTTTTAACTATACATTGAAGACATTTGGGTTTGAGCACAAAAGATATATATTAGATGATAGATCAGAATTTCAGCTTTCATTTCCTGATATTTACATCTAGATGTATTAAACAGCTTAAAACATGGCACTTTTTGTGTCGGACCACCCAGTTTTTCAGAATGTACCAAACTGTTGCATTTTTCATTTGTGCTGCTTTTCCAGGCTTGTACTGCAGCTTCTTTAAGTTGTTGTTTGTTTTGGGGGGGTGGGTGTCTCCCTTCAGTCTCCTCTTCAGGAGGTGAAATGCATGCTCAACTGGGTTAAGTTTTGGTAGTTGACATGGCCAGTCTAAAACCTTCCACTTTCCCCCCTTTGATGAAGTCCTTTGTTGTGGTTGCAGTGCTTTTTGGGTCATTGTCTTGCTGCATAATTAAGTTCCTCCCAATTATATTGGATGCATTTCTCTGTAAATTGGAAGATGGACTGTTTCTGTAGACTGTAGATTGTTTCTGCTGCTACCATCATGTTACATCATTGATAAAAATTAATGAGCCCAATCCAGAAGCAGCCAAGCCATTACACTACCTCCACCATGCTTTACTGATGAGCATCTATGTTTTGGATCATGAGAAGATCCCTTCTTTCTCCACACTTTGGCATTTCTATCACTTTGGTAGAGGTTAATCTTGGGTCCAGAACTTCTGTGGCTCATCTCTGTATTCCTTTGGGAATTCCAACCTGGCCTTCTGATTCTTACTGCTCACGAGTGGTTTGCATCTTGTGGTACGGCCTCTATATTTCTGCACATGAAGTCTTGTTCGAATGGTGGATTGTGATACCCTCACCCCTGCCTGTGAAAGTTGCTGGTGATGTCACTAACTGTTGTTTTTGGGTTTTCCTTCACAGCTCTCACAATATTTCTGTCATCAACTGCTGCTGTTGGCTGACCAGTTCTATGTCTGGTTGTTAGTCTCATATTTGTATTTTGATCCCAACTCCAAATGTCTTCAATTTATAGCGAAAACAACAGTATTGGCCTTGCTGTTCCAATATTTTCAGAGGGGACTGTAGCTTCATTACATTTTATTCACATCACCAGACTGATTTGCATTTTGAGAGGGTTGAATAATTTTGAGTGCAACTGTATAAGAATGAATACTGAGACACATGAATACCAACAAGAATGAATACTGACAACATTCAGATTTACTATAAATTGTCTACTGAAATCGGCAAGGAACAAATGAAAAGAGAATACACAGACTCACGGTAAGTCCGATAGTTCCAGTTGCTAGGCAAGTAAGCATGCTGCACTGTCCCTTGTGTTTGACTGGTTGATGTTTGTAGGCGACCTGAATTTAACTCCTGGGCTGCTTGTTGAGAGGAAGGGCTTAATGGCTGGCCAGTCACCTAATTGGGAAGAATAAAAAAAATCAGCCACAATGCTGGGTTGAAAAGAATAAATACAGACATCCCAATCATGCTAAAGTAACCTATTATTTATGATGATGACAAACACCTAATCAAACTAATCCAATCCCAGTTCAATGGTACCCTGGAATGTGCATTCTGAATATCAAGCCATACACAAATCTAGTCAAATGTGTTCAATCAGAAAAATTACTACATGGAATGGTGGTATTCCAGGTTTGGGACTGAGAAACATGTGTCTAAAGGAAATCAACTGTGCGCAATTGCAGCAAAAACAAATATTGGTGCATTTGGACCTGCGCACTGGCCTGCACAGTCCCCACGGCTTCGGAAACCTGGATGTGTTGCACCTGAATGGAGTGCTGAGTAAAGCTATGAGGATCCTGCAGCTGGGTCATATCCACTGTTGAGTGCTGGGACTGGGAGGTTGATGGCTGGGAGAGGGAAATGAAAGATGTTAAAGGTCTTACAAACTCATAGCTTGTTTCTTATTAGTATGTAGAGTCATGGAAAAAAGAAAGTACACCCCCATTAACTCAATGTTTTTATTTATCAGGCTCTAAATAACAATTGTGTGATCTTCACCAAATTCTATAAATAAACAAATAATCACAGGTGACAACAACCAAAAAAACACAACTGATTTCAATATGTAGTCTTTTTTCCAAAAAGTAAACCAACACTCAGAAACCAGGTGGGAAAAATAAGTACACCCTATAATTCAGTAACATGTAGAACCCGCTTTAGCAACAGTAACTTGGAGTAAATGTTTTCTGTAGGAGTTTATCAGTCTCTCACATTGTTTTGGAGAACTTTTGGCCCACCCTTTTTTACAACACTGCTTCAGTTCATTGATGTTTGAGGGCATTCATTTATGCACAGCTATTTTAAGATCCAGCCACAGCATTTTTCTTCTTTAGCCATTCAGATTTCGATTTGCTGGTGTGCTTGTGATCAATGCCCTGTTGCATGACCCAATTTCAGCCCAGCTTAAGCTGCTGGACAGATGGCCTCACATTTGTCTCAAGAATATTCTGGTATAAAAGTGGAGTCTCAATGACTGCAATTTTCCCAGGTCATGTGTCTGCAAAACAAGCCCAAATCATCACCCCTCCACCACCATGTTTGACATTTGGTATGGAGTGTTTGTGTTTGGTTTTTGCCAAACATGGTGCTATGCATGATGACCACACTTCTCCACATTGGTCTCATCAGTCCAAAGGATAAGGTTCTAGAACTTTTGTGGTTTGTTCAGATGTAATTTTACAAACCTAAGTCGTGCTGCCATATTCTTTTTGGAGAAAATACGCTTTTTCCTAGCCACCCTTCCATGAAAGCCACTCTTTTCTGATTGTGCTATCATGAACATAAATACTTAATGTGCTTACAGAGGCCTGTAGGTCACATGATGCAGCTCTTGGGATTTTCTTGGGTTATATCTCTGAGCATTAAACGGTCTGAACTTGGACTGAATTTACTGTGACGCCCACTCCTGGGAAGATTGACAACTGTTTTGAATTCTCTCCATTGGTAAAAGTCCTTCTCACTGTAGAATTTAAAATGATTTGGAGATGGCCTTATAACCCTTCCGAGATTGATGAACTGCAACAGTTGCTTCTCTGAGGTAATGGCCAATGTCCTTTCTTCGCGCCATGATGTAGACACACACTTGAGTGCTCCAGAACAACAAACTGCCAAAAGTTCTGTTTTTATAGGGGTAGTCACACTTCTTTATGATTGATTAATCTTGTGCGTTTCATTAGTAACACCTGGCTGCTAATTACTCTCTTAATGATTGTCTAAGTAGAAAGGGTGTACTTGTTTTTTCCCACCTGGTTTCTGAATGTTGGTGTACTTTTTGAGAAAAAATGACTACATATTGAAATCTGTTGTGATTTCTGTTGTCACCTGAGGTTATTTATTTGTTTACAGAAGTTGGTGAGGATGAATATAAGTGGCTATGCTCTTACCGGAGCAACCTGCACCACCTGCAACTGGATGTGCTGCGGTTGGGCCAAACCCCCTCCAGCCTGAGTCACAGGTATATACTGGATCCTCTGGAAGTCTCCCTGCACTGTGCGGTAGTCTGTGGTCAGAGTCTGAGACAGCTCCGTCATTGCCTGTGTTAAAAGGTCTGTTGTCTAGGGAATGAAAGAGGGAGCATGAAAGACACATGCATATGGATACACAAAATGGCATACCATAAGAACCATCATGCTGGACTTATGCATAGTTAATGTGGAGTGAGCCTGCGTGGGATTTCATAAATATCTATTGGGGGGCTCTTACCACCACAGCCTCAGTTGTAGTACCATCGGTTGCAATGACGGCCGGAGTGCTGTTGATAACGGTTGTAGCTAAGGGAGCCTGGATGCTGTTGGCTAGCTGTGCAAATTCTGGATGCTTTTTACGGATGTGCTGCACCATCTTCGTCTGAACACAAGGCAAAATACACCACATTCCACTAGACCATTTATTTGGACAACAGTGTACTTTATTATTGTATAACCAAAACCCAGATTTTTGAACTAGTATTCCTCATTTCCATGGAGTGGAGTGCTTTTACTATAATATCCCTGATTCAGCTCAGGACTTGATGATCAGCAAAAAAAAAAAAAAAAAAAGTAATAAATTCTTTTATGGGAAATTCTTAATAAAAAGTATTCTTAAGTAAAAGTACTGTCAACAAGTGTTCCAAGACTGGGAGTAAGCAATGCTGAGTGAGACCTGCTAGCAAACACACATACCTTACTGCTATACTGCTTTGCACAGTGTGGGCAACAGACAGGGGCTGTGGCAATGGTGCCTGTTAGCTGAGTGTGGGTGCTCAGCATGGGGTCTGGCTCACCCGGCCTTGCCGGACGCAGCTTCCGGATGCTGGGTGGTAATTCTGCACCAGGGTGATTCTTTAGGATGTGAGCTTTGCGCTTACTTGCACTCTTATAAACCTGCAAAATCACAAAAAGCCAGAATACAGCTATTACAATAGCTCACAGAGGAACTAAGAATAGACTCCACTTCATTCCGAATATCTATAAACTATATCTATAAGCCCTCTTCCTGATATAGCTGTGGGCAATATTTTCGAAATACACAGATTTTGCTACCTTGCTCATGTTTCATTGTATTCAGTGTAGCTGGATACTGGTCACAGGAGACTAAGCTAAATTTGAAAATCTTAAAATTCTATCCAGTGCATACCTTATCACAATACTGACAAAAGTAATCTCTGTTGGGCTTAATGATGGGGAGCGTCAGCTCAGGGACCTCGTCTATTCGCATCTCAGGGTGGCGCTTTGACAGGTGATTCACCTGTAATAAATTAAGTAATTAAAACACTGATTCCTAGAAAAAGCATTAGGCAAATTGGGTTTGTTATATTAAACAAGATATTTAAGAGACATGTGATATTTCGTTAAGGGAGAGAAGGTCGTCACCAGCATTCCTCTCCGTCTGAAGCCCATCATGCAGAGCCGGCATTTAAAAATAAAGCTCTCAAAGTCAGTGGTGGGCTCCTTTTGCTTCAGAGACTTTGTGCGGTGAATGCGATCAGCTTTCTTGGCCTCGCGCTCTGGGTTGTGCATACGCTGCATGTGCTCCCGCAATTTATCCTTCCTCTGCATAATAAACAGTAAACATTTATTTATTTATTTATTTTTAAATCTTCTCATTATCAGTTCTAATCTTAAGTCTGAATCTTTCACAGCCCAAGACCTCTTTAAATGGAAAATACAGTGGTGCTTGAAAGTTTGTGAACCCTTTACAATTTTCTGCATATAATCTGCATAAATATGAAAAAGAGAAAAACGAGAACCCAATTAAACAAGTGAGGCAAAAATATTATACTTCAGCATTTATTTATTGAGGAAAATGATCCAATATTACATATCTGTGAGTGGCAAAAGTATGTGAACTTCTAGAATTAGCAGTTAATTTAAAGGTGAAATTAGAGTCAGGTGTTTTCAATCAGAGGGATGACAATCAGTTGTGAGTGAGCGCCCTGTTAAAGAACAGAGATCTATCAAAGTCTAGTCTTCATAACACATATTTGTGGAAGTGTATTATGGCATGAACAAAGGAGATTTCTGAGGACCTCAAAGAGTTTTTGATGCTCATCAGGCTGGAAAAGTTTATAAAACCATCTCTAAAAGAGTTTGGACTCCACCAATCCACAGTCAGACAGATTGTGTACATATGGAGGAAATTCAAGACCATTGTTACCCTCCCCAGGAGTGGTCGACCAACAAAGATCACTCCAAGAGCAAGATGTGTAATAGTCCACAAGGTCACAAAGGAACCTAGGTCAACTTCTAAGCAACTAAAGGCCTCTCTCACATGTTAATGCTCATTAGTTCACCATCAGGAGAACACTGAACAACAATGGTGTGCATGGCAGGGTTGCAAGGAGAAAGCCACTGCTCAACAAAAAGAACACTGCTGCCCATCTGTAGCTTGCTGAAGATCCTGTGGACGAGCCAGAAGGCTAATGGAAAAATGTTTTCTCGATGAGACCATAATAGAACTTTTTGGTTAAATGAGAATCGTTAAGTTTGGAGAAAGGAAAACACTGTATTCCAGCAGAACCGTATCCCATCTGTGAAACATAGTGGTGGTGGGATCATTATTTGGGCCTGTTTTTGCTGCATCAGGGCCATCATTAATGGAACAATGAATTCTGAATTATACCAACAAATTCTAAAGGAAAATGTCCGGACATCTGTCCATGAACTGAACCTCAAGAGAAAATGGGTCATGCAGCAAGACAATGACCCTAAGCACACAAGTCATTCTACCAAAGAATGGTTAAAGAAGAATAAAATTAATGTTTTGGAATGGCCAAGTCAAAGTCCTGACCTTAATCCAATAGAAATGTTGTGGAAGGACCTGAAGCGAGCAGTTCAACGCACCAACATCCCAGAGTTGAAGCTGTTCTGTACTGAGGAATGGGCTAAAATTCTTCCAAGCCGATGTGCAGGACTGATCAATAGTTACCGGAAACGTTTAGTTGCAGTTATTGCTGCACAAGGGGGTCACACCAGGTACTGAAAGCAAAGGTTCACATACTTTTGCCACTCACTGATATGTGATATTGGATCATTTTCCTCAATAAATAAATGACCAAGTATAATATTTTTGTCTCATTTGTTTAACTGGGTTCTCTTTATCTACCTTTAGGACTTGTGTGAAAATCTGATAATGTTTTAGGTCATATTTATCCAGAAATTTTGAAAATTCTAAAGGGTTCATAAACTTTCAAGCACCACTGTAAATTCCACATAAACCAACTACTCAGATATTAGGCTCATTATTTAAGTTGTACAATAATATTTGGCTACTTATATAGCATTTTCTGAACTTCCCACCCATAGAACAAGGTTGTAATTAAATTCCAATTGACATTTACATAATTTATAGACAATTATATACAATTATTTATAATTATCACCACTGTAACAAAATGTAACAAATTATGGACCATCTGGCCCTGTTTCACAGACCCATTGAGATCCGTAGGTCTAAGGTACACTATATAGCCAAAGGTATGTGCATACCTGATCATCATACCCATATGTGCTTCATGAACATCCCATTACAGAGTTGGTCTGCTTTAACAGTCACCACTCTTTTGGGAAGGATTTCCACTAGACTTTGGAGCGGGGCTGTGGGGTTTTGTGCTCATTTGGCCACAAGAGCATTAGTGAGTTTGGGCACTGATGTTGGGTGAGAAGACCTGGTGTGCAGTCTGTGTTCCAATTAATCTCCAAGTTCAGTTGGGTTGAGGTCAGGGGTCTGTGCATCCTACTCGGGTTCTTCCACTCCAACCTTGACAAACCATGTCTTTATGGACCCTGATTTGTGCACAGGGGCA
Source organism: Cranoglanis bouderius (assembly GCA_023630585.1). NCBI lineage: Eukaryota > Metazoa > Chordata > Actinopteri > Siluriformes > Cranoglanididae > Cranoglanis > Cranoglanis bouderius. The sequence continues at coordinate 14,462,794 of CM042566.1, forward strand.
TTGTCTTGCTGGAACAGGTTTGGGCTAAGCCACTTGTGAAAGGAAATCATAATTCTACAGCATACAAAGACATTCTAGACAATCGTGGCAACGGTCTGGGGAGCGCCCCAATACGAGTGTGATGGTCAGGTGTCCAAATACTTTTGGCCACATAGTGCACATTATATATGCACCAATAAATTCAATTCAACTTAATTATATATGTAAATCTCTTATAAATATACAAAGTAGCGTTGCGGAAATCCGGATGGGGATCAGTGCAAGCCAGTAGTAACAGTGGCAAGGAAAATCTTTAAAATGACATGAGGAAAAATCCTTGAGTAGAACCAGGTTCAAATCCTCATTGGAAACTCTTAGCATCAACAAATATTAACAAATTAGTGCTACATGTCTAACTAAAAAAAAGCAGCCAAATAATAAAGGCATGTTTAAAAACTCTTACTTTGAACTGCTTGCCGCAAGTTGAACATAGGAAGTCTTTGCGATCAGAGTGGCGCAGCATGTGCAGCCGGAGCTTGTCCGGACGGCAGAAGGCTTTATCGCATTCCATACACTGGAATATCTTTTCTGAGTGGAAGCTCCGCACATGCTTCTTTACCTGCTCACATGAACAATAATGATGACATGGCACTTGCAGAGAAACCAGTTATTAAAGATCTAAATGTGTCTAAAAGTCTAAATGTGCTGTACGAGACCTGTATGAAATCTGTGAATGTCTTCTTGCAGGAGGGACAAGAGAAGCAGCCATTGACCAAATGAACACTGACATGCTCTTTGAGCAGCTCCAGCCTGTCATAGGACTCGGCACAAAACAGGCAGGAGTAGTTGCGCTGCTCCAGGTGCATTTGAAGGTGTTCCTCCAGTACCGTACTGCTCAAAAAGCCTTTGCTGCATTGGTGGCAGGTGTATCGGCAGCCTTCCCGGCTGTGGTAGCGCATGTGTTGCTCTAGTTTATCCTTCTCCCGAAAGGCTTTTCCACAAAGTGTGCACTTGAAGGGACGGAAGGACTTCCTAATGAAGAGGTGCTGAAGGGCAGCATTCTGGGAGAGAGGAGTATAGGAGTGAGATGAGACAATGGCATATGTTATGTTATCTAATGGCATAAATGTTAATGAACCATTCACTGTGTATGATTATAATTCTGTGAACAGAGGGAGTACAAAAACACTGAAATAAAAGATAAATCAGTTGTACTATGTGTCAAGAAAATCACAACACTATGTGGTTGGTCCTCATCTCTAGTCTATATTAGACCTACCTGCAAGTCCACCTTAATGTGCAGCATTCGATGTAAGAGAGAGACATATAATACATGCTAATGTCAAATAATACCACTCTTCTAAAAGCATTATATTTTAGAGAATAGGGCAGTGTAGATACTTTAAGGGCCTACTCTTACCCGGATCCTCCGAGCGCGCCTCATGTCATGGGGAGTGACGTGGGGGTCAGAAGAAACTGATGCATTTTGGTCCTCCTTATCAGCCTGTGAATCATTAGAAGCTGAGATTTGGGATTCAGCAGGATTCACATCATTTAGAGTGTCAGTCTGTCCTGCTTGGGTCTCTAATGTGCCACCTGTAGCAGTTTCCACAGTATCTTCTCCCAGCTCATCCACCTTCAACCCATTCATAACCCTTCCTGCCTGTTCCTCATATGGGAGTTTTGAGAATGCCAGAAAGTCCTATAACCACAGGAGGTACAGGCTAAGTGTAAAAAAAAAAAATTTAAAAAAAAAAAAAAAGGGAAACTGAATAATGCTAGCACTGTCAGATCATACCTGGCTTTTATCTGCACCTTCTGCTGGAGTTTCCAGACGGATGAATTTGGGTCGTCTGCCTGGTCGCCTTCCAGTACTGAACCGTTTCCTGCCCCGTCCTCGTCTACGTGCTTTTGGCCTACAAAATGAAAATTAAATCAATTCAATGTATCCTAAAGCTAGACTACTGAATGTAAAACAAAAAGGTTTGAACCTTTGTATGAGGTCCAGTTTGTCATCATGCATGTTAAGATGTTGTTGGAGTTGCTCCGAGCTCATGAAACGCCTGTTACATTCATAACATGGCCAGTTCTTCTCCTGCTCTCGTAGTACTAACAAGTACAGAACACAAGACTGGGTGAGTGGGACATTTTCAACACAAATAAAACAGCTTAACATGTATAAGAGTACAAGTGTTAAAGAATATTCCACCCTGAATGACTTTCTTATTAATCTTAGTTAACACTAATCTCAATAACTCACATGTGATCTTCAGTGGCATCCATTATTTTGAAGTTGACTTTTTTTTATTTAAACTCGTCATCGACATTTTCACTTCGGTTAACAGTTTCCCGCATTACGCACAATGCTGTTCGACTGCCTACTGATAGTGCTGCCAGTCTGAGTTAGCTTTTGCTTTATTTCTTCCAAAAGCGGCACGTGCAGCAGCAGCGCTTTAGTCCTTTAGTCTTGTCCAGCTCTCTCACCTACTCATCTGTACACTCTGCTCAAACAGATCAGCTTCGAAAGCCTAAAAGTTCACGCTAATTCCGCAGTCAATGCCACTGTGTTCATCATCTCATAGATCATCTCATAGAACTACCCAAGTGTCTGCTGTAACTCAGCGCAACTGCATTGTATAGCTGCATTGTATTCTGGGACTGTGAGTCCAGTTTTTGCATCAATGTCTCCACTACTTCTACACTGGATTTCTCATTAATATGACGTTGAACATCGCTGAGGAAAAAAAAAAAAACCTTACTCTTTTGTTTATAGTGGCTGACAGTAAAATCCGAGTTATCCCTTATGTTTGAGATCATTTAATTGTTCTTTCCTATTCAACACCTTTGTAACTGTGCATTGTAATGTCTTGTGTCAGGCATCCGCTAACTTCTAACAGGAGTAATGCACCAATAAATCTGCACCAGAATCACTAAGCGCATCACAGAGATATCAATATAACCTTAGCGAATGTGTTTCAGGATGGAGTTTTCCTTAGTAGTAAGTAAGTAGTAATAGTAACACAGCAATTTTGTCCAGTTTTTAATCGTTCTTGGCTAGCCGTCCTAACAAGCTGAAAAACAGTCATATAAAAAAAAAATTTAACAAAACAATTAATTACCCTTCCTCTCTTCTTCTGTGATTTCATGAATCTTTTTATTCACAAACTCTGCATATGATGCAGCATACCAGACCTGCAGGGAAAGACATGAGTGTCCACTTACAGCTGCTGAACTCAGTAAAAAACACATACATTTTAGTACTCTTATACAACATACTCACTGCTGACACCCACCTTAAGTTCCTGTTTTGGTGGAATGTTTCTGATGGTGGTGTAGAAGATGTCTGAGCCATACTGATAGGCCACCAGGTTCTGCTCCAGGTGGTTTTCAGCGGGACGGACAAACATCATCCAGTTACAGCGATCTTCATCAGACAGGTTAATCCACAATTCCTCTGATCGCTCGCTGTCTTTTTGAGGGTCCAACATACATAACTGTACATTAAAAATGTGAATGTGTTGTTAGAGACGAAGACTAGAATTAGACAGGTAATGTTTGAGGACAAACTTTGATGACGGCTTGACAAAGCCGGTCTGAAAGTTTAAAATAGTTATCAGTTTGAAATGTGAAAGTAATGTGCAGTTTTAAGAGAGAAAGGGACTGATAACTCGGGTACCCAGACAGGTACCCAAACTTGCAGGGAGGGAGGGAGGGATGGAGGGAGAGATGGATGGATGGACGGACGGACGGATAGGGTACCAATACTTGTTGGTGATTAGTTTATGCCTTTTTTGCTCCTCTCGACTCATTTTACATTAGTGTGAATTGGGAATTCCGACGAGAAATTCCATGCGGTGTGCACGTGGGATCAATTCCCAAATGGGATTTCCTGATTCTCTGGACCAAGCCGAACACTTGGACAAGTCATTCATGTCTCGGTCACTGATGGTGTGGGAGTTGCGGGGGATGGTCCACATTTTCCTATTATTTTCAATGGGGCCGGAATAACGACATTTCCGGATAAAATTCCGAAACACAATGTGTACATGCTGGGTCCGAAACACGATGTGTACATGCTGGGTCTACTCCCTTAGACTTACAAGAGGATATGTGATACGAGCATGTCAGCCGAACAACGTCCGAGCTGCGACACCCGTGTTTTAATTCCCCATTCATTCTCTATGGGCCAAAAACGTGATTTTTTGGCCATGGTTTGAACATCGTAAGTCGGATCGCTTATAAAAGTCATAGCACACCTCTCCGCAATAAACGGAGTCGTTTGAGCCCTCATTCATGCCCATAGCATAAACAGTGTGGGACAAGTTACATTTAAAGTAAAGAAGTAAAGAAGAAGAAGAAGAAGAAGAATGAGCAATAACAATAGTGATGCTTTGCTTCACAAGCACCACTAATAATTATAATAAGCTTATAAAGCTGAACAGTATGTTGGCTTTGTCAAGCCAATATATTATTATTTTTATTATTATTATTATTATTAACAACAACAACAACAATAATAATAAGCTTATAAAGCAGAAAATTGAGCCAACATAACTTTAAATAGGAAAACAGTATGTTGGCAATGTAATTTAAATAGAACCTTAAGCTGAAAGTGGGTGTCCTGTAGTTCACTCTGTGGCATCAGCGGCCCCTCCACGGGTCCAAACTGAGTACGTTTGGGAATGCGCCTCTTGGAGAAGACGCCTCCCTGGAAGTGGTCAATGTAGAGGATAAGAGGAAGGCTAGCACGAGCTTTGGACATCACGGGTCGGTTAGCAATTGGGTAGAGAGGACCATGCTTCAAGCACACGCCTGGGTTGGCATTATTACATTCCTCACACCCTGTAAAAAAAATAAATAAATTTAAAAAAAATAAAAAGTTACAAACAATACAGAAGGTGCTAGAACTAAACACAAACTTAAAATGTATTTTGACGTTTTGCAACAATTTACTGTAATTTTTCAAATCTTTCATGTCAATTCAAAAATGTATCCAGAATCAACTTTTATTGTTAATGTAGCAGTTTACTACCACTAGCACAGTGCAAACTACACTTTCAAAAATCTCTGAATCGCCGACCTTTTCATACTACACAATTTCAATCACTTGTGATCAGTTGTTTGATGTTATACACACTACACGATCACACGCAGACAAGGCTCACACACTACATGATCTTTTGGTGCGTTCAAGTCCTCCTGGGAAGTTCGTATATTACAAGTTGGGAAGTCGTAACTATGACGTCAGGTGTGTTCAAGTCACTTCGGAGCAAGATGGCGGTGTACCTTCACTCACTTAACTACAAGAAAATAAAGCAAGGGTTTTTTTTTTAAACTACTTGAAAATGAAAAAAAAAAGGCCACTGTAAACTTTATTGTTGCATATTATATCGTAATTGTACAATGCGATCATATTTTGTGCAGGCAATTGACTTGTTTTATTGTAAATGTTAAATGACATGTTAAGCAATTTGCTTGTATTTCAACAACTTGCTGCATATACAAACACATCATAACTGAAATCAGATTCTAAGGCGAGTAAACATACAATTTCAACAAATTTTATCATTAACTACAGACACTGCATCCACTGATTCTGTCATGTTTTCTTACTGACACGCCCCCAACTCGGAAACTCGGGGCTCAAAGAAAATCCTGAGTTTCCCCCCCACTTGTAAATACGACTTTGTGGTGGCGTTCATCTGCGTTCAACTTGTAAATACGAACTTTCTGACACTTTATATTTGGTTGCATATCCCTTGCTCGCAATAACTGCATCAAGCCTGAGACTCATTGACATCACGAAGCTGTTGGTTTCTTCTTTTGTGATGCTTTTCCAGGCTTTCTCTCATCAGTCTCCTCTTCAGGAGGTGAAATGCATGCTCATTTGAGTTAAGGTCTGGTGACTGACATGCCCAGTCTAAAACCTTCCACTTTTCCCCCTGATAAAGTCCTTTTTGGCAGTGTGTTTTGGATCATTGTCTTGCTGCATAATAAAGATCCTCCCTATTAATTTGGATGCATTTCTCTGTAAATTGCCAGATAAAATGTTCCGGTAGACGTCTGAATTCATTCTGCTGCTATCATCATGAGTTAAATCATTAATAAAGATTAGTGAGCCCGTTCCAGAAGCAGCCATACAATCCCAAGCCATGACACTACCTCCACCATGTTTCACAGATGAGCTTGTATGCTTTTGATTCTGAGCAGATCCTTTCTTTTTCCACACTGTGGCCTTTCCATCACCTGTTTGTTACATGTAGCTTCAATACACTATTCCCCTTCTCCAAGTTTTGTGCCTGCTTGCATCTTTATTAAGAAGAAAATAAAAAATGACTTCACAATCCGTCAGCTCACACCAGTTACTGAAAGTAAATGTTCACATACTTTTTCTGACAAATATATTTAATGTTGCATACTTTTTGCTCAATAAATAAATGTAAACACTATAATGTTTACATTTATGTCATTTGTTTAATTGGGCTCTCTTTATCTAGCTTTAGGACTTAGATGAAAATATGATCACATTTTAGGTCAAATGCATGCAGAAACACAGAAAATTGTAAAGGTTTCACAAACTGTCTACCAAAGTGTAGCATAGCACATTCAGCCTGTCACCTGTAATTAATGTATCAAGGACACATGGCACAGAAATGTTCACACTCTAAATTACATTACTTATGTGATTCTGCACTCACAGAGATGCTGAGGGGTGAAGGGTTGAGGTGGCCTGGGTTCCCAGTCATCCAGTTCTGAATCATCTCTATTATCATCATCATCATCTTCTTCTTCATCCTCGGAGTCCACAGTAGAGTCTGTAGCTGCCAAGGGACTGACTGAAGGCTCTGTGATGGTAGGGAGAGTACTCCGGGGCAGCTGATTCTAAGTGTGAAAGGAAAAAAAGGATCCAATTCTTGATAATCAAGGTTTAAAAGGAACAATTTTGTGAAAAAAATCTTTTAATCTTTTAATTCTCCATTTACACACTCCCATGTACTTGATCAGTCAGCACAGGTTCCAAGTTTGTTTGTCTGTTTGCTTGTATCTTTCTGCAATGAGCAACAAAGCTATAGGATATATAGGATATAATGAGGATAAATATCTGCCTCAAACTGTATACAGTTTTTGTCACCGAAAGTTGTCGGACTGTAAAATATAAAAATTATCAAAACTTTACAGTTTGTCTGAACAGATTTGACACTTTGTGTAAGCCTGTTTATCCTTCTTGGGTAAAATCTCTGTTTTGTTTTTTCTCAACAAAAAAAAAATAAGAAGTATAAGCACTCTTTAATCAGTGGCCAGATCTTGCCAAGTTACATAGAACAATAAAGAGACCATAGATGAACATACTTGTCAAGTGTGGAGGCCAAAGCGTGTTCTAGCACTGGTTTGGGAATGAAGGGTGGAGTTGGGAGAGTGAGTGGTAAGGATGAGGCTGTACCTGTGGGTGATTTTCGAGTGTACTGTGTTTCAGTGAGCAGCAGCAAGGATAAAGGGGAAGAGACAAGAGCTATGGGTGAGAGAGCTGAGCTGCACAAAATTGTACTGGTTGTGTGGGCGAGCACTTAAAAGCGAGAGGGGAGGGAAAAAAAAAAGAGTAAAATAAAGACCACTTGTCAAGGAAGTGTCACACTGGTGTCAAAACCCAGGAAAATTGAGGAAGTTATGACATCATGGAGTTTTTGCCACTCTCTGAGATCATGAAGACAGTTGCCAGCATCCACCAGACAAGACCAGGCCATCCTCAAACTGCACACAGAGCAGGAGTGTTGCCTCCAGGCTCAGACAGAGGATTGGCAGGTGTTATGGAGCCTGGTCCAGTCATTGGGTACTACAGCAGCAGCCACAGTGGCCACTGCAGCCATGCCCCACATCACATTCTCCAAGATGAGATCACAGAATGACCCCATCAGGATGACCAGGGTGAAGCGTTTGTGGAGCTATTTCAGCATGCCATGACAGCATGGGACTGGACAGAGTCACAGTAGGTGGTCCGCTTGCTGCCGCTACAGGCAGATGAAGCTCAGCTCGCAGCCCAACAACATCCAGTCGTGAATCTGCTTGAGTACCCAGACTTGAAGCAGGCCATTTTGCAAGGTGTTGGGCACACCTAAGGGGACTACTGGAGGGGGTGGTGGAATGGGCCACGAAGCGGTGTCACTAGAAGAGGCGGTCCACTGAGGCTGAGGACTACTTGGTTGCGTATCCAGGGGCAGACAAGCCCTCCCCCTCTCTCTCCTTTTTACTCTCTCTCTCTTCCCAGGCCACGGGTGTGGCAGTAAGGCCTGGGAAGGTGTGCTGGTGCTGCGGGGAGCCTGGGCATTTACAAGACCAATGCCATCTGATGTAGGTGTGGGTGTTGGTCTGGGTCCCCAACACCACACAAGCTTCCCCCAATAGAGCTGTGATGTACCACATACTGGTGAGTATTCAAGGGGGGTACAGTTGCAATCAAAATTATTCAACCCCATTGCAAATCAGGTTTATTGTCAAAACTTACGGACATTCAGCTGTTTGTAATGAACAAATCAAGCAAAAGCAGTTGAAATAGCTCAACACAATGCTTCAAGTGGTTTCCCAAAATTCAACTGAAAATGCAACTTATAATGACTTCTCCAGTCTCAAAATTATTCAACCCCTTCATGGCAAGCATCTTTAGTACTTAGTAGAGCACCCTTTTGCTCTTATGACCTGCTGCAAACGAGATGCATAGCCAGACGCCAGCTTCTGGCAGCGTTCCTGAGGAATCTTAGCCCATTCCTTATGAGCAATGGCCTCCAGTTCAGTAATATTCTTGAAGAAGGTAAAATCAAATCTAAAATCAAATATATTTGAAGAAGGCAACCGCCTTCTTCAAATCCCACCAGAGATCTTCTATGGGGTTCAAGTCAGGTGACTGTGATGGTCATTGTAGAATCTTCTAGGACTATTTCTGCAACCAAGCGTTGGTGAAATTTGAGGTATGCTTGGGATCACTGTCCTGTTGGAAGGTCCAATGACGCCCAAGCTTCAGCTTCCTCACAGATGGCATGATGTTTTCTCCTAGGATTTCCTGATACTTCACTGAATCCATCTTGCCTTCCACACGCTGCAGGTTTCCTGTGCCAGAGGATCACCGAGCCACCACCATGCTTGACTGTGGGCAGAGTGTTCTTTTCATTGTATGCTTCATTCTTTTTCCTCCAGACATACCACTGATCCATCATGCCAAAAAGTTCCAGTTTTATTTCATAGCTCCACAGAACAGAATCACAAAACCTCTGTGGCTTATTTATATGATTTTGAGCATATTGGAGCTAACATTTCTTATGCTTTTGGGTCAGTAGTGGTGTACGTCTTGGAGTTCGTTTAGTACGTGCCTTACTGTGCTCACTGAAACCTCAGTGCCTCTTGCCACCAAGTCTTGCTGCAGGTCTTTTGCAGTCAACTCAAGGGTTTTTCACAACCTGCCTTCTCATAAATCTGGTTGTGCTGTTGATAGCTTCCTTTTTCTGCCCTGTCCAGGTAGTGTAACCACTGTTCCCTTTGAACTTGCAAACTATGCTTCCAACAGTGTCTCTAAGAACATTCAGTGCCTTTGTTATATTTTTGTATCCTGTTCCTTGTTTGTGAAGGACGATGATCTTTTCTCTTAACTTATTTGGATCATTCTCTCTAACATGCAGTCAAATGTGACACTCAACAAACCCCTAGCCAATTCAGGTATTTCATGTGTTCCAGCTCAAGCACACCTGGTGTAACTAATGAAGCCCTTGATTAGTTGCATCAGGTATGCTTGAGATAACTCCTGTTTTGCATGTTTGTGCTGCTGTGAGGGATTTTATTCAGGGGGTTGAATAGTTTTGAGACTGGAGAAGTCAATCACTGTTGCATTTTCAGTTGAATTTGGGGAAACCACTTGAAGCATTTACTGTGTTGAACTATTTCAATTGCTTTTGTTTGATTTGTTCATTGCAAACAGCTGAAAGCCTGTAAATTTTGACAGTAAACCTGATTTGCCAATGGGGTTGAATAATTTTGATTGCAACTGTATATACCATGCATTGGTGGATTCAGGCTATAATTAAATCTCAGTTCACCTATGCCTGGTTCAAAGTGAGGCATTGGATACAATATGCCAAGTGAAGGTGGTGTGTGCATGGGGATGTGCATGAATATCCACTAGTGGCCATCATGATTCAATCAAAACGGTAGTTAGTCCTTGCCTCACCCATCCACTGATTTTGGGGATAAATTGGCCAGCATTTCAGACGTTGTTAAGGGGAATGTGTGTGGCTGAGTATGTGGATGAATTTCTCCTTGGAGCAGACAAGAAAAAACCCTCAGACAAGTCTTCGACCAAGTTAAAGTAATTGATGGTCAGCGGGTCTATTCACGGCAATGTTTGCAGGTGGTGTGCGACATGTCACTATTGTCAGCTGGTAAATCTGCTGGCCACCCCAAAAGCACCACAGCACCCCCTTCCATTAATTGAGGTCCCCTTGAAAAGAACTGGTATGGACCTTTTTGGGCCATTGGAACAGACTACAGGAGGGCATCGCTTTGTGTTAGTCCTGGTGGATTATACAATGCGATACCCAGAAGCCATGCCTCTTTGCAAAAATCTCAGCAAGCAGTGTCATGGAGGCACATTTCAAAATAATCTCCCACATCGGGATGCCAAGAGATTCTGTCTGATCAAGGCACCATATTTATGTCACACACACAAACAATATGAATTATTAGGAATTCAATAGATTCATACCACTGTTTACCATCTGCAGACGGATGGCCTGGTCGAACGATTTAATCAAACGTTGAAAAATATGATTTGGAAGTTTGTGCATAATAATGCTTGGAATTCAGATAAGTGGATCAAACCCCTAAGAGTAAAATAAAGAGCACTTTTGAGTTGTCTCAAGTCTGCCTCCTGTTTCCTTGTTTCCCACTGAACACAAGGGAGTGTCACATCACGTTTTATGATGATCGCTCAATGGTAACTATGTGAAATGCCTACTGAAAACTGACTGGCTGATGGGTGATGTGTATGAAATAACCAAGTCGTCATTAAAAATCCACTTACAGATTAGCACAATGATGCAGTACACCAAATTCTTTGTAATAAGACTTATTTCCACCAAATTTGTGAAGATCCTAGAACTAGTGTGCAAAAGTAGGTTTAGCATATTATGCAAATTAGCAAAAAATATCATCATGGCAGAATAAATTGGAAATCAGTTTTTGTTCCAAGGATCTAGGTCCATCCTGAGCACAGATATTGAGGTTTCCGTAAACAGCTGAATAACCAAAATGTGTTGTGTACTATGACACAAAAATGGCCATAGTTAAACCAAGTAAAATAAAAATAAAATACTTTTTTTTCCAAATGCCAGTATATAGAGGTAATCACTCAAAAAATGAGAAAAATTAAAAACAGTCAAGCAACCAACTTTGCAATTAGTGGATCACTTGAGATGGTATGACCCAGCACTATGTGCTTGGAACTCTTGGGTATAAGCCTACTATACCCATAATGCAGTGGACCTAAACATTAACCCTTTACTCTCTAACATTACTCCAATGTTAGAGAGTATGAGCTCCCACACAAAATGCATAATAGTTGGCAGGTCTGGTAATATAATATCAGCGATAAATGTCACTGGATATTGTGGCAATGTATTATCGTGTAGGAATGATAATATGTCGCTAATAAATCACACAAGGCTATTGTCTGTAAACTGTAATTAGTAGTTTCTTGATTTGGAAAAAAACATAAAACATTGAAACAATATGCTTGCTGACTCATTTACATTTGATAGAAGTTAAAATATCAATAGCAATATCTAACAATATCTTCATACATAATATTCTACTCTTCTTTGTGTCTGCAGCATCCAAACAGTCATCTCTACAATGAAAATATTAGCAAGTCTGCTTACATATGCCTTGCAATCATGCCCTTTCTCTTACCTGTGACACAGGCTCTAGTATAGCCTGTGGGGCATCTGCTACATTACTGAGCACATGTAGATTAGCAGCATTCATGTTCTGGCCACCTGGCAACAACACTGTGACCTGTAGCAGAAAAAAAGATAGTTACTGAATAGTGAACTATAAACCAGGAGTTCTCAAATATTTTTTGCAGGGACTCCTTTAACTGTAAAATAAATAGTACGAACACACTCAACACATTTTTATGAACATAATCCAGCTATGTAAATATTAGGCATATTATTTGAAATGTGTACAATAGTGTTTGAGGTATTTAGCAATAGAGATTTTTATTTCTGAATTTCCACTGAACACAGAGTCCAAGTTGACATTATTTGTATGTCGAATTGTTTATGAGAATTTGACTAAATCAATTAATTTCGAGTAAAAAGTAAATTAGGCTAATACCTATAAGAACTCAATAACGAATATAGTCCCAAGCAGTGATCTGCAGGATTCAAGCAACCTTGGCCAATGATGGGTCTGTGATGTTTTTTTTTTTTTTTTTTGCAATGATGGAAATCACCTCTGGGGGGCCCAGAACCACTGCTATAAACAACAGGCTAAATCTCAGTAAAGTAAAAAGACTTGTATACCTGTTGAGTTGTACCATCCTGCTGAATGTATGCCACTTGGGGCTGGTCTGTAAACACAGCCTAAACAAAGACACATGACTCCATTAAGTAATCCTCAAATATAAATAACATGCCTGTTCATTTATCAGTATGTAGTGAACCAGTGTCACACTACAGCCACTCAAGACATATAGTACACTCCCCTCCATAAGTATTGGAAAGGCAGGTGCAATACTTTTGTTTTGGCTATACACTGAAAACATTTGGGTTTAACATGAGATGATATCAGAATTTCAGCTTTCATTTCCTGATATATACATCCGGATGTGTTATACCATTTAGAACATGGCACCTTTTCTTTTAACCCACCCAATTTTCAAGCGATCAAAAATATTGGAAGCACGACTGGCTGACAGGTGTGTCTGGTTGCCCAGGTATGCCCTGTTAGATTGACTGTTTAAAGAATGAATACCTCTGAATGTCTACTCTTGGTTTGAGCCTTAGTAGTAATCTGTCTATGAGAGAAAAGCTGAGAAAAGATGGAAAAATCAAGCATTGAGCATAGCCACTACAACAAATATTAAGTATTATTTACTTTAATTTTATTTACGACTGTGTTCCAAAACTTTTGATCACCTAAAAGGGCAGTCTGCAGTCAAAGGTGCCAGGTTCTAAGTTGTTTACACATCTAGATGTAAATATCAATAATTGAAAGCTTGCTGTTCAAATATTTTCTTAGGGGACTGTATATTGCAGACATGAAGTATGTCTACATATACTGTAGAAATCTGAGAGAGTGAGAGAGAGAGAGAGAGAGAGAGAGAGAGAGAGAGAGAGAGAGAGAGAGAGAGAGAGAGAGAGGCCAAATTCAAATCTAAAAAAATTAGCCTATATCACCTGTGCTCCATCAGCAGGGTGTATGTACACCAGCGTGTGTTCAGCAGTCTCCACTGAGGTATAGGAACTTCCATCTGCAGCATATACAACCTGCTGCTGTCCTCGGTCTGGCTGTTCTCCACTGTACACAATTTGAGCCACGGTCCCCCCCTCAAAATGCACCTACAGATGACCGTGAGAGCCAACAGTTACAAACCTAAAAACTCAAGAAGATCCACTAGCATACATACAAATTCACTGGACATGTACTAAAAAAACAGATAAAGCAAGTAAACAATTTGTGCATAAATAACCATGTACAATGTGCTCAATTTATGTACAACGAGTTCAACAGTTTAATTGAACACAATCAAAAATGTGAACATAAATAAATAAATAAAATTTAAAAATTGTCATTTCTAAATTGCTCTGGATAAGAGCGGTTGTTAAATGCTGTGAATAATACTGCACGAGCACGCACGCACGGGTAGACAGGGACCTGCTACAGTGATTTATAAATTTCTTTTTCAGTGTTTTCAAATCCATAATGCTCCATCCACTGGCTTAATGGCGTGTTTCCTCTGAATAACAAAAACAGTAGACAGAAAAGTTCTGCTGATGACATATACTGGAAGCATCACTGAAATGGGCTAGAATATATTAGTCCAAATGGAGATCAAATCTAGGGGGCATGTCACTCACCTGACACAACTATCACTGATGGACTGGCCGTGTGAATCTACAGTGCTGGACTTACAGTAAACCCACAGAGTCACTTCATATCATCCTCTGTGTTTTTTTTAATTTGACAGTTGGTGGTGCTGTTTTACTCGGTTTAACAAAAAACAAAATAATCCTCTTCAAAAAATTTATATATATATATATATATATTAAAGCTTATAGTGATGCTTTTTTTCCATCTTTGAAAGACTGGAGGGGCTTAGCCCTGCTACCCCACTAATATGAGCCACCCCTGCATATAAACATTTATATAAATTATTTAGCTGAAGGTAGCTCATTGGACCAGAGACTAACTAGAAGCCTAGAGATACAAATTAAAAGAGAAGAGTTTCACAAAAAAGTTGACGAAATCAAAATATTTTTAAAAAGAATGGACCGAGAATTATGCATGATTCTCCCTGTATATCTTTGCAGCGCTAGTCAAAAGTGATAAAGTGAGTCACTATGAATTGATGCGTCTTACTGGGTGTAAATTTCCCTCCCTCTGCTTCTGATATCCCCATATCTGGGAATTCGTTTTAAATTGCCAGTGGGGATATATGTTTTATCCTGGGTTTGTCAGACTGAATTAAATAAACGCATTTCCAATGCACAACAGTAGATGGTGTAATTTTGTACTTTTGGGCCACCAGTTGTGCGAGAGGAAAAACGTCAGACAAATGTTAGACCAACAACAGTGTGAGGGGGAAATAAGTATTTGGAAACCTTTGTTCTTGTTATTTAATATACTTCAAGTGCATATATCCACTTCAAATTTACACACGTACATGAACAACAAAGTATGTATTCATAAGCATAAATAAAGATACAATGGCTATAACAGGGCAGTGGTAGCTCAGTGGTTAAGACGGTGACGTCCTGATCAGAACTTCAAATCCCAGCACTACCAACCTGCCACTGCTGAGCCCTTGTGCAAGGAACTTAACCCTCAACTGCTGTTAAAATTGCAGATTTTTGTGATGTAAACAATGAAACCAAGGTCAATCATGTCAGACCTTTTCCCACCTTTAATGTGACATAGCAAACAAAATTCAAGTGAAAAACAAAGAGAAACATTTTAGGAAAAAAAAAAAAACATATATTAAACTGGTAGTATGTGTGTGCACATGCCTTAACTAATACTTTGTTAAAACACCTTTTGCTTGTAATACAGCACTTGATCTTTTTGGTTAAGAATCTACCAAATTTCCACTTGGGGATGAATAAAAGTACTATCTATCAACTTTAATAAAGTTGAGGAATGTGTAAATGACATCAGACATTGGATGCTTATTAACTTCCTTTTACTTAATTCTGACAAGACTTGTACTAGGACTACATAGTAACTCTGGATGGCCTTTCTGTTTCATCATGTGCAGCAGTAAAAGACCTTGGAGTGATTATTGACTCCAGTCTTTCATTTGAAGCTTATGTATAACCCCAATTCCACAAAAGTTGGGACGCTGTGTAAAATGTAAATAAAAACAGAATGCAATGATTTGCAAATCTCATAAACCCATATGTTATTCACAAAAGAACACCGAAAACATGTCTACAAAAATGTCTCAAACATGGCTACAACATGTCTCAAAAAAGTTGTCACTGGGCCAACAAAAGGCTGGAAAAGTAAGTGTTACTAAAAAGAAACAGCTCAAGGAACATTTAGCAACTAATTGGGTTAATTGGCAACAGGTCAGTAACATGATTGGGTACAAAAAAAAAAAAGAGTATCTTAGAGAGGCAGAGTCTCTCAGAAGTAAAGATGGGCAGAGGTTCACCAATCTGCAAAAAACTGCATCTACAAATTGTGGAACAATTTCAGAATAATGTTCCTCACCGTAAAATTGCAGAGACTTTGAATATCTCATCATCTACAGTACATAATATCATCAAAATATTCAGAGAATCTGGAGAAATCTCTGTGTGTAAGGGACAAAGTCGAAAATCAATATTGCATGCCTGTGATCTTCGTGCCCTCAGGTGGCACTGCATTAAAAACAGGCATGATTCTGTAATGGAAATCACTGCATGGGCTCAGAACTCATTGTCTGTGAACACAGTTCGCCGTGCCATCCACAAATGCAGGTTAAAGCTCTATTAAAGCTCTCAGAAAAATTAGTTCATGCTTTTATTTCCTCTAGGTTGGATTATTGTAATGCCTTACTGTCTGGATGTTCCAGTAGGTGCATAAACAAGCTCCAGTTAGTCCAGAATGCAGCTGCAAGAGTCTTTACTAGAACTAGAAGATATGACCGCATCACCCCTATCCTATCCACACTGCACTGGCTCCCAGTAAAATTTCACACTGATTATAAAATACTACTATTGATCTACAAAGCACTAAATGGTCTTGCACCACAGTATCTGAGCGAACTTTTGGTCTTTTGGTCTTTTATGATCCGCCACACCTTCGATCAAAAGGTGTAGGCAATTTTTGGTACCTTGAGTAGTGAAGGATACAGCAGGGGGAAGAGCTTTCTCTTACAAAGCCCCACAGTTATGGAACAGCCTTCCAGTTAGTGTTCGGGACTCAGACACAGTCTCAGTGTTTAAGTCCAGGCTGAAAACATATTTGTTTAGTCAAGCCTTTTGTGAATAGTTTTTTCTTAGGTAAAGGAGCAGATCTAGAGGGCTCATGGGTATAGAGCGTTGTGGTGAACTGGGATGTTTGGATGCTGTCACCCTAAAGCTAAGCATAAAAATGGCTAAGCATTAAAAAATTAATGTTCTCAGCATTCAGCCATGTTCCTTGCTTATTCAGAGCTTTGTAAGTTCATTTTAAGAAACTGGACACCAGTTGGATTTGAAAACCCTGCATTAAACTGTGTAAGACTGTATTAAGCTGGAATTTATAAAGTATCCTGGGACTGATGTACCTGAGCTGGATTGTTGGTTTCATTACTGGGGTTCTGATTCCACACAGAGGATGATTCCTGGTCCTCCATGGCCATCTTTTGAGGAAAGCCTCAAATCCTGTACCGCACCCACTCACTTAACCACCAACAAGCAGTCAGGTCATGCACTAAAAAGGGAAAAAAGTTTTGCAAAAAAACATATGGATCACATTATGTTGCACTGTGCCATAGTGCAAAAGAATACACACAGACAAACACTCACACACACACACACTGATCAGCCATAACATTAAAACCACTGAGAGATGAAGTGAATAACATTGATTATCTCGCTACACTGGCACTAGTCAAGGGGTGGGATATATTATGCAGCAAGTGAACAGTCAGTTCAGTTCAAGTTGATGTGTTGGAAGCAGGAAAATGGACAAGTGTAAGGATCTGAGCAACTTTGACAAGTCTTATGGGGTGTTCCTGATATGCAGTGGATAGTACCTACCAAAAGTGGTCCAAGGAAGGGCAACTGGTGAACTGGCAACTGGAGCAAAGGCTGTCATGTCTGGTCCAATCCCACAGAATATGATAGAAATGATAGAAAGGTAAAAAGGTATCAGAAACTATGATAGAAAGGTGTCAGAACACACAGGGCATTGCAGCTTGCTGCGTTGCTGCAGACCGGTCAGAGCGCCCATGCTGACCCTGTCCACTGCTGAAAGCGCTTGGTCTGATGAAGCTTGGTCTCTTTTTTTTTTTTTTTTTTTTTTTTTACATCATGTGGATGGTCGGATCCGTTCCCTGGGGAAGAGATGGCACCAGGATGCACTATGGGAAGAAGGCAAGCCAGCGGAAGCAGTGTAATGCTCTGGGCAATGTTCTGCTGGAAAATCTTGGGTCATGGCATTCATGTGAAGGTTACTATGATACATACCACCAACCTAAACAGGCCAAGTAAACCCCTTCATGGCAACAGTATTCCCTAATGGCAGTGGCCTCTTTCAGCAAAATAATGCACCCTGCCACATTGAAAGAATTTGTTCAGGAATGGATTGAGGAACATGACAAAGAGTTCAAGGTGACTTGGCCTCCAAATTCCCCAGATCTCAATCCAATCAAGCATTTGTGGGATGTGCTGGACAAACAAGTCCGATCCATGGAGGCCCCACCTCGCAACTTACAGAAATTAAAGGATCTGCTGCTAATGTCTTGGTGCCAGATACCACAGCACACCTTCAGAGGCCTCGAGTGACCTCTGACCGGTCTGTGGCTACACAGCCCCATACACAGCAAGCTGTGATGCACTGTGTTCTGACACCTTTCTATCATAGCCAGCATTAACTTTTTCAGCAATTTGTGGTAAAATAGGTCTTCTGTGGGATCGGACCAGACCAGACCAGCTAGCCTTCACTCCCCACATGCATCAGTAACCCTTGGGCACCCATGACCCTGTCGCAGGTTCACTGGTTGTCCTTCCTTGCACTACTTTTGGTAGGTACTAACCTCTGCATACCAGGAACACCCCACACATCTCCATTTTGCAGATGCTCTGACCCAGTCGTCTAGTCACCACAATTTAGCCCTTGTCAAAGTCACTCAGATCCTTATGCTTGCCCATTTTTCCTGCTTCCAACACAACAACGTCGAGAACTGACTGTTCACTTGCTGCCTAATACAGTCATGTGGAAAAAATAAGTACACCTCATAGAAATTGTTGGCTTTTTTTGACATATTTGGACATGCAAACATTTGATCTTTGAAACCGTGCCTATTAATAAAGTTGATATTCTTGAACAAAAACACAAGGAAAATTAACTTTTTCAATCATTTATTCAACAGAAATGATATTCTTCCATGGAAAATGTAAGTACAGTAAGCAATTCAATTCAAAGTACAGTAAGTAAGGAAGGCCTCAGGAGCTAGTATTGCCCCCTTTAGCAGAAATAACTTCTTGCTGGCGCTTTGCATAACTGTCCACCAGGCGGACAGATGGCCTCATATTATCTTCAAGCACTCTTTGATAAGACGCAGAATTCATAGTTGAATCAATGAATACAAGCTCTCCAGTCCCAGAGGCAGCAAAGTAACCCCAACCCATAACAGTTCCACCACCATGCTTCACAGTTGGTATGAGGTGCTTCTCCTGAAAATCTGTCTTTGGTCTGCGCCAAACATGTCTGCTGTTACTGTGGCCAAACAACTCTTTGCTTCGTCTGTCCAGAGCACATTATTCCAAATTGGCAAGGTGTTGATGCTCATCAGGCTGGAAAAGGTTACAAAATCATCTCTAAAGAGCTTAGACTCCACCAATCCAGATTCTGTACAAATGGAGGAAATTCAAGACCATTGTTACCCTCCTCAGGAGTGGTCGACCAACAAAGATCACTCCATGAGCAAGACATGTAATAGTCTGCAAGGTCTCAAATGAACCCAGAGTAACTTCTAAGCAAATAAAGGCCTATCTCACATTGTCTTATGTTTATGTTCCTGAGTCCACAATCAGAACACTGAATAACAATAGTGTGCATTGCAGGGATTCAAGGAGAAACCCACTGCTCTCCAAAAAGAACATTGCCCATCTGCAGTTTGCTAAAGGTCTCACACACACACACTCACAGTATATAAATATTAGAGTTTTCCTTAACCAGTAGGTACCAACATTTGACTGGTAAAATCGGCGAATTAAGATGATAAAGGACATACAAATACAGATCTTTTCCACATGTCTTTTAAAGAGCAAAAATGTGTGTCTCTTTAAATGAATATAGACAATATGCTGAAGAAAAAAAAGTCACTGTTTAAGTGAAGCTGTTTAAGCTCACTTATAATTCATATAGTCACTGCTGTGGAATCACTGTTTTCTAGCAAATTATAGCTACACAGTCCCTCCAGGATTTTCCAATTGCAGAAATTATTGCAAAATCAAACTGCAATATTTGGAGGAGCTTGCAATTTTTCAAATATTGTTGCACAAGTACAGCTAAAAGGTCTCATTTACCAGCAAACATCACTGCGAAACACTGTGGTAAAAAAATTTGTGCAATTGCAATTTCGCCAATTCAAGTAGTTTTCCGCAAGAAAAGCACAAAAAACCACGCAAGTTGCATCACAAATTTTGAAAAAAGCTGCAGCAAAAATCAAGCATTTTTGGGCAAAACAATCACAAAAAAAAAAAAAAAAAAAAAAAAACTCCGCAAAATCCAGCATGGACTGGCTACAGTGGTTGTGTTAAAAAAAAAAAAAAAAACAAGACCAGAGATGTACAGCCATGGGAAAAAGAAAGTACACCCTCCTTCAATACTTCATATGTTTTTATTTATATATAACAAATAATTGTGGGGTCCTCACCAACTTCTATAAACAAACAAATAACCTCAGATGACATCAAAAAACACGACAGATTTCAACATGTAGTCATTTTTCCCCAAAACATCAACCCAAACATGTCATTAAAGACAGCAGCATATTACGTAGGAGACCACTTTTCAGATTAAAAAAACACAATGAAGGCTGCTGGGTTTTGCTGCAGAAATAAGAAGCGAGTGCGACAATCAAAGTCTCCAGAAGAACTGTGGCTGGTTCTGCAAGATGCTCAATAAAACTTCCCAGCTTATTTCCTTATAAAACTGTACAAACTGTACTGGAGACACTGGATTTTTTTTTGTCGTCACACGAAATATTGACTTTGTTTCATTTACTACTGTTTACTGCTCTTTATGTTTTGTTTTTTAATGTAGAAACATTTAATTTCATTATTTTGTATAATGACAGTGGCTGTGACTGAGGTGGTAGAGCAGGTTGTCCACTAATCACAGGGTTGGCGGTTCGATTCCCGGTCCACATGACTCCACATGCCGAAGTGTCCTTGGGCAAGACACTGAACCCCAGGTTGTTCCTGATGGCAGGCAAGTGCTTTGCATGGTAGCTCTGCTGCCATTGGTGTGAGTGTGTGCGTGAATGGGTGAATGAGACACAGTGTAAAGTGCTTTGTAGAACTGCGAAGGTTAAAAGGTGTTACATTAAGTGCAGACCATGTACCATTATTTTTAAGGCATCTTTGCTCTACAGCATTTCTTTGCATGTGCCTAAAACTTTTGCACAGTACTGTACATACCTCCTACTTCCACAGTCATTAAGTAGCCAGGTGTTAATACATCAAGAAGTGTGACTTTTGGCAGTGTGGTGTTCTGGAGCACTCAGGTGTGTCTCTACATGATGCCAAAAAGAAAGGACATCAGTCATGCTGAGCATCAATCTGGGAAGGGTTATAAGGTCACCTTCAAAGAATTTGAAATCACCATTCTACAGTGAAAAGGACTGTTTACAAATGGAGAGTCTTCCAGACAGTTGTCAATCTTCCCAGGAGTGGGCATCCCAGCATATTCAGTCCAAGTTCAGACCATTTAATGCTCAGAAAAACCCAAGAGCCACAACAGGTGACCTACAGGCCTCTGTAAGAACATTAAATATTTATGTTCATGACAGCACAATCAAAAGACCAAACAAGTATGGCTTTCATGGAAGGGTTGCTAGGAAGAAGTTCCTTCTCTCCAAAAAGTATGTGACAGCACGACATAGGTTTGCAAAATTGCATCTAAGCAAACCACAAAAATTCTAGAACGGTATCCTTTGGACTGATGAGACCAAGGTGGAGATGTTTGCTCATCATCTACAGAGCCAGATTTGGCAAAAACCAAACACAGAGTATCGTCAAAAACATCCCATACCAACCGTCAGGCATGGTGGCAGAGGGGTGATGATTTGGGCTTGTTATGCAGCCACAGGACTTGAGAAACTGGCAGTCATTGAGACAACGATGACCTCCACTTTATACCAGAATATTCTTGAGACAAATGTGAGGCCATCTGTCCAGCAGTTTACGCTGGGCCAAAATCAGGTCATGCAACAGTGTCAGTGGCTCAATCTCAGTGGCTAAAACAGAAAAAAAAATCAAGTTGTTGGAATGGGCAAGTCAAAGTCCAGACCTCAACCCCATTTAGATTCTGTGGCTGGATCTTAAAAGAGCTGTGCATAAACGAATTAACTGACCTGAAGCAATGTTTTAAAGAAGACTGGCTCAAAATGTATCCAAAACAACGTAAGAGACTTGAACTCTGAAATTTTAAATTGATGAGGACCACACAACTGTTATTTAGACCCTGATAAATAAAAACATAGAATTGCAGGAGGGTGTACTTTATTTTTCCCATGACTGTATGATACTGGTCCAGCTGCAAAGAAGATACGTCGTATCTGAAAGAAGGAAAGAAAAAAAAAAAGAAGAAAAAAAAACTTTTTGCTCAAGTCATGCTTGCAAAGTTGGTTCCAATTGATCTCCTTGATCATCCGCATTTTCAGAATCTGACCTGGGCTCGAACTGATACGGTAAAGCCGACAACATTATTAACTGTGTTTATAATTGCTTTAGAAGCCTTGGAAGCTGACGCTCGCAATTATGGTAAGGGGTGTTACATTTTCAACACACACTTGAGGCTTTTGGCCAATCACAAAGCAATGGGTCAGTTGGCCAGTCAGAGCACTCTGGGCATTTCGGAAGGGGGGGCTTTGGAGAAATCGGAACTCTGTTTCAGACAGACTGGGAATAGAGGTACTGCTGTAATGTACAGTATGTGAAAAATAATGTGTTTTTTGAACATTAAACCATGTTAACCTTCTATTACACCCAATAAACAAAATAATGAACTTTTAAAATAGCATAATATGACCGCTTTAAATACATTTCAATCTAGTTAAAACAAAGAGCAGCTATGTCATAAAGTACTAATCTTTGCTAGAGGAAAGTTTTCTTGTTCTTGGATGTCTGTTGTGCTCATAGGCCTGTTGACTATTTTATTATTCTGTTTACAATTAAATTGGACACATTTACCAGTTTAATTGTACAGATGAGGAAAATAATCAATTTAATTTAGCATATTTCTGTATCCCACCAAAATTAATTTCGGGTTAAGCCATTGCCAGCACAACACATTACATGCTTCTGAATTGTTTTCAGATGCGAGTGTGGCTTACATCAAGTGCAGCAAACAGGCGGTCATTTTAACTCGCACATTTCAGATCATGGTCAAACCAAATTCAACCAAAAATGCAACTTGTAATGTCTTCTCCAGTTTCAAAATTATTCAACCCCTTCATGGCAAGCATCTTTAGTACTTAGTAAAGCACCCTTTTCTGCTGCAAACAAGATGCATAGCCAGTCACCAGCTTCTGGCAGCGTTCCTGAGGAATCTTAGCCCATTCCACATGAGCAATGGCCTCCAGTTCAGTAATATTCTTGAAGAAGGTAAAATCAAATCTAAAATCAAATATATTTGAAGAAGGCAACCGCCTTCTTCAAATCCCACCAGAGATTTTCTATTGGGTTCAAGTCAGGTGACTGTGATGGCCCTGTAGAATCTTCCAGGACTTCTTTTGCAACCAAGCCTTGGTGGAATTTGAGGTATGCTTCGGATCATTGTTCTTGGAAGGTTAAATGACGCCCAAGCTTCAGCTTCCTCACAGACGGCATGAAGTTTTCTCCTAGAATTTCTGATACTTCAATGAATCCATCTTGCCTTCCTCAAGCTGCAGGTTTCCAGTGCCAAAGGATGCAAAGCAGCCCCAGAGCATCACCGAGCCACCACCATGCTGGACAGTGTGTTCTTTCTTCATTCTCCAGACATACCGCTGATCCATTGTGCCAAAAATTTCCAGTTTTGTTTCATCGCTCCACAGAACAGAATCCCAAAACTTATGTGGCTTATTTATATGATTTTGAGCATATTGGAGCCGACTTTTCTTGTGCTTTTGAGTCAGTAGTGGTGTACGTCTTGAAGTTCTGGCATGGAAACCTTCTGCATTTAGTACGCACCATACTGTGCTCACTAATTTACTGTGAATTCTAGACAGCGTGAAAACGTTGAGCAGTTGGTATTATTTTTTCCAAGTTCATGGGAGCCAAATGAAACGAGGCTTTGTTGGACACATGCCCTAACGCTGCCTTCTGATTAGCTTAACTTTTTAGACTATTAAGTAAGCATGCTTTGAAAGCAGTTAGGCTCCCACTCCCAAACTTTGTGCTCTGTGTGCTGCTACCTCTGGTGCTGACACCTAGTGTGTAAGAAGAGGTAGCATTAATAATGAAAATTAAACAACGGAAATATTGCGATACACCTCAAAGAAGCAAATTTGTCTATTTTATATCACGAAATTTGCATCAATGAAATTCTGCCTCATGCCTAAGACCAATTCTTTTGTTTTTGCTATACAACGATTGCTACACTGAGGCCTGTTTCACAAAGCAAGTTGAACAAACTCTGAGTTGCAGAGTAATTTTTGAGTTGACAAAACCAAACAAATCCAACCGGGTTAATTAAGGTTCACGCTGGTTCATTGTTGACTTTCAGTTGACTTTCTCAGTCAACTCAGGTTTTAACCCTGAATCAAGGTTTATTCAGCGTGTGCATGCACATAAAAGCCAGATGTTTGCAGCAAAAAGCTATTATGAAGCATAAATTATTATGAAGTAGTAGAATGAGGAATTTAAACCAACACTAACCGCAAAAAGCAACACCGTTGCGGCTGCCAAAGCTCAAACAAATATGTACCACTCGCAAAGAACCGCAAAGCAATACATGTTTGTGGTACAGTAAGAGAAGGAATTCAGACGTCTACAGAAAAATTCTGTATGCCAATTTACAGAAAATGCATCCGATCTAATTGAGAGGAACTTCATCATGCAGCAAGACAATGACCCAAAATACTCTGCAAACGCAACAAAGGACTTCATCAGGAGAAAAAGTTAAAGGTTTTAGACTGGCCAAGTCAATCACCGGACCTTAACCCATTTCAAATTCTGAAGAGGTAAATATAGATGTAAATATGTGGAAATGATTGTAAATAGCTGAAATTTTGATCTTTCATCTCATTCATATTTGATCTCAAATATGCATACAGGGTTGACAACTCTCACGCATTTGGCGTAAGACGTGCGCTTTCAGGCTCTGTCTCACGCTCTCACACTGCCCAAGTAAATCTCACGCCAAATTAAATAAAGCCAACGTAAGAATACAGCATCGTCACAAACCTGCTCACATGATGTTGTGACAGTTGTGATCATTATGATTGCAGATGAGTATTCTAAAGTATTTTAAGAAGAGAGTGCCTTGAGACGTGCTGCCAAGAGCGTTTAGTTTACCTCACAGCCCGGGCTAAGCTACCCCCCCCACCATACAACATCGCTGGTCTCACTACTGTCCTGTACACCTTTCCTTTCATTCTTGCTGGTACTCTTTTATCACACAACAGACCTGACACTTTTCTCCACCCATTCCAACCTGCCTGCACACGCTTCTTCACCTCTTTTCCACACTCCCCGTTGCTCTGGACTGTTGACCCTAAGTACTTAAAATCCTGCACCTTCTTTACCTCTTCTCCCTGTAACCTCACTGTTCCACTTGGATCCCTCTCATTCACACACATGCATTCTGTCTTGCTGTGACTAACCTTCATTCCTCTTCTCTCCAGAGCAAACCTCCACCTCTCTAGACTTTCCTCCACCTGCTCTCTGCTCTCACTACAGATCACAGTGTCATCCGCAAACATCATAGTCCATGGAGATTCCTGTCTGACCTCATCTGTCAGCCTGTCCATCACCACCGCAAACAAGAAGGGGCTCAGAGCCGATACTTGATGCAGTCCCACCTTCACCGTGAACTCCTCTGTCACACCTACCGCACACCTTACCACTGTCCTACTGCTCTCATACATATCCTGCACCACTCTAACATACTTCTCTGCCACTCCAGACCTCCTCATACAATACCACAGCTCCTCTCTTGGCACCCTGTCATACGCTTTCTCTAAATCTACAAAGACACAATGCAGCTCTCTCTGACCCTCTCTGTACTTCTCCATCAACATTCTCAAAGCAAATATTGCATCTGTAGTGCTCCTTCTTGGCATGAAACCATACTGCTGCTCACAAATGCTCACTTCTCTCCTTAGCCTTGTTTCCACTACTCTTTCCCACAACTTCATTGTATGGATCATCAGCTTAATACCTCTGTAGTTTCCACAACTCTGCACATCTCCCTTGTTCTTAAAAATCGGCACCAAAACACTTCTCCTCCATTCCTCAGGCATCCTCTCACTCTCTAAGACCTCGTTGAACAACCTAGTTAAAAACTCTACTGCCATCTCTCCTAGACACTTCCATACCTCCACTGGTATGTCATCAGGACCAACCGCCTTTCCTCTCTTCATCCTCTTCAAAGCTCTCCTAACTTCACCCTTGCTAATCCTTTCTACTTCCTGCTCAACAATATTTGCCTCTACTACTCTTCTCTCCCTGTCATTTTCCTCATTCATCAGTTCCTCAAAGTACTCCTTCCATCTTTCCCTCACCCTCCTGTCACCTGTCAACACATTTCCATCTCTATCTTTAATCACTCTAACCTGCTGCACATCCTTACCATCTCTATCCCTCTGCCTTGCCAACCGATACAAATCCCTCTCACCTTCCTTACTATCTAACCTTGCATACATGTCCTCATAAGCTTTCTTTTTGGCCTTTGCCACCTCTATCTTAACCTCACGCTGCATCTCCCTATATTCCTGTCTACTTTCCTCCATCCTCTCACTGTCCCACTTCTTCCTAGCTAACCTCTTCCTCTGGATACTCTCCTGAACTTCCTCATTCCACCACCAAGTCTCCTTGTCTTCTTTCCTCCTTCCAGATGACACACCTAGCACCTTCCTACCTGTCTCCCTGATCACTTTGGCTGTAGTAGTCCAGTCATCTGGAAGCACCTCCTGACCACCTAAAGCCTGTCTCAACTCCTCCCTGAAAACCACACAGCACTCTTCCTTTTCCAACTTCCACCACTTTGTCTTCTGCTCTGCCTTTGCTCTCTTCATCTTCCTCACCACCAGGGTCATCTTACACACCACCATCCTATGCTGTCTAGCTACACTCTCTCCTACCACTACTTTGCAATCACTAATCTCCACCAGATTACAGTGTCTACATAAGATATAGTACACCTGTGTGCTCCTGCCACCACTCTTATATGTCACCCTGTGTTCCTGCCTCTTCTGAAAGTACGTGTTCACCACAGCCATCTCCATACTTTTAGCAAAGTCTACCAACCTCTGTCCTTCTGGGTTCCTTACCTGAAGACCAAACCTGCCCATCACTTCCTCATCCCCACTATTCCCTTCACCAACATGTCCATTAAAGTCTGCCCCTATCACCACTCTCTCACCTCTGGGAACACTCTGCATCACTTCCTCAAGCTCGCTCCAGAATCTGTCTTTCTCCTCTTGCTCACAACCTACTTGTGGAGCGTAAGCACTAACAACATTCAACATCACACCTTCAATTTCCACCTTCAGACTCATCAACTTATCTGACACTCTCTTTACCTCCAGAACATTCTTCAAAAACTCCTCCTTCAGGATCACTCCTACTCCATTTCTCTTCCTGTCCACACCATGATAAAACAGTTTAAACCCTGCTCCAATGCTTCTAGCCTTGCTCCCTTTCCACCTGGTCTCCTGGACACACAGAATGTCGACTTTCCTCCTCTGTATCATATCTACCAGCTCTCTGCCTTTACCTGTCATCGTACCAACATTCAAAGTCCCTACTTTCAGTCCTAAACTCCTGCCTTTCCTCTTCTCTCTCTGCCTACGGAAACGCCTTCCTCCTCTAACACACCTTCCTCCTCTCCTTCTTCGACCAACAGTAGCCCAATTTCCACCAGTGCCCTGTAGGTCAACGGCACGATGGCGGTCGTTGTTAACCCGGGCCCCGACCGATCCGGTATGGAAGTCATGTTAGTGATTCGCATGTTGAATTTGGCAAAAGTTTTATGTCGGATGCCCTTCCTGACACAACCCTCTCTATTTATCTGGGCTTGGGACCGGCACAAAAAGTACACTGGCTTGTGTCCTCCTGTGTCTAGATTGGACAGAAAATCTGATGGGAAGCGGAAATGCAGAATGACGTCATCAGAATTGTTGATCTGTACTGGTGGTAGAGAGAAACTGTACATTTTGAAAGTATATGTCTTCTAAATGTGAATTTTGTCATCGTTGTGGAGCACACTAGCTTATAGATTATAGACCTTAAGGCTAACATGTTTATATTAAAAGCCACAAAACTTCAATTCTGATTTCATGGGGACTTTCATGGAAAGTACTGACTGCAATAGAGAGCAAAGACAAGGGCCTGTGAGGAAGAAATAGAAACACTCAAATTAAAAAAAAAAAAAAGTATGACGTTACACACATTTTACCCCCTAATTCTCATTTCCTTACTGCAAAAAGGTCATTTGATCCATAAATCTCACTCCAGCTAGGAAGCCAAATCCCGCAATCCTGTGTGTATACATGTTTAACTAGAGCTATAGAACTGAAAGAGAGTTTCAGCATCATATGGAGGCATCACTGCCGTTATGGATAATTAATAAACTGTAGGAGGAGAACTTTGCAGTGCACCATTAACTAGCCACTGGAAATAATTAGGACAACAGTTAGCTAGTTAGGCCTGAATCAATCACAATAACAAAAATAAATAAATCAATAAAAAACATTATTATTTTGAGCTAGGTCAACAAACCTGCCATTTGTTAAAATACTATCCATAAAACAACACTCCTATGTAGTCAGCTACCTGTCTAGAATCGTTTGTATTAACTATTGAACGTATGGAGAATATGAACGTGTAGCTCTAGCTAGCTAGCTAGCCGGCTAAAACAACCACACGTTCACAAACTGGAACGGTTCCTAGTTGTATGTTTGTACTTTATTCACCGCCATCATCACTCACGCGGCTGGAGACTGACCATAACTAACGTATTAGCTAGACTGCAATTTTAAAGGAACGGTCAGTCTATTATTTCTCTGGGGTAGAAGGGGAAAGCGCGTTAAATTGTGAGGGGAATGGACGGAAATGTGCATACACCTGTATAAATCGGTGTTTAAAAAAACAAACAAATAAAGAAACAAAAAAACGACCGATTATAAAATGTCTCATTGCGATATGTTGGTCTTTTTTTTTTATTCTTTCCCCCTGTTTTGACCCGTCAGATTCAGTGTTCCAACCGGACCATACCACAAAAACCAGAGCTGCAAAAACACGGGTTTTTTACTGCACCGTGATACCAGCATAACTGAAGATAACTACAGAGAGGCAGCCATTAACGCTACAGGAACACGAATGCGGTCATGTCTCTTTTGCTACATAGCTTCACTATAAGTTTGACCAAACAGAGTGGAATTTTTAATGATTTTAAATACTGGTAATAGACCTTTCGGTCCCTGCTTATAGTTGAGCCCATCCCAGTTTCTTCGGTAGAACAAGGAAGGATAGTCTCCATTTTGGGTGGGACTAAACAACAATCTAGTCAAACAGACTTTTAAGATTTATAATGGAGAATTAAGGGAATTAAGGTCGATCGGTGGATCTTTAAAAATACGAACAGATACATAAACCTTGTATAAGGTTCTAAATTGACCTCACAACGTGTTGGATTATTTAAACAAAACAATTCATGTTGGTCTTACCTCGGAATGGTAGCTGCAGAAATGGCGGTGCATTAACATAATCTGCCTAGCAACAAATGGAGTCGGATTAAGGATTGTATAAGTGAAAGAAATATATATTTTGCGCTATTTAAGATAATTCGGTTTTTTTTTTATTATTTATTTAAACACAAATTTCTGTGTATTATACTGCTTCCGTAGAAGACTTTATTTTCTGATCAACATGGTATTGTGAACAGCATGGCGTTGGATTCGCACTGCAGCCTCCATACAGGACCAATGGGAATGTTCCGCCATTTCTTTTGACCAATAACAAAAAAGTCTGTATCGCCCAATGAAGAGTCACAGGGCCCCTGCGTCGCCCCCTTACAGTGTTAAATTCATACTAATCAATACGATTTGTGTGGTTCAGTATTCCTCAAGAATGAATTTTAAAAATGAAATACAGTCATACTTATAGATATGATTTGACAGATATGTAAAGAGCAAACCCATTAAACCCATTAAAACTGTTTATAGAGTGTTCTGAACAAGATGAAATGTATATAACCATGTGGCAGGGTGTGCTAACTATTTGAAACTTTTTTTTTCCCCCCTCCAAACAGAAGTACTGCACATTTTTTCACTCTGGTTTCAAAATGATCCAACAAACTATATGAGAAATCCATGTATGGTGGTCCGTGTACCTTTTGGTCATTCAATTTTTCATTTCCAAAAGAGATCTGAAAAAAAAAAATTAACAAGAAGTTTTGTTTTCAATCATCTGTTAATAATTAAAAACAAAGCAATTGGAAAAAAAAACATTACATTTTCCCATTTCTTCTTTGCTGCATGAAAAAAAATCACAAGAAAACTACAGAAAAGTGTCTGAATTTTTCAATGCATTATTACACCAGTCTGTACAGGATTTTGCGGGGGTTTTTTTTGTGATTGTTGTGGCCAAAATGCTTGATTTTGCTGAAGCTTTTTTTTTGTTCAAAATTCGCGATACAATTTGCAAAGTTTTTTGTGCTATTTTTTTTTTTCCAGAAAATTGACGCGCAAATTTTCATTTGCATGAAATTGTTTTGCACGGTCTTTCACGGTGATGTTTGTTGGTAAATGAGTCCTTTTAGCTGTACTCGTGTTCAATGCACATGAATCGAAGAGGGTTTTGGCTGAATGCGTGTTGTGGTGATGTCACATGACGCGTATGGGCCCAAATCTGGGGAAAATATGTGGTAATTTTGGAAAATTGCAAGCTCCTTCGAAAATTGCTAAGTTTCCTTGATTTTGCACTCATGTCTGCAATCACAAAATCGCAAAATCCTGAAGGGACTGTTACACGAAAAGATGATACTGGCAGTTGACGCCCACGTACATGTAGCCCTATTATACAGGAAGGTGGCAGGGATACGTGCTAAAATAGCTTAGCTGGAGATTATTTGACAATGGCCTTGAAACCTTACTCTAATATAATTTTAGATACGGCAAAAAAAAAAAGGTCAAATGTACTCAGCTGTTTGCGTCGATTATTTTTTGGCAACGCTCATGAGCTCATTTTGGTGTTGAAGACAGGCAACATCAGCTTTAATAAAATATCATATTAAGCAGAGATATGTAGATGTAGACAAATACTACAAATTATTATGGCAGCTTTTGGTGTATTCCAAGTTTTCAACTCGTATAATACCAACTTGGTGCAAATGAACATTTACGCCAAAGCGAGCTCTGTGAAATGTACATGCAATGATGGATAAACTAGATTAATTAGCAAATCAGATAGACTAATTAGTCAAACTAGAAAGGGATTCTAACATATTTCCTCAGTGATAGCTTTTGCAAACTTAAGTTGAAAATGTGAGTCGAAGAGAGGACTCGGTCAGCGAAAAATCTTCTTATATTTCTTGCGGAAAACCCCTCGGTTTCCTCATATTCTTGGACCATGTCATGTAGTATCTAAAATTATATTACAGTAAGGTTTCAAGGCCATTGTCAATTAATCTCCAGCTAAGCTATTTTAGGACGCATCCCTGCTAAAGGGTACCAACTTCCGGTATCATTTCGTGTGATATACATAATGCATTGAAAAATTCAAACATTTTCATCGTGCGTTTCCTGTGAATGAATCTGAGACGAGCTCTTGAGAGGAATTGGCATGGGAAATATGGGAGGAGTCGAGGAGGAGGATGAAGGAGAAGTGAATATGGACAACAGTTACTTTTTTTTAGGAGGGGAGATAGGAAAAGTATGGAAAGTCACCCTGCTGAAAAAAAAAAATAGTTAAAACCAGCCTAAGCTGTTTGGCTGGTCTTAGCTGGTCTCCCAGCCTGGTCCTTGCTGGTTCAGCAGGTTGGTTTTTAGAGGTGTTTTGGCCACTTTTTTAGCTGGTCAGGCTGGTCTTAGCTGGTCAGGCTGGTCAAAGCTGACCAGACTTAACTGCTGGTTTTGGCTGGGGAAGATCTAGACTAGTGGTTTGTAGATGGCAAAAAGAAATCAAACTTTATTGAAACAACAATAAATTGAGACAGTCTGCAGAAAGACTAAATTATGCAAACACACACATGCCCTTATATACTTTTCTGAAACAGTAAACTTATACCTAGCCCACCTATTATTATTATTATTTTTAATAATACTAATATTATTAGTATTAACCTTTTCTTTCTAAAAACAAACCAATCTCTGTCGCCTTAATTAATTATTCATGTCTATATATCATCTTATATTTGTGGCACATGCGCAATCAGTTGGTTATTTTAAAAAGGTTTTATCAGGACACAAGGTTTTTCACTCTGTCCCCAAATTTACCCCTATACCTTAATGATTTTTTTGGCTTTCGTCCCAGCCCGATGCTCTTTTTTCTGGAAGCCTCAGCTTACACTCGACAATGGTCTGCAGTCCTCAAAGGGGTCTTGATTGAAAACGCAGTTTCGGTGAATGTCTAATTGTTAATTTATTGCCATAGAGTAAAACTGTTGTGCAGGAAAAATATAGGATTCTTCTAACAAGATGTCTTAGTGCTGATATATGGCTGTGCAGTGAAAATACAGGATGATACAGAAAAACACCTGCTGTGCAGTAAAACACAGGATTCTTCTAACTCAGTACACATTTAGACTATATTCTGATTAGAATGTATTTTATGGTTTTAGATTATACTTCTAAGTATTGATTATACAGTGGGTGTAGAAAAGAATCACCCCCCTTTAACATGTCAGAAATTTTTTTTTAAAAATAAAAAAAAAACAGAATCACTGAGTTGGAACAAGGATCACCCCCTTGCTTTAATTTGCCTTATTTTTTTTTATTACAGCCACATTTTTTAAATTACATTCACCTTTTTCTCCTTCAACCACTGTGTGGTCAGTTTTGCTGTGTGCTTTGGGTCATTGTCATGTTGGAAGGTAAACCTTCTTCCCATTGACAACTTTCTGGCAGAGGGCAGCAGATTTTCCTCAAGAATTTGACGGTATTTTGCCCCATCCATTTTCCTTCTATCCTGACAAGTGCTCCAGTCCCTGCTGCAGAGAAACACCCCCATAACAGGATATTACCACCTCCATGCTTTACTGTAGGAATGGTGTTATTTGGATGGTGAGCTGTATTGGATTTCCGCCAGACATATCGTTTGGTGTTGAGGCCAAATAATTCATCTGACCATAACACCTTTTTCCATGTGGCCTCAGAATCTTCAAGGTGCGTTTTGGCAAAGCTCAGGCGTGGGTGTCTTTTTTCTTGTAAACCTCCCATACAAGCCACATTTGTGGAGAATGTGTGATATTGTTGTCACATGCACACAATGACCACTCTTTGTCATAAATTCTTGCAAGTGCTTCAGAGTTGCTGTAGGTCTCTTGGTAGCCTCTCTGACCAGTTTCCTCCTGGCTCTTTCATCCAGTTTGGAGCGACGTCCTGATCCAAGGAGGGTCTGTGTTGTACCAAATACCCTCCACTTCTTAATAATAGACTTCACTGTGCTTCTAGGCATTGATAAAGCCTTTGAAATTTTTTTGTATCCATCTCCTGACTTGTGCCTGTCCACAACTTTATCCTGGAGATCTTTTGACAGTCCCTTGCCACCCATAGTTGATTGTTTGCTTCAGTTGCACTACAAAATGCTCCAGGAAAGCTCTTTTCATGTTGAGCTAATCAAAATGACCACAGCTGATCACAGTTGAAATTCAAATGGCTTTGTGTGCCAAAGAGAACTACACCTTATTGAGAGCTACACCTTATTGAGTTTACAAGTCATTTTTAGGAGGGGGGTGATCCTTTTTCCAACTCAGTGATTCTGTTTTTTTATTTTTTTCTGACATGTTGGTGTTATATCTTTCACTTGGATGTTATAAGTTGCACTGAGTAAATACAGCTGGATAAAACATAAACTGTGTCCGTCTTCATTTAAGGCTGAAAAGCAACAAAATGTGATTATTTTGAAAGGGGGGTGATTCTTTTCTATACCCACCGTACATATTGATTATGCTTGTTAACTGATTGATTATTAGATTATGCTTCTAGAGTACACTTTGTTATTATATTCTACAGGTGTTGTGAAATAATGATAGAAATAATTCAAAGTATACTTTAAATAATCTTCTGGAGCACAAGCAACCATTCAAACAATTTGTTCTTTATTTGTTCTTGCAACCCCTTCAAAAAGAATGAGAAAGGTGAAACACTGGTGAACAACTATGTACAAAATAATTAATTGGAATGATTAAAACTATTTCAACAATTGTAATTGTATTTCAGTTGTAACGGTGAACAATCATGATAGACAGACTTACAGACACATTACACATTTTCATGTTTCCTTTTTTTTTTTATAATGGGATAAGTAATACCCCACTAACTTCTCACTTTTCTCTCTCTCTCTCTCTCTCTCTCTCTCTCTCTCTATCTCTTTTTTCAGGTTCCTTGGGTTTGAGCCAGTCACTGTAGCAGACTTGAAAGTAAAAAGAGAAATAATTTATATTATTAATTTGTCTCTTTTGTTAGTAAAACTAATTAGAAAGACAAACCATAGTGTCAGATGTAGTCTTTTTTTGTTGTTGCATATTTTGCCCTTTTTTTAATAGTAGTCTGCAGTAATCTAAGAAACATTCCAAATTATGCCCCTGATAGCTGTTCCTTGTATTTATTGCTCATATAAAGATAAAAAGTTGTTGTATAGTGATCTTTTCTTTATACCCCATGAAATTAAATATACATCTGTAGGTGTTTAAATATGTTAAATATGTCTAGATATTTTATTGACCAATAAGAGAAGTGATTAAATGAATATAAATGGATGAATATGAATAAGGATTTCTTAACATAAAAGACTTTACAAACATTAAAACTATCAACTAATGTAACTGTTTTTTAACTAGATTATGGTTACATACATGCATGAATGCATAGAATAAATAGATTACCTCTCAAAACTTGCAGCTTGTCGGGTGTCAGGGGAGGCTTTGCAGAATTTTTATTTGTAGGACACTCCTTTCCTGATGTTAGGTAAGACGACGGTAGGCGGATGCAAGTGCAAGGAAACGTCCTTTTATTAGGAAATCCAAAAGTATTGGTACAGTCAAAATAATAGGAATAGCAATAATCCAAATTGTGAGACAATGGCATAGTCAAATAACAGGCGTGGGTCAGGCGATCGGCAAACAGCATGAACGAGGCTAGGCAAGAATCTGTGACACGAGACAGAAACAGGATCGAAACCAGGAAACAAGTAACAAAGTCAAAAGGCTTGGCAATAGACAGGACGCAAGGTAACTGTGCTAATACTTCACGACGATACCCAGAAACACGGGGGTTTAAATACACAAGTAATAAGTGGGATTAACATAGAACAGCTGAGACACATTAGGAAGAAACCAATAACATCACAGGAGTGGAGACAAGACATGAACTAAAACAAAACACACGTGGAAAAGTAAACAAAGCGAAAGTCACTGAATGCGGAAGTGAGCTGCTCACACGCTTCGGCGATCAGCACGAGGGGGAATTGTAGCAGAGCCCCTCTACCAAAGGCGCTTCTCCCGAAGGGCCAAAATCTTTACCCCCTCTGGCGGTCCTGGGCCTCTGGGCAAGATTGTAACCTCTGCCCCCCAGGTCCCGAGGCAAGCATTGTCTATGGTCATGAGGCAGGAACAATGCTTGGAAGGCTGCTTCATCAGCCTCAGGCGTGAGTGGAGCGTGGTGGGCCGTCTGGTTGGCCTCTGGCAGGAACTTGGCTTTGGAAGCGTCCTGGTCGGCCTCTGGCAGGAACTTGGCTTTGAAGGCCATCTGGTCAGCCTCGGGCAAGAACTTGGGCATGAACTTGGCCTTGGAGGCTGCCTGGTCAGCCTCAGGCATGAACTTGGCCTTGGAGGCCACCTGGTTGGCCTTGGGCATGAACTTGGCCTTGGAGGCCGCCTGGTCCGCCCTAGGCATGAACTTGGGTATGAACTTGGCCTTGGAGGCCGCCTGGTCGGCCTCGGGCAGGAACTTGGCCTTGGAGGCCACCTGGTCAGCCTCGGGCAGGAACTTGGACAAGAACTTGGCCTTGGAGGCCGCCTGGTCGGCCTCGGGCAGGAACTCACACAGCAACTTGGCCTTGGAGACTGCCTGGTCGGCCTCGGGCAGGAACGTGGCCTTGGCTTTGGAGAGGAGGTTGCCTCATTGACTTCCGACTGGAACTCTGGAGAGGAGGTCGCCTCGTTGACCTCCAACTGGAGCTCTGGAGAGGAGGTCACCATAAATGTGGCTTGAGAGGAGGTCGCCTCGCGGACCTCCGGCAGGCACGTGGCTTGAGAGGAGGTCGCCTTGCGGACCTCCGGCAGGAACGTGGCTTGAGAGGAGGTCACCTCGTGGACCTCCATCTGGAATGTGGCTTGAGAGGAGGTCGCCCCGTGGACCTCCGTCTGAAACATGGCTTGAGAGGAGGTCACCCTGTGAACCTCCGGCAGGAACATGGCTGGAGCGGAGGTCGCCACGTTGACCTCCGGCTTGAGCTCCGCTGGGGAGGCCATCTGCTGGGTCTCCGGCTGGAGCTCGGGTCAGAGGTCACCAGATTGACCTCCTGTTGGAGCTCTGCAGGGGAGACCTTCTCGTGGGTCTCCAGCTGGAGCTCTGAGGTTGAGGTCGCCACGTTGACCTCTGGCTGGAACTCCACAGGTGAGACCATCTGCTGGGTCTCCGGCTGGAGCTCTGGGTTGGAGGTCGCCAGGTTGACCTCCGGTTGGAGCGACGCTGGGGAGACCATCTGCTGGGTCTCCA
Organism: Cranoglanis bouderius; assembly: GCA_023630585.1. Taxonomy (NCBI): domain Eukaryota; kingdom Metazoa; phylum Chordata; class Actinopteri; order Siluriformes; family Cranoglanididae; genus Cranoglanis; species Cranoglanis bouderius. The sequence goes on from CM042566.1 coordinate 14,499,539, forward strand.
GCTGGAGCTCTGGGTTGGAGGTCGCCAGGTTGACCTCCGGTTGGATCTCCGCTGGGGAGACCATCTGCTGGGTCTCCGGCTGGAGCGCTGGGGTTGAGGCTCTCTTGTGGAGCCGTTTGTGGGTACACCAGCTGCCCTTGAAACGCTCCTGAGAGCAGAAGTATGAGCCTTGTATCCCTCGTTCCACACATGTGGGACACTGTAGTTTGGCCTGTCCGCTGCAGCCCTCAGTCGCGCACGCCTGGCTCACTGGTGCCTTGCCGACCATTAAAAAAGAAAGTTATTAACAAAAGAACAAATCCCTTTTTAAGTTGTCCATTTAGGTCTGTATTTTACTGCATTAATGTGCTGTAGTATAAATTTTAACGAAATTGCCATGTTTATCCACCACATATAAGGTGTGCACCAATACTAAAATGACATTTTTAATCAGCCATACAGTTGCAATCAAAATTATTCAACCCCCAGTGCAAATCAGGTTTTTTGTCAAAATTTACAGACTTTCAGCTGTTTGCAATGAACAAATCAAACAAAAGCAATTGAAATAGCTCAACACAATGACTGCTTCAAGTGGTTTCCGCAAATTCAACTGCAAATGCAACTTATAATGACTTCTCCAGTCTCAAAATTATTCAACCCCCTGAATAGAATACCTCACAACAGCACAAATATACAAAACAGGAGTTGTCTCAAGCACATCTGATGCAACTAATCAAGGGCTTCATTAGTTGCACCAAGTGTGCTTGACCTGGAACACATGAACTACCTGAACTGGCTAGGGGCAGAAAATACATGAAATACCTGGACGGGGCAGAAAAAGGAAGCTATCAATGGCTCCAACCAGATTTATGAGAAGGCAGGTTGTGAAAAACCCTCAAGTGACTGCAAAAGACCTGCAGCAACACTTGGTGGCAACAGGCACTGAGGTTTCAGTGAGCACAGTATGGGTGTACTAAACACAGAAGGTTTCCATGTCAGAACTCCAAGACGTACACCACTATTGACCCAAAAGCACAAGAAAAGTCGGCTCAAAATCATATAAATAAGCCACAGAAGTTTTGGGATTCTGTTCTGTGGAGCGATGAAACAAAACTGGAACTTTTCAGCACAATGGATCAGCAGTATGTCTGGAGAAAGAAGAATGAATAAAGAACACTCTGTGGTGGCTCAGTGATGCTCTGGGGCTGCTTTGCATCCTCTGGCACTAGAAACCTGCAGCGTGTGGAAGGCAAGATGGATTCATTGAAGTATCAGGAAATCCTAGGAGAAAATATCATGCCGTCTGTGAGGAAGCTGAAGCTTAGGCATCATTGGACCTTCCAACAGGACAATGATCCCAAGCATATCTCATATTCCACCAAGGCTTGGTTGCAGAAGAAGTCCTGGAAGATTCCACAGGGTCATCACAGTCACCTGACTTGAACCCCATAGAAAATCTCTGGTGGGATTTGAAGATGGCGGTTGCAGCAGGCAAACCTAAGAATATTACTGAACTGGAGGCCATTGCTCATGAGGAATGGGCTAAGATTCCTCAGGAACGCTGCCAGAACCTGGTGTCTGGCTATGCATCTCATTTGCAGCAGGTCATAACAGCAAAAGGGTGCTCTACTAAGTACTAAAGATGCTTGCCATGAACGGGTTGAATAATTTTGAGACTGGAGAAGTCATTATAAGTTGCATTTTCAGTTGAATTTGGGGAAACCACTTGAAGCATTCGTTGTGCTGAACTATTTCAATTGCTTTTGTTTGATTTGTTCATTGCAAACAGCTGAAAGCCTGTAAATTTTGCCAATAAACCTGATTTGCAATAGGGGTTGAATAATTTTGATTGCAACCGTATATAAGCCGCTAACCGCCACCTGTGCCATGATTGCCGGAGACGGAGATGTTGAGACGTTGTTGTGAGTGTTTGTGCACACAAATCATTCGATTTACATGTCCAAAATAGCTATTATTCATTCTTTAACGGAAATGTAGCCTGCATCAGCCAGTTTTATTGAGATTTGAAAAACATTTGTGATCATTATTGCAGATGAATATTCTAAAGTATTTGAAGAAGAGAGAGGGTAAAGACACTGGAGAAGACAGGGAGGATATTTTAAAGTCCCCGTGAAGTGCCTTGAAATGTGCAGTGTTATTTGATGTGTGTATGTTATTTCCACTGAAACAGGAAGTCAGGGCGGGACACATCAAGTGGCTTCACCCCTTTAAAAAAAAAAAAAAAGCCAATAGTGTTTAGCTTTCTTCAGAGCCCGGGCTAAGCCGTCCTTTTTTTTTCCTTTATTGCATTTAATTCAATAACATGGTCAAAGAACATTTCAGATTCTAGAGAGCATTTGTTTGGACAGAAAATCTGATGAGAAGCTGAAGTGCAGAATGATGTCATCAAAATTGTTGATCTGTATTGGTGGTAGAGAGAAACAGTACATTTTGAAAGCATATCATCCAAATATGTGAATTTTGTCATTGTTTTGGAGCACACTAGCTTAAAGATAACCTTAAGGCTAACGTTTATACTAAAACCCACAATAACTTCGATTTTGATTTCATGGGGACTTTCATGAAAAGTAGTGATGGCAATGGAGAGCAAACACAAGGGCCTGTGAGGAAGAAATTGAAACAGTAAACCGGAAAAAAGTGATATATGACGTTATGCACATTTTACCCCTTAAGTCTCATTTCCACACAGCAAAAAAAGGTCATTTGATTCATAAATCTCACTCCAGCTAGGAAGCCAAAGGTGGCAATCCTGATTTAAATGTTGAATATGGAACAGTAACACCTGATTCACACATTGTCCTTTTACCGTATTTCAATAATATTCACCCAATAACGGTATCCAGTTGCTTATTTAGTGAAAATGGTAACATAATCATGTTATAATTCACTGTAGATTGCATGCTAGGCCCGTGGCTAATGGCAGCCATGTTTGTTGTTGGCATGCAAAGAAAACTCGTAATTGTGAGAAAAAAAAGTCAGAATTGTGAGATGTAAAGGCACAATTCTGAGGGAAAAAAAGTCACAATTACCATTTTTTTCTCTGTGGTGGAAACGGGCTTCCATAGCTAATTTAGTAATGCTAAATGTAAAAAGAAAATCCACAGACTATGACTGGGCTTGGTAATTAATAATAACTGATTCAAACATGGTAAAAAATGATCAAACTAACTACCTAGTTATGACAAATATTGACATAGCAAGAATCTTGTTTAACTTTAGCTAGACATTTGTGTTAGGTGGATAGAACCATAGACATATAAATACATAGACACCAGTATTTTTATTTCGTGTCATCAGCACATCATAGTTTCCTATCAAAAAATGTTTTCAATGAAAAAAAGGGATATAGAGGTATATGTAGAACTTTTATTATAATGCAATTGTATGAAAATACAAATTAACCTGTTTTGTTATTGTAACACACTATATTGCGTCCTCCAGTTCAAGTTGACATTTCAATGATTTGATGCCTCTCCCCCACAGTTATATAGGCTGAGAGAGAGAGAGAGAGAGAGAGAGAGAGAGTGTGTACAGAATAGAGTTACATTTAGCAGCATGTCATAACAATCAGCAGGATTTATGATATTTACTACATTAAGAAATACATTTCACATTTTACATGAAATTCAAGACTGGAATCACCAAATGCTAATGTTTAGGGCTGGGCGATACGACTACAACCTTATTTCATGATAACGACACGTTTTCTCAGGTAGGTCTATCAGTAGTATTCATGTAAGAAATACTATGGAAATTGAATAAAGCAATTAAATGTTAAATGTTATTAAATTTATTGAAGTTATTCGGTCAAATGAGTGATTTTCTCTTTGTCTTTTGTTATGTGATTAACATTAATGACACAGACAGCAGCAGGTTTATTAGACTGCTGTCACTTTTAAGACTTAATGCACAGATTCAATATACTGTATTGACACACCTTAGATTTTTTCCCAACTGTTTACATTCACTTACGACATAACTGACTGTGTTTGCATGAATATTCGGCCAGACCTGCATTTTGACATGATGTGTGTGTATTTATTTGTTCGTCCAAGCACCGCTAAAGAGAATTCAATAGACTCTATGCACGAACGCTGCTTACGTATTTCCGCTTGAATCTCAGCCAGCAACTTTACTTCCGTATAGCGCATTCCTATATTGAAGTGTACTGGTGGCAAAACTCTTTCATACGATTCATTTTACAATGATTAAACTATTATTATTATTATTATTATTATTATAGTATATATATATATAATACTATTCCATGTTTAAATGCATCTTCTTTTTTTTAACTCTGCAACAGTGATTAAAATTAAATGTAATGAAGGTTAATGTTTTATTTTAAAAAAAATTAAAAAATCAAGTAAAAGTACTATGATTTAACTATACTCAAAAGGTACCATTACAGTGAACCATGTACTCAAGTTCTCATGGACTGGAGGAGGAGGTGGATAATAATGCAAAGACAGTTATGTCAGGTAGCTAGATTCTTAGCTAGATTCGCTAGTTGGAATACTCACCCTCAAAGTTGTTGATGTAACTTGAAATATATAATCTGCAGCCCTTCTCCTTCTTACTGTTTGGTGTAACAGCTGACTGCCTCACAATATGATTAACGTCATTCACGGTAATCTGGGGATGCTCTTGTAAGCAGCAAGTGTAATGTCATACTCTCCTGCGCCATCTTCACACAGTTATCGCCAATAGCGAAAACGTCTTCCGGCGCGATCCTCCCACAGTGGCGAGGGCTCTCTGACAGCACGTCCCTTCTCCTTCCCGGGTTTCTGCACCATTGTAACAAACTTCACAATGGGTAAGGAGGAGGTGGGAACCGTCTGAACGTAAACTTTATTCATAAACAGAACTCAAACATAACAGAAACACAAACGGCACATGCACCTCTCTCTCTCTCCCCCTCTGGCGCTTCCAGCTGCTCCTTTATTGCTCTCTCCCACTGATTAGACAACAAGGTGTGCGTTCTCACAGCCCGGCCCGTCCCGCCTCCTCGTCGCAATCATCAAGGTGTGTTTTAGCAAAATTCAGATGAGCCTCAATGTTCTTCTGGGTTAGCAGTGGTTTTCGCCTCACCACTCTTCCATGGAAGCCATTTTTGCCCAGTGTCTTTCTGATAGTGGAGTCACCTTTATTGATGCAAGAGAGGCCTGTTGGTCCTTTGATGTTGTCATTGGGTCTTTTAAGACTTGCTGGATGAGTAGTCACTGTGCTCTTGGAGGAATTTTGGAAGGTTGGCCACTTCTGGGAAGGTTCACTACTGTGCTGAGTTTTTCCATTTGGAGATAATAGTTCTCACTGTGGTTCTTTGGAGTCCCAGAGCCTTTGAAATAGCTTTGTAACCCTTCCCAGACTGATGTATTTCAGTCACCTTTTTCCTTGTCATTTCTTTCAATTTTAGCATAGTGTGTTACTGGGTAAGACCTTTTAGCCAACTTCATGCTGTTGAAAAAGTTCTATTTGATTTGATTGAACAGGGTTTATAGTAATCAGGCCTGGTTGCGTCTAGTCCAGCTGAAGCCCATTATGAATGCAGTTTCATATATTTTCACACACATCCTACTGGTACTGGATAACTTTTTTGCTACAATAAATAACATTATCATTTAAAAACTGTATTTTATGTTCACTTTGTATTTTATGTTCACTTTGTTTTATCTTAGATTTTGTTTTCATTTCGGAAACAATTTAGTACGAGATATACACAAAAACAGAAGAAATCAGGATGTGGGATAATACTTTTTCACAGCACTGCATTAAGTGTTATTTACTTTAATTTATGTCAAGACTTATCTGTCCCTATACTTTTGATCACCTAAAAAATGGGTGGTCTGAGACAAAAGGTTCTATGTTTTATGTTGTTTAACGCATCTAGATGTAAATACCAGGAAATAAAAAGTGAAATCCTAAACTCTCGTATCCATCTTTTGATCTCAAACCCAAATGTCTTTGGTGTATAGCAAAAAATGAATTGGCCTTGGCGTTCCAATAGTTTCAGAGGGGACTGTATGTCTTGACATGATGTTTGTTTTTGTGAAGGATTTTTTTATTATTCTTTAAAAAAAATTATGTGTTTATGAGATTACTGTTACTGGTTTGTGTTATTACTGAGGCACATCACAGGACGTCAGGGGGGAAAAAATAGAAGGTTTTAGACTGGCCAAGTCAATCACCAGACCTTAACCCATTTCACCTCCTGAAGAGGAGACTGAAGGAAGACACCCCCAAAACAAACAACAACTGAAAGAAGCTGTGGTACAAGCTTGGAAAAGCATCCCAAAAGAAGAATGCAACAATTTGGTGATGTCAGTGAGTCGCTGGCTTGATGCAGTTATTGCAAGCAAGGGATATTAATAACGAATATTAAGTGTTATTTACTTATTTAATTATTTACTGTCTATCTGTTCCAAAAATTTTTATCACCTAAAATTTGGGTAGTCTGCTACGATGGTGCCGTGTTCTAAGTTGTTTAACACAATTCTAGATCTACATATCAGGAAGTGAAAGCTGAAATTCTGAACTATCATCTCATGTTCATCTTTTGATCTCAAACCAAAATGTCTTCAATGTATAGCAAAAACAAAAAAATGAGCCTTGCCATTCCACTACTTTCAGAAGGGACTGTATATATATATATGAGGAAAAATACAGTACAACAAGAAGTTTGTATTGTATACTGCCTTACTTTCATGGCTGCCAAATGAGGCTTAAAGAAAACTATAATTCTCTCATAATGACTTTTTAGATGCTGAGTGGCAATGAGGAAACAGCCAGACTGGCTTATCTTTAGAGTTTTCACTGTCCTGATTAGTTTTTTGTTCCAAAGGTGTATCAGCAAATATGGATTTTGAAAACCTTAGGCCATGGCTGTTATAACCACAGGAACGAGGGAACCCAGAAGCAGAACACAGACCCAAGGGTTGAGGTTAAACAGGTTTTATTGAAGGTTGGGGTAGGTAGGATTGTGTGAGAAAGAGCGTGGTCGAGGCCAGGATTCGAACACACACACACACAGAGAGAGACACACACACAGAAATGAGAGGGAGAGAAAACACTGGAAACACAAGGAAGAGGAAAAACAGAGAAACACAGGGAAATACACAGGTGCTTTGGGCCGGACCATGACAAAGGCTGAGTGAGTACAGCAGCTGAGAATACCCTGAATTACTTCAATAGAGCCATTAAATTTCCATAAAATCCTGGATATTGCACAATTCAAAATTAAGCCTTATCAAAATTAAGACTATGTAACAAAGCAAATATCTGTTTGACCAAGATAGTTGTAGAAAGAACAGAAAAAGCAATATCTAAACATTTTTTAAAATGCTACAGTCATTATACTTTATAATACACACTAATAACAATAGTAGTAGTATTTTCAACCTAAAGTCTTACGACTGATTCATGTACATCAAGTACTCTGGAACAGTATCTCGGCATTTACATGGATCAGAATTTTATTCTAGCATAACAGTACAAAAATGAAGTCCTCCACCATTTTTAGAAAATGAATGTCATTTGTGGTGTAAGATCATAAACCAAAACCAGGTTGTGTGCATGTTATAGGCTAATATACAATCAATTAACAATGTGTACTATAAAACTGTGAGCTCACATATTCAAATGGATTTCTTGACTTTTTACAAGTCTTAATATTAAAATTTATAATTTGAAATATAAGGCATCACAAACAGAGTAAGTGAATCAAAATAATCAAAACCTCCATAGATAAACCCTCAAATTTCACATTTTAGAATTGATAGGATTGTCAATGTCAATGACCACAAAGCCATGATTATCAAAGCCATTTGTGGAGCAGTGATAATGATAGTTAACCTCATTGATGCATCTGGCTGAGCTGGCAGTAATTGTTGGCTCCACTCTGGCAAAATTGGAAAAGTCCACATGATACCTTCCCTCCTTTTTGCGGGAGATGATGGGCAGAAACTTGTAGCCCCACATAATTTCCTGAGGTAAGTAAGAAGTCCTGACCTGGCAGGAAGAGCTGGTGGACTCAGCCGTTCCATCCAGAAATACCACCAGCTCAAACTCCTGTTGATTTAAAGTCTCCACTGACATCTCAAACAATGGACTTGTTTTGTCAATCACATGATATAAGGTCAAGGGACATACAAAAAACAGGTTATCTTTTCCAACATCTACCTTGAAGTCAACATCGACCTGGTTCAGGATAATGGTTTGACCTTCAGGAGTTACTGTCGTTCTAAGCAGCTTTCCGTAGATCTGGCTACCGATCATCAAAGATTTACGCAAGTTAGCCACTCTTATCTGCAAACAGAGAACTCCTCTGTTTGGACAGACAACAGCCATCTCACTAAATGCTACGGTCTTGACCCTTTTCTTGGGCAGAGAAATTCTGGTCATAACCACTCCACACCAGAAGCAGTTAATGATTGCACCCACAAGAATCTGGATAATGATGAGAACAATAGCACTAGGGCAGTATGGGGTGATATCTCGTCCGCCATACCCTACAGTTGTCTGTGTTTCCAGGGAGAAGAGGAAGGCAGTGGTCAGTCCAGAGAGATTACGTACACATACTTTGTGGTTAGCTGATGGATTTTGCCATGCTAAATCTCCATTGTTGAGGGCAATCCAATACCATAGGAGTCCAAAAATGAACCAGCTGAGAGTGAATGAGGCCACAAAGAAGACAAAAACGAGCCGCCAATGGATCTCCACGAAGGTGGTCCAGAAGTCTAGCACATAGGCAAACAAGTTGCTGTACCACACATTGCCATATTCAATGTTACAGTGGCCATCCTTGGTCACCAAGCGTTTTTGACAAAGTCTGCGTTTGGCCAGGTAGTTTCTGAGCATCTGTCTCAGGTAGCACTTCATTTTCAAATGACAGGAATCTCAGTCTAGGAATAGATGACATAAGTATAGTCATATACTATGCAATTTTTTTTAAATTTTATAATAGAATATAGTCTATATTCAGGGCATAGATTAAGTCTACCATGAACTACATTACTCTGGGAATTTGTGTTTACTACTTCATAAACTGTACCGTAAATTGTAACAAATGAAATGGACACATTTCCCAGATATCATTTGCCCACAAGTCTAATAATCTAATGTTCTAATGCAGCAGTTCTTAACCTTTTTGCGAGTGTGACCCACTTTTAAGAATGACATTGTTTTGAGACCCCCCAGCCCACTAGCTCATTAGCCCCTGCCTATCCCCAAGCTCCACCCCCCGCCCAATGTTTGTGACTACTCACTCACTGTTTCCTGTGCCATGTCACTCAGTTCTCGGTATTTGGCGTGCACGGATATCCAAAAATCCTCAAGTGGCTTCTCTGTGAACCTCTGTGTACAATCGTTTAAAATAAAAGTTTTCCTACGACTCCCCTGTTACTGCTTTGCGACCCCCAAGTTAAGAACCGCTGTTCTAATGTTATTTCAAAAATGTTTTCATAGTGTGGTGAAATGGGCACAATCCAGAAGATCAATCCAAAACCAGTGTAATACCTTTGCATGTGTATAGAACTATTAAGCAAAATGTCCAGCTCACAGCTCTGACCTTTTTACACAAATAATTCTTAGATATACCTTTACTGGCACTTCAAATTAATATTTAAACATTAAAAAAATACTGATACCTAAAAAACTGACATAGTGAGGGTCATATCTATTGTGCTTTTTAAAACATTGTATGATTTTTCTAAAATAATTGCATGCAACAGTAACAGAATTGTCTACATACAGTACGCTGAGCTCTAAGTACCTGTCCAACATTAAGAGAACTGCTAGTCCAACAAGATATTCCTCAAGTCACATTGATGATGCAACCAAAGGGTGGTAGGTTATACCCCCTAGCTTTCCTGAAGAACAACCAGTTCACAACTTATCACTATTCACAGTTTAACCCAGGGGTTATCTATTCTCATATATTTAATGTTAAAACCTTGTAAAAAGAGATTCTCAACTGTTCTTAAACAATAAACAAGTAGTAAATCATAGGTACATTAAGTATTCAGAATAATGTATAAGTACATAAGTTATTTGGGCAATTTTTTTTAGCTGGACAGTTTTACTGTGGTTGACCCTGAGAAAACCCTGAGAGACCCTGTTCTCTCCAGTGTAGACTGGATTATCTCGGTAATCTGACACAATGAAATCTCTTCCAGTTCTGGTTGATTGCTGTTGTCAGTATGACATGTACAAATATTTTGTAATCTTCTAACAGTAACACTAACAGTAAATATTCAATGACGAATCAAAGCAGCTCTGTACAAATTCATTGTAGATGACAACACACGAGATATTAAAAGCATGAATTCCAAATGATTTGTATGTTTGCCCAACTAACACACAATTAAATGTAGGTATTTTTGTGTGTGTATATATATATATATATATATATATATATATATATATATATATATATATATATATATATATATATATATATATATATAATTTCATTAAAAATAGAGGTAGAATATACATAGGTCATCATTTTTCTTTATTTTTTTGGAATGGCTGTATCTTCAGTTTATACTTGAACTGACCGTCCCATGTCCCAGCTCAGACGTGAATAATCTAAAATCTCTGAAATCTTAATCTCAATGAGATATATAAAATATATCAGTCATTATTCTACTTACTCACAGGAATATAGTCTCAATAGTCACTCCTCTGTCTTTCACACACTCCAAAAGTATGTTTCTCTCACCTTGTTTCTGAAGTCTGGGACTGCCCTGCCCTGTCCATCCACCCTCCTACTTTTAAGACTATTCACTGAGTAGCTACTGTTTATTGTACACACAAATCATTAGGGATGTACTTTTAAAGTTTTATGCTACAACCATGAAATTTCATAAGACAAAATCAGCGTTTCATAATATTACAAAATTCAGAAATTGTGGATGAGGTAATGGTAAAGGTAATGACATACTTTAGATTATTGATCAATTAGTTTTTGAAGACCTTCTATGTGTATAATGTTATGTTATGTTAGAGTACATTCTACATTAAATAAATCGTTTGTTTATTAATCAGTTGTCAGTTTTAGAGACAGTTCAATAGTTTATATAATAATATCAGTAAAATACACTCCATGAGTAGTTTGTTCTGTCACGTTATAATGCACAGGTGTGTATAGCAGCATATTTAATCAAACCATCTCTATTTTTATTACAGATGCATCTCATTCATCTAAAATATTTTTGGCATCAACTTATTCAAAACATGCTCTTAAAGACAAATATTATAAATAACAAAGTAATAGCAATAAAGATATATGTGTGCTTTTTGAGAAGCTTCATTTAAGTTGTGCAATCTTACCTTCACAACCGCAAAAACAAAAGCAATAGGTTAAAGTCAAGTCTTTCACCAGCATATAAAAATAGTTTAATATGAATTAAAGAAGAGGACATTAGACGAAATCTCTCTACATCTGGAAGACAATACCATACAAACAATACCATTAAGAAGCTGCAGCTTGGTAGGTGTGGTAGTATTGTCTGTCGCTTAAGGCAAGGTAACATGAGACAGGGATTGTGTACATAAGGTGTAAAGTGAGTTATGCGTTGAACAAATCCAGGAAGGAGGTAATACAAAAGAAACCTGGTGTAGTCAGATTGATCAAAAACACAGTAGACATGGATGCCATGCTGGAGAACTGGTTCACAATTTGAATTCAGTGTGGCCTTTATCCGAAACCTGTTCTAGCTATGCATGAGTAATGCTGATGTGTACTGTATAACTAGTGTGCATGTATACTGTTTTGCAAACAAGATGAATTCAGGGAGTGTTTATTGAATATTTAATGAATATTTAACAAATTTTATATTAAAAGATCTTTATCGCAAAACAAGTAGAAATGACTGCACCCACAGAGTCATCCACAGAGTCACCCACAAAGATCTTCTAATGAACAATCTCCTATTAAAATAATGGTTCCCGTTAATGCAAAACCTACAATGCAAAAATACACAGTTGAGTAGGAGGAGCGGTACTGTGGTACAGCGGGGTCCATGTGGGTTTACTCTGGGTTCTCTGGTTTCCTTCCACTTATCAAAAACAGGGTGCATTCCTTCCTCATGGCCAGTAGTGTGGCTCCATATCCACTACAACCCTGACCAGGATAAAGCCATTAATTAAAGTGAGTGAGGGAGTGAGTAGTATAGGTGTAAAGGCAAACAATACTGATAGGAAGTTGACAGGAAGTACAGTATGAACATATTGTGAGTACTGGGATAGTACTTCTGATTACAGAAGCAGTTGTTAGAAGGTACAAGTCTACAGTATTCAAGTGACATTATCCACTGATGTAGGGGTGAGGCTTTATTTGGAAGGTGTGAATTTTTAGGGTATGCATGTAGGACCATCCGTAGCAGCAGAAAGTGACTCACAAGAACAGAAAGTTGCTTTTGACAGAGAGAACAGATTATTAGGTGTGCTCTGATCATATAGTAGATTAAAAGCTATTTAACAAAATGACTGACTCAATAAATAGGTTTTCATCCTAGACATAAACACTAATTGGAAGGCTATTCTGTCACCTGCTCTACTATAATTATTCTAGTTCATTTGTTTCTAATTTTTAAAAGGGTACAGTTAAATCCTGCCTATCCTAACTTCTGGAAATACATGCAGGACAGAAAAGTATATGATGCATGATGCTAGTCAAAATTTAATTTCTTACTACAACTACTACTACTACTACTACTAATAATAATAATATAAGCACAGTGGCTTAATGGTTAGCACGTTTGCCTCACACGTTGAGGGTTCGATTCCTGTTCAAAAGTGTCTGTAGTGTGTGAATGTGTGTGTGATTGTGCCCTGCGATGGACTGGCACCCTGTCCAGGGTGTCCCCCGCCTGTGCCCCATGCTCCCTGGGATAGGCTCCAGGTTCCCTGCGACCCAGGAAGGATATGCAGTATATAAAATGGATTGAATAATAATAATAAAGTAACTGTCATTGCTATAATAATAATAATAATAATTATTATTATTATTATTATTATTAATAGGTGTCTGGGAGATCAATCATATGGCCTGAGATGGACATGAATCCATATTTCCTGGTAACAGCTTCAGTCCTATGAAGGACTATAGAATTGATTGTGGCTCCCATAGCTTGCAAATGGATATTTCAAACAGTGAAATAGAAGTATGCACAAACTGTACAGAGAGGTATTTTTTCTGTCTGATATGCTTTCTGGTAAATATGTTAGCAGTATTGTTCAGACTTGTTTTTACAAGAGGTTACATTGTTAAGGATGTGACAATGCAACACCTAGAAGGAAGATGTCTTTCGTCCAAAAACAATTACTTGTTTTTCACATCATACATGTAACTGGAACAGGGCACACTCCAGGATGTTGCAAGATGTCTGGAATGTATAAATGGCTCTCTCTGTTTAATGCTTTAACAGAAGGAAGAGGAAGAGAAGTTCTACAGACCAACCTGAGGCTGAATGTGATTTACTGGAATGGGTTCTGTGAAGTTCTGTGATATTTTAAAGATGATTCTGCATTTTTAATTGGGTTAAATGGTAGCTGAGGATATCAGAGCTTTATAAATCTGTATTGTCTTTTCATTTTTAGAGTTAAAGAATAAAATTGTATGGCTATCAGTAGAATGTTGCTGTGTCTGAATTCTGGCAAACATCCCAAAAAAAAAAAAAAAAAAAAAAAAAAAAAAACACCTTTTAAAAAAATCATGTTTTGGTAAAAATTGGCCTTTTCTGGATATAACACAATATATGGGCAAAAGTTTGTGGAATACCTGACCATCATGCCCATATGTGGTTCTTCCCCAAAATGTTGCCACAAAGTTGGAAGTACACATCTGGATAGCATGGCTTTGTATGTAGTAGCATTAAAATTTCCCTTCACTGGAACTAAAGGGCTCAGCCAAAACCTGTTCCAGCATGACAGTGCCCCTGTGCACATGAGGTACATGAAGATATGGTTTGCCAAAGCTGGTGTGGAAGAGCTCAAGTGGCCTGCACAGAGCCCTGACCTCAACCCCACTGAAGTAATGCTCTTGTGACTAAATGAGTGAATCCCCACAGCCACTCCAAAATCAAGTGGAAAGCCTTCCTAGAAGAGTGGAGGTTATTTTAACAGAACAGGAGGTGCTAATGGGAAACCTCTGACAATGCTGAAATGTAGTTGGTGCAGTTTTTTAGACCGAAAGTCATGACCATATATTGAAGGAACTAGTGTTGGGTCTGAGTGCACCTTTGTCGAGTTCGAATCGAGACCAAAAGGGGCCAAGTTGGACTCAAGTCTGAGTCCTTAATGGCCGAGTCCGAGTCGAGTCTGGCCGAGTCCAGAAAGTAATTAAATTGAAAAAAGATTTGAAATTGCAATTGTAAACTCAACACTGAGCTGTTTTAACCTTCACAAACCAATGGCAACATAAATGTAACAAAAAACACCACTATTACATCTTGCCATTGCCATTTAATATTGTTATTTCATGTCATCAGCAGCTCAACTAGTTTCCTATCAAAAAATGGTTTCAAAGAAAAATGGGATATAGATTTATATGTAGGACTTTTATTAAATTACAAGTGTATGAAAATACAAATTAACCTGTTTTGTTATTGTAAAATAAATGTAAAAAAAAAAATCCCTATCAGCAGTGTTTATGATATTTACTACATTAAGAAGTACATTTCACATTTTATGTGAAATTCAAGACTGGAATCACCAAATGCTAATGTTTAGGGCTGGGCGATACGACTACAACCTTATTTCATGATAATAATACATTTTCTCAGGTAGGTCTATCAGTAGTATTATTAGACATATACAGTGATTCTTATTAAATTTACTGATGTTATTCAGTCAAATGAGTGAGTGAGTGATTTTGTCTTTTTTTTCTTACTCTTTGGGTTTTGTTATGTGATTAACATTAATGACACAGACAGCAGGAGGTTTATTAGACTGCTGCCACTTTAAGACCTAATGCACAGATCCAATATACTGTATTGACACACCTTAGATTTTTTCCCCCAACAGTTTACATTCACTTAAGACATAACCGACTGTGTTTGCATGAATACTCGGCCAGACCTGCATTTTGACATGATGTGTGTGTATTTATTTGACCGTCCAAGCGGAATAAGCCCCTAAAGAGAACTCAATTCGGTACTCACATGATGAGGCAGCCTTCTGTGTGCACGCTTCAAGCATGTGTGCACAGAAAGCCCCCTGGTCAGGCAGGGAGACATTCACTAATTCCTTATTATCTTAATTTTGTGTTATTCATTTTTATCTTTCTTTTCATGTTACACATGACCAGGGGCATTAGCTGAACTGTTAATCATCTGGGGCTGAGCCCAGATTCTTCTGCATTTAAATAAATAAATTTAAAAAAAAATATTTATTAAATAAATAAATAAATATTTATTTAAAACCTACTTCTAAATAGACTGTTTGCATGCATTTTTTTTCTTGCTTGTAAGGGCTAATTGAAAATTGGACAAAAAGTTGGATTTATCATAAAACTTGCCTTGGGTGTTATCACTGTTTGCAGGACTGCCAGACCGATAAAATATAAAACTTTTTAACACAAGACTAGGCTAGTTTGGTATCACTAGCCAAGGGGAGGCACAACTAAGCTATCACTGTAGCTTAGTTTAGCTGCTACAGTGCATTGTATTAGCTGTCCTTATGCTCTGCTCATATCATATTCACGTAACTTATACATATTCACAAACTCATATAGACATTTACACACCTTGTTTTCCTGCTCAGCACGAGAGGATGTTACTGTTTCAGTTTCAACCCCTTTACTGCATTAAAAAAATAAAATAAAATCAGCGCATATCCATTTTATCCATTTTATCCATTTTTCCTCACACTGTGTGAGCTATAGCGTTTGGTAGAATTGAGACTGTCAGCCAATAAGACACAAGTATTTCCACGTGTTTTCCTGTAAGCCCTGTCTGATTGGTCTCGCCTCTGTTCACCAAAGATATAAAATTACAGGCCGTCTTTTTTTACTGACGTTCAGTTACGTAGTGACAAACTGCTCCAAGTGGAGAATTATTTGGGGCTAAAGAAAAAATCTTTGGGGCTACAGACCCTAATGCCCAGGCCAGGTTACACCCCTGCACATGATGCGGACTCGACTGTACTCTGGAAAATTTCTAAGTCCAAAATTTCCGAGTCCGTGTCAAGTTTGAATACAAATTTACCAGAGTGCGTGACAAGTCCGAGTTCATTCATAATTGGAGTCAAGTCCGGACTCGAGTCCGGGATCGAGTACCCCAACTCTAGAAGGAACCTGTCTGGTGTAGCGAAAGCAGAAATCTCAGATGCACGAGTGGGTTGAGTGGAACCTGCCAGTAACCGCTTAGAAGATCCAGCTTTGTAACAAAATTCACACTGCCTGTTCGATCAACACAATCTTCCATTCTTGGAAGGGGGAAAGATTCTGCTTTATTTAAAGCATTGACTTTTTGATAATCTGTGCAGAACCAATAGCTTTTTTTAGGCTTTGGAACTAGCAGGCAGGGCAAACACCAGGGACTATAGCTAGGCACAGCAAGGCCATTGTCATTCAAATAGTCTGTTTCCTCTTTCATCATGGCACATTTAGTAGGATTAACCCTGTTTGTATTTTATTTAACAGGTGCATGATCACCAACATCGATATCATGCTTGAGGACTGTAGTACGAGAAGGAGTATCAGAATCAAGTGATGGGTATTTCTTAATGAGACTTATGTCACCCTGGGCTGGCTCTGACAAGTGAGCAAGACCTAGAAGGAAGATGTCTTTCGTCCAAAAACAATTACTTGTTTTTCACATCATACATGTAACTGGAACAGGGCACACTCCAGGATGTTGCAAGATGTCTGGAATGTATAAATGGCTCTCTCTGTTTAATGCTTTAACAGAAGGAAGAGGAAGAGAAGCTCTACAGACCAACCTGAGGCTGAAGGTGATTTACTGGAATGGGTTCTGTGAAGTTCTGTGATATTTTAAAGATGATTCTGCATTTTTAATTGGGTTAAATGGTAGCTGAGGATATCAGAGCTTTATAAATCTGTATTGTCTTTTCATTTTTAGAGTTAAAGAATAAAATTGTATGGCTATCAGTAGAATGTTGCTGTGTCTGAATTCTGGCAAACATCAAAAAAAAAACCAAAAAAAAAAAACCCACCTTTTAAAAAAATAATGTTTTGGTAAAAATTGGCCTTTTCTGGATATAACACAATATATGGGCAAAAGTTTGTGGAATACCTGACCATCACGCCCATATGTGGTTCTTCCCCAAACTGTTACCACAAAGTTGGAAGTACACAACTGGATAGCATGGCTTTGTATGTAGTAGCATTACAATTTCCCTTCACTGGAACTAAAGGGCTTAGCCAAAACCTGTTCCAGCATGACAGTGCCCCTGTGCACATGAGGTACATGAAGATATGGTTTGCCAAAGCTGGTGTGGAAGAGCTCAAGTGGCCTGCACAGAGCCCTGACCTCAACCCCACTGAACAGCTTTGGGGTGAACTGGAATGCCGACTGCACCCCAGGCCTTCTCGCCCAACATCAGTTAGAACTAATGCTCTTGTGACTGAATGAGTAAATCCCCACAGCCACTCCAAAATCAAGTGGAAAGCCTTCCTAGAAGAGTGGAGGTTATTTTAACGGCAAAGGAGGTGCTAATGGATGACTGTAAAAATCAAATTTGGGTAAGGAGCCAAGGAGTTTAGTTAATGCTATGGTGAAAAGTCAATCTGCCCAGAGATATCTAAAACCTTTGCTACAATCTGGACTAGGTCAGGCCGCAACATACAAAGGAATAAAGGTGTGGCAAGACCCAAATTGCCTTTGTTTTATATTTTATTTTCACACTTTTCTTTTGTTTCAAAGTGGTAAAAACTTCAGAAGCTGACCAGGACAAAGACAAAATAATAATCAAAATTCTAATTATACACAAAGTGAACTATCTAACCTAAACAAACAAAAAAAAGAAACAAAAATACACTGCTTCCCTCACTCCCTAGCTAAACCAAAACTAAGAGAAAATGGATTAAGCATAAATAGCACAGACTTCCTACTAACCACGGTGTACAGTGACCTATTTACAACTGGTGGTTATTGGTGTGTGTTACACATATGGAAATGTACAGCCAACCAATACCAAAGCACAAGATGGGAGCAAGGCATGTAAGAGTCACCAGCTCCATCACAGTCTGGTTTGGAAGCTGCACAGCTCATTACTGTAAGGCCCTACAGCTGGTGGTGAGAGCTGCCCAAACCATCTCTGGAACAGCCTTACCAACGCTGGAGAGCCTCTACCAGGCCAGAGTCACCAGGAGGGCCCAAAACATCATGTAAAAACACTAGGGGGTTGTGGTCTATGAAAACAGTAAAAGCTATAAACAGCTATAACAGCTATATTGGTTCTTGTAAAAGCTAAAACCAATATAAACCTCAAAATGTTGCAGGCCAAGCAAAAGGGCAAGGGCTTCCTTCTCAATAGTGCTGTATTTTATCTAATGATGGTTAAACTTATGAGAGAAGAATGATGATCTATGCCTTGAGTGTCTTCCTGAACCAGGACAGCACCAGCACCAGTACCACTGGTGTCTACTTCATGTTGCACTACATAAAAGCAACTTAACAGCCTCAAAAGCAATCTTACAGCTACAAGATCACACAAAAGGAATTGAACTACGGAGGAGATTTGTGAGAGGCAACACAACATCTGAGAAATTCTTACAAAAACTCCTATGGTGGTTATTCCAAGGTTATTCCCTGCCATTCCAAGAAAGCGTCAAAGCTCTCTTTTGGTCTTGGGTGCAGGAAAAGTGGCAATGGACTTAAACTTAGCATCCAGTGGGAAAAGAGAACCTTGTCCAACCTGTTTACCAAGGTACCTTACCATGGCATGACCAAACTCACATTCTGCAAGGTTTAGAATCAGAGAGGCTGTCTGGAGACAAGCAATCACATTGTTTAAGGTACAAATATGGCTATCCCAAGTATCTGTAAAAACAATCACATCATCAAGGTAGGCTTTGCAGTTATCTATGGCACCTAGGACCCAAGTCATTAGATGCTTGTCATGAAAGCAAGGGTGATGCAAGATGCAAATGCAGTTAATTAAGAGGCAGGCAGACAAATCCAAAACATTTAGCAAGAACATAGTCAAAGAACAGGCGTGGGTCAGGCGATCTACAAACAACACAAATGAGGCAAGGCAAAGTACAAAACAAGAAACTATGGACAGGATCAGTAAACCGAGAATCAATGAACGAGGATCAAAGGCTTGGTATGGTTCTGGCAGCTAAACACAGCCACACAATACAACAAAGACACGCGAGAGGTTTAAATACACAACGTAATCACTGGGTAGACACAGTAGGAGACAACCAATAATATAACAAGGGCGGAAATATGACAGAAATCAAAATAAACACACGTGTAGCAGTAAACACAGTCAACGTCAAAAAACCTGGAAGTGCGCGCTGTCGCGCTTCAGGCCGCTGAGGGGGAACCTCTGACAAAGTAGTCTCTGGTGTGAGCATGTTGTGGGATAGACCACTTCATCGGTCTCACACTGGGGCTCAGGAGATTGGCCACTTTGACCTCCGGCTGGAGCTCTGCAGGAGAGACCACCTTGTGGGCCTCAGGCTGGAGCTCTGGGGTTGAGGTCACCCTGTTGACCTCAGGCTGAAGCTCTGCGGGGAGACCACCTTATTGGTCTCAAGCTGGAGCTCTGGGGTTGAGGTCGCCAAGTTGACCTCCGGCTGGAGCTCTGCACAGGAGACCACCTCGCGGGTCTCAGGCTGGAGCATAGCTGTGTAAGCTGCCACGTCAGCCTCTGGCTGGAACTGAGCTGTGGAGGCCACCCTGTCAGCCTCCTTGTCTCCGGCCCTCTTCTCCTCATAGAAGATGCTGAATGGTCGAGTGGGTTTGTCTGACAGGCTCGCCCTCCCCAAAAAATTGTAGATAATTGAAGATAACAAAAATAATCCTAGATTCTTATTTAATACTATAGCAAAATTAGCTAGGAAAATAACCGCCACAGAAACAGGCACACAATCATTATATAGCAGCGATGATTTCATGAGTTTTTTTATTGGCAAAATTGAAAATATTAGACAAAAAATTCAGACTACTAATTTAAAATCAGACAGTCTAACTAACCCTGTAGATAATAATATAGCAATATCAGATCAACGATTAGAGTGCTTTACTCCCCTTAGAGAGACTGAACTTATTTAATTAATTTCTTCATCAAACTCATCAACTTGTATACTAGATCCCTTACCTACTTGTTTCTTCAAACAGATTATTCCAGAAATAATCAAACCCCTTCTAAAAATAGTCAACTCTTCCCTTAGCACTGGCTATGTACCTAAATCATTTAAACTAGCAGTTATCAAACCCCTGATTAAAAAACCTGACCTCGACCCCTGTCAATTGTCCAGCTATAGGCCAATATCAAATCTCCCCTTTATCTCCAAGATCTTAGAAAAGGTTGTAGCACAGCAGCTATGCTTGTACCTACATAGGAATAACATTCATGAAATATATCAGTCAGGATTTAGGCCTCATCATAGCACAGAGACAGCACTGGTTAAAGTGGTAAATGACCTACTACTAGCCTCTGATCAGGGTTGTGTCTCCATGCTTGTGTTGCTTGACCTTAGTGCAGCTTTTGATACAACTGATCATACTATTCTCCTTGATAGACTAGAAAACGTTGTTGGCATTAAGGGAACGGCCCTCTCCTGGCTCAGGTCTTATTTGACTGATCATTATCACTTCGTAGATGTAAATGGTGAATTCTCTATGCATGCTGAGGTAGAGTTTGGTGTTCCGCAAGGTTCTGTTTTAGGCCCACTGCTTTTTTCTTTATATATGCTACCTCTGGGTCAAATTATTCGTAAACATGGAATTAGCTTCCACTGATATACTGATGACACACAGTTGTATGTTTCAGCAAAGCCAGATAACAGACACTAGTTTAATAAAGTCGAGGAATGTGTAAAGGACATTAGACAGTGGATGCTTATTAACTTCCTCTTACTAAATTCTGACAAGACAGAAGTACTTATTCTAGGACCACATGCAGCTAGAAATAAGTTTTCTGATTCCATAGTAACTCTGGATGGCCTTTCTGTTTCATCATGTGCAGCAGTAAAAGACCTTGCGTGATTATTGACTCCAGTCTTTCCTTTGACGCCCACATAGGTAATATTATTAGGATAGCCTTCTTTCACCTCAGAAATATTGCTAAGATAAGAAATATATTGTCACTAAATGATGCAGAAAAATTAGTCCATGCTTTCGTCACCTCTAGATTGGATTATTGTAATGCCTTACTGTCTGGATGTTCCAGTAGGAGCATAAACAAACTCCAGTTAGTCAAGAATGCAGCTGCAAGAGTCCTTACTAGAACTAGAAGATATGACCACATCACCTCTATCTTATCCACACTGCACTGGCTCCCAGTGAAATTTCGCAATGATTATAAAATACTACTATTGACTTATAAAGTGCTAAATGGCTTCGCGCCACAGTAGCTAAGCAAACCTTTGGTCTTTTATGATCCGCCACGCCTACTACGATCAAAAGGTGCAGGCTATTTGTTGGCACCTCGAATAGTGAAGCAGGGGGAAGAGATTTCTCTTACAAAGGCCCACAGTTATGTAACAGCCTTCCAATTACTATTCGGAACTCAGACACAGTCTCAGTGTTTAAGTCCAAGCTGAAAACATATTTGTTTAGTCAAGCCTTTCATGAATAGTTTTTTCCTTAGGTAAAGGAGCAGATCTAGAGGTCTCATGGGCATAGTGTGTTGTGGTGAACTGGGATGTTTCGATGCTGTCCCCCCACCACTTTCACGCGTTCACCCAGGTTTGTTGATGGTGGAGTGGAGAGCTACACATGATACTCCTGAGATGCCAGTGATCCCAACCCCTTCTGCTCTCTGGACCTGCCTGATCCATCCTGATGGCCTACTTCTGGTTGGAGATCTCAACAATTGGAAGTCACATGCTGCTGCTGAG
The DNA here is from genome assembly GCA_023630585.1 of Cranoglanis bouderius. NCBI lineage: Eukaryota > Metazoa > Chordata > Actinopteri > Siluriformes > Cranoglanididae > Cranoglanis > Cranoglanis bouderius. Next base: position 14,521,578 of record CM042566.1, read on the forward strand.
GATGGCCCCACACGGTGCAGCCTAGGGATCATTGGGATTGCTGAGGATGGTGCCGCTTGGAAGCCATGGGGATGGCTTTGGACCCCAATTCATATGAACAGTTATGCTATGATGGCTGGGACTGCAATTGCCACAAACACTTGTTTTGCACTCAAGTCTCCATCATTGAACAGTGGAAAAGTTCAACAAAACAGACTGCATGTCTTTTCTTCTTCTTTGATCCCTAGTTAACGATAGGACAGGGTTTCCTCCGGAGCCCATACACTACTGTGGGTGCCGCTGGATTTTGGACTTCGCTTTTCCATGTCTTTTTGGGTGCTGCTCTTTGAACTTTCCACTCTGTTGGACATTTTTAGCCAAAGAAGCTGGTACGTTGTACGTTGTCCTGGTGATGTTCATTCTGCAGATGTGCCTGAACCATCTCAGTCTTCTTAGTTGGATCGCTTCCTCGACTGTTGGCTGGTGGTCGCATCTTATTCAGATGGTTTCATTTTGGAGGCGGTCGTGGAGGGAGATACTAAGGATCTGCCTCAGGTTGCGAGTTGCTCAGTTGCTCTGTGCCAACATTTAAGTGATTCTTCTTCTTAGTGGTCAAAGACGAGTGTGCAGGTGTAAAATGCATTCTCGGTCAGCGCCACCTATCGTGCAGGCATGAAGTAGCCGAAGGTGATCAATCGTTTTGCATTCGGTGTGAAAGCACCATTCGTCTGCGATTCATTTCGCTTTATTGTGTCGCGCTCAGTGTGAAAGGGCCTTTATCCAGAGCAACTTACAACTATCTAATGTATAGAACAGAGCAGGTGAGGGTTAAGGGCCTTGCCTAGCAGTGGCAGCTCGGTGGTGCTGGAATTTGAACTCATGACCTTCCAATCAGAGGTCTAACATCTTAACAACTGAGCTACCACATCCCATCTGTCATAGTTCAGCAGACCCCTGGGTGTGAGTATACCCATTGCCTGAATGCAGGCCATTCCGATGTAGGATGTGAAACACCAGAGTCTGCAGACCCCAAGTACTCAAAGACTGATAAGGCTGTGTTTCAAATCACAGATCAACTGTCACTGGATGGTGAGACAGAGGATGAACCAAGCTTAGAATACCAGTGTCCCGTTCCACAAAAGTCCATTAGAGCAGAGTGTCAATTTGATGATGATATAGGAGAGGCACCAATGACTGCTGAGTATTCTGTGCTTAAATGCAAATGCAATAGATAAAATTTCAATTTCTCAATTTCATTGTGCACATGTACACTGAAACAAGTCTGGGCATTCTGATACACTACTTGAGACAAAAGACAATGCTTACTCTAAATTTAGATGCACCCGTTAGCCTTGTGTCTAAAATATCAGGACAAAATAAAAGGGTGTTGTATTATTCACTCACACTGCCTGGCAATGGTCCCAACTCTGCCCCACTACCTGTGGCTGAAATGCTTACTACGGAGCACTCAGTATCGCCCTTAACTTTCTGGTTAATGCAGTTTCTTTCAAAAGTCTCAAAATTCTCATGTTTGAGAGTGAAGAAAGTCGAGACAGACTTTAGTTGTGCCTTAATGCACAGTGTGATGCATTCAACAAAGAATCCATCCACACATATCTTGAATGGGCTAATAAAATCTGCAACAGAAAAGCAGCATTAACTGAGATGTTTAATTTTACTAAATATAATATAATATAATATAATATAATATAATATAATATAATATAACATAATATAATATAATATAATAAAAGTCATCCACAAGCAAACAAGTGATAAGGGTCTTAAACGTTTTGCAACATTTGTGTTTGCCCAACTATTAAACAGTACATCACTAGATGTTGCTCTGCATACTTTTAGACAGTTAAGCATTGTGTTGACTGCAGAATACTGCACCAAACAGTCCAAGCCAGCATTAAAGTGCTTAAGGACCTCATTGCCAAAACGAAAGTACCTGAGATACCTGAAGAAGAGTCTTGTTACAATGAGAAAACCTTGGATTATGAGGATCCCTGTTATCAAGTGAAGACCATTGTGGGCAAGTCTTCTTTTTCAAAAATGTTCGGTCAGTTTATCATGAGACACTGAGTATCACATGTGCAGAGGCTGTCCAAACACTTGAGAAGAATACTTACCATTGTCCTGGGATTTTAAAAGTTTTGACTGGTAAGTACATGGGCATATTCCCTTTATGGAGTGGGGTCCTCCTTGGGGATTTGAATAGACATGCTCAGGAAAATGAGGAACCAAATCAAAGGAAGGCTAGTGATGTAACTCATAGCACAAATTGTCATGTGGAGACATGGTTTGGCATAGTAAAATCATCCATTCTTCAGGAAAAAAGACACATGGGGTCTTCCTGAGGAAGATGCATTCAGCCTTGGCTGGAAGATACAGAGAACATGTAGTTTATAACCAGCTCCCTTCACAACTTCTTAAGAAGCCATTACAATACGGAAGAAAGGGAAATGTTGACCAAGCTGAGGCGACATGAGCAAAGAAAGAAGAGAAAGAAACAAAGCTTCACAGCTCCTCTAAAAGTTCAGAGGCCAAAACATTAAAACAAAGATGCACAAAAAAGTCCAACAACAGTTGAAAGAATTAAAAGTAAAGCTTGTGCATTAGAAGTAGTGTTGGGTCAGACTCCACCTTTGTCGAGTTCGAGTCGAGACCAAGTCCTTAACCAATCGAGTCTAAGTTCGAATCCAACAGGGGCCGAGTCAGACTCATGTCCGAGAACTTGATGGCCGAGTCTGAGTCAAGTCCAGCTGAGTGCAGAAAGTAATTAAATTGAAAAAAGATTTGAAATTGCAACTGTAAACTCAACACTGAGCTGTTAAATTAATATTTTAACCTTCACAAACCAATGGAAACATAAATATAACAAAAAATACCACTATTACTTTTGCTGTGTGCTTTGGGTCATTGTCATGTTGGAAGGCAAACCTTCTTCCCATTGACAACTTTCCGGCTGAGGGCAGCAGATTTTCCTCAAGAATTTGACGGTATTTTGCCCCATCCATTTTCCTTCTATCCTGACAAGTGTTCCAGTCCCTGCTGCAGAGAAACACCCCATAACAGGATATTACCACCTCCATGCTTTACTGTAGCAATGGCGTTATTTGGATGGTGAGCTGTATTGGATTTCTGCCAGACATATCGTTTGGTCTTGAGGCCAAATAATTCAATTTTAGTCTCATGTGATCTGAATCTTCAAGGTGCGTTTTGGCAAAGCTCATTCGTGACTGCATGTGGCCGTTCTTGAGTTGTGGCTTTTTTCTTGCAACCCTCCCATACAAGCCACATTTGTGGAGAATTTGTGATATTGTTTTCACATGCACACAATGACCACTCTTTGTCATAAATTCCTGCAACTGGTTCAGTGTTGCTGTAGGCCTTTTGGTAGCCTCTCTGACCAGTTTCCTCCTGGCTCTTTCATCCAGTTTGGAGTGACGTCCTGATCCAGGGAGGGTCTGTGTTGTACCAAATACCTTCCACTTTTTAATAATAGACTTCACTGTGCTTCTAGGCATTGATAAAGCCTTTGAATTTTTTTTGTATCCATCTCCTGACTTGTGCCTGTCCACAACTTTATCCTGGAGATCTTTTAACAGTGCCTTGCCACCCATAGTTGATTGTTGGCTTCACTTGCACTACCAAGGACTGAAATGCTCCAGGAAAACTCTTTTCATTCTGAGCTAATCAAAATGACCACAGCTTTTCACAGTTAAAAGTCAAATAGCTTTGTGTGCCATTGAGAACGTGATTAGCTACACCTTACTGAGTTTACAACTCATTTTTAGGAGGGGGGTGATCCTTTTTCCAGCTCAGTGATTGTTTTTTTTTTTGTTTTTTTTGTCATTTTTTAGCTGTCTGCTAGCTGTTTCACCCTGCAGCTCTCCCATTTTCACATCTCAGTGAAGTAGCTAAGGGTTTATTTTGACCAAAAACAGTTGATGACTTTTGGAACAGTAGAAAGACAAGCCAAGACGGTTTTGGGGAATTTTATTTTCTTTCTGTCGTGTTTGACAGAAGAGTGTTTTATGACTGTCTGTGAGGTAAAAATACTAAATTTGTCCATTGAGGATGGTGGGTTTGAGGAGAGTGATAAATGGCAAAACGTTCCCCTCTCTTGCATGTTTTTGTTTCAGCTTCAGATTTTTGCACACCTAAATGGTTTTCATGCCTTATTGGACTGCAAATTGCTGATGCACTCTACTCTGGGTAACAAACACAGTACTAAAGTTTTAAAATGTTTTTAATCATTTAAATGAATGTATATGAATTAAAAAATTGTTTTTTTTTTTTAAAAGAACATTGTTTCGATTGCTTATTGATTTGTAATGTTATTCTGAAGTAGTATTACAATATTACTAACTATAGATTTATATACTATACTACCAATATATTATAAACTTAGCTATGTAATATCATAATTAGTCATTATTATGAATAGAGTAATAATTAGCAGTAATGCAGCAGTACAGGTATTACAGTACAAGATAGTAAAATGAAATACAGTACAAACAGACCAAATGACAAAATACAGTAAAATACTGGTTTGTAGTTATACAGTATTGTTCTGTATACTGTAAATTGCATTACAGTGCAATTAATGTAAATTAAAATACAGCAACTTGTTGGCAACCGTGCTGCCAGTAACTTACTGTAAATATACAAGGAAATCGTTTACAGTGCATTTACAGTGATTCTTATTAAATTTACTGAAATTATTCAGTCAAATGAGTGAGTGAGTGATTTTCTCTTTGTCTTTTGTTATGTGATTAATATTAATGACACAGACAGCAGGAGGTTTATTAGACTGCTGTCACTATAAGACCTAATGCACAGATCCAATATACTGTATTGACACACCTCCGATTATTTCCCCCCCAACTGTTTACATTCACTTAAGACATAACCGACTGTGTTTACATGAATACTCGGCCAGACCTGCATTTTGACATGATGTGTATTTATTTGACCGTCCAAGCGGAATAAGCCGCAAAAGGGAACTCAATTCGGTACTCACACAATGAGGCGGCTTTCACTGGTCAGGCAGGGAGACATTCATTAATTTCTTATAATCTCATTTTATGTTTTTTTTAAAAAAAATTTTTTTATATCTTTCTTTTCATGTTACACATGACCAGGGGAGTTATCTGAACTGTTACTCATCTGGGGCTGAGCCCAGATTCTTCTCAATAAAAAAAAAACTTTTTAAAATGTACTTCTAAATAGACTGTTTGCATGCATTTTTTTTTTTTCTTGCTTGTAAGGGCTAATTGAAAATTGGACAAAAAGTTGGATTTATCATAAAACTTGCCTCGGGTGTTATCACTGTTTGCAGGACTGCCAGACCGATAAAATATTTTTATAAAACTTTTTGGCTATCAGGAGTCTAACAGGAGACTACAGGCTAGTTTGGTGTCGCTAGCCAAGGGGAGGCACAGCTATCACTGTAGCTTCATTTAGCCGCTACAGAGCAGAGTACAGGATCGAGTACCCCAACTCTAATTAGAAGGAGGTTCTGTACAAACAAATAAAATAAAGACAGAAAAAGACACAAATCTACAGATGACGGTAACTTGGATTCAGCTGGTCAAAAGTCCTACCATTAATGAAAAGGTAATAAATGAAGCTGTAGTACTCTGTGGTATCATAGTATAAAATAATTACAATGATTTCCACTAAAACTTGCTTTTTATTAGGTTCAACATTTGTGGAAAATAATAAGTTGTTGCAGTTGTGAAGTCTTTGGACAACAGAATGACTTTCCAGTTTCGTCAAACTGAATTCATTACTCTGAAGCCCCACAACTGGCTTGTTGGTGAGGTAACGTGGTGAATGTAGTCAAGTTAAATAAAACAAAAACAAAAAGACATTAACACCATTACACTACTAAAAGTCAAATTGTTCTTTTGATTATTATATTACAGACTATGGAAATTTATATACAGGCAGTACTTAACCAGAAGGATAAGACCAACAGGCTGTTACCTATAAACCATTATACCACTGGTGTAATTTTACATGGTTCATGGGAGCAGATTGCAAGACAAGGACTGGCTAGGGTGAGTAATGCTGTGTTATGCTCTGCACCTTGTGTTTTGTTTATATACACTCTATGTGTTTGTGTCGAGGGTGTCCTTGCCGCAGACTTTTTTGAATTCCTGACGCATCATCTCTTGCCATCTGCAGGTGTGCTGACATTATTTTAAAAAACACCAGTGTGTACACCGCAGCCTTGATGCTTATTCATGGGTTACATGTGCTGAATGACTGTGATTTGTATTTTGACTTATTGGTGTATGACCTATACCAAAAATGTATGATGCTTATTATTTTGGCCTTGGCCAGCCTGATGCACTTTTAACAGTGACTGTAAATACTTCTTGGATAATACATACTTACAGTTGCAATCAGAATTATTCAACCCCTGTTGCAAATCAGGTTTATTTTCAAAAGTTACAGACTTTCAGCTGTTTGCAATGAATAAATTAAACAAAAACAATTGAAATAGCTCAACACAAAGAATGCTTCAAGTGTTTTTCCCAAATTTAACTGAAAGTGCAGCTTATAATGACTTCTCCAGTCTCAAAATTATTCAACCCCCTGAACAGAATTCCTCAAAACAGCACAAATATGCAAAACAGGTATAACACCTGTTTTGCATATTTGTGCTGTTGTGAGGAATTCTCGAGCACACTTGATGCAACTAATCAAGGGCTTCATTAGTTCCACCAGGTGTGCCTGAGCTGGAACACATGAAATACCTGAACTTGCTAGGGGCAGAAAATACATGAAATACCTGGACGGGGCAGAAAAAGGAGGTAAGGAAGCTATCAGCAGCTGATACAACCAGATTTCTGAGAAGGCAGGTTGTGAAAAACCCTCGAGTGACTGCAAAAGACCTGCAGCAAGACTTGGGAGCAACAGACACTGAGGTTTCAGTGAGCACAGTAAGGTGTGTACTAAACGCAGAAGGTTTCCATGCCAGAACTGCAAGATGTACACCACTACTGACCCAAAAGCACAAGAAAAGTCGGCTCAAAATCATATAAATAAGCCACAAATGTTTTGGGATTCTCTTCTGCGATGAAACAAAACTGGAACTTTTCACCACGATGGATCAGCGGTATGTCTGGAGAAAGAAGGATGAAGAAAGAGCACACTGTCCACAGACAAGCATGGTGGTGGCTCTGTGATGCTCTGGGGCTGCTTTGCATCCTCTGGCACTAGAAACCTGCAGCGTGTGGAAAGATGGATTCATTGATGTATCAGGAAATCCTAGGAGAAAACATCATGCCGTCCGTGAGGAAGCTGAAGCTTGGGTGCCATTGGACCTTCCAACAGGACAATGATCCCAAGCTTACCTCAATTTCCACCAAGGCTTGGTTGCAGAAGTCGTCCTGGAAGATTCTACAGGGCCATCACAGTCACCTGACTTGAACCTCATAGAAGATCTCTGGTGGGATTTGAAGGCGGCGGTTGCAGCACACAAACCCAAAAATATTACTGAACTGGAGGCCATTGCTCATGAGGAATGCTGCCAGAACCTGGTGTCTGGCTATGCATCTTGTTTGCAGCAGGTCATAACAGCAAAAGGGTGCTTTACTAAGTACTAAAGATGCTTGCCATGAAGGGGTTGAATAATTTTGAGACTGGAGAAATCATTATAAGTTGCATTTTCAGTTGAATTTGGGGAAACTACTTGAATCATTCATTGTGTTGAGCTATTTGAATTGCTTTTGTTTGATTTGTTCATTGCAAACAGCTGAAAGTCTGTACATTTTGACAATAAACCTGATTTGCAAAATGACCACAAAGTATTGACTAAAAGGGTGCCAATAACTGTTGCACACCTATATTTAACAAAGGTACGTTTTTTTTTTTGGATAAATCTGTGTTGCGTTTGCAATTGTTTGATATCCATGAGAGCAGAGTATTTTTGTGCATTTTTTGAACAAAAGTTTAAACAATAAAGAAAATTTTTCACAGCCCTCTTTGCTCATATTTACCAAGGGTGCCAATATTAGTTCAGGGCACTGTATGTGTGTGTGTGTGTGTATATGTGTGTGTGTGTGTATGTATATATATATATATATATATATATATATATATATATATATATATATATATATATATGTGTGTGTGTGTGTATATGTGTATCATAGTGCATTTATTGTCACTACGTTGGGTAACTCCTACATTCAAAAGGTTATTGAATTTTGATTATTTTTCTTTATAAAAAAAAAACAAAACAAAAAACCCCCCACGTTTTTATAATCTATTTGCTGTAATTGGTAGCATGGCCTTCGGGGAAAAGCCAGGGGATTGTGTCTGTCCCTAAAAGGTTTTTTCCTTCAAAGTGCCTTTATTATTTGCTCTCTGAGCTCCACAAACAGTGAAGCCACCTCTACAACCATTAAAGGGTTGATGCGTCAGATTTATATCACTTTGCTCACAGCTGATTGGTCCAAGCTGGGTTGAGATGAAACCCGCTAAAAACCAATCCACCTTCTTGAGACCAAAAAACCAGACTTCGCTCAAACTAGACTAAAACTTACCTGGGTAGCTACCGAAACCGACTTTGTGAAACAGGCATCAGCACACAGTGACAACAAACACAAATCACCAAAGAAAAAAAATACAAAAAAAACCAAAAAAAAAACACGAATAGACCAAGCAAAAACCAAGTGTAAGATTCCTTACCGAGAGAAGCTGAACAAGGAAGCAAAGGAGCGCTGTTTCGAGAAATTAACACGCTCGATCCATACGAACAAAGCGTGGGCCAGTGATCTTAACAAGCAACATTTTCAGATGAGCAGTTCAGAAATTATAAATCTCTCGAGTCCCACCTTCACTTTACTAATGGATCAAGTTTACTATTTAACTTGAATATTTATCTATTGTCTTTTTTTATTATCTCAGCTGTCAGTACTTACACTGCTATTTTACTTCTTTTACCTTTTGTATTCGCACTACATTGATACTGTGAACTATTCAAGTTCAATAGGTTTTCATTTTACCTTTTGTAGGCTGGTTAACTTGTTGCTTTTTCTTTTTTAATTTTTTTATTTTTTTTAAATCTCAGTTGTTAGTAGCTAGAAAACCCAATTCCAAAAAAGTTGGGATGTTGTGTAAAATGTAAATAAAAACAGAATGCAATAATTTGCAAATCTCATAAACCCATATGTTATTCACAATAGAACATAGAAAACATATCAAATGTTTAAACTAAGGAAATGTGCCATTTTAAGAAAACAAATAAGATCATTTTGAATTTGATGGTCGCAACACATCTCAAAAAAGTTGGGGGGGGGGGGGGGGCAACAAAAGGCTGGAAAAGTAAGTGTTACTAAAATGAAACAGCTGGAGGTTAATTGGCAACAGGTCAGTAATATGATAGGGTATAAAAAGAGTATCTTAGAGAGGCAGAGTCTTTCAGAAGTAAAGATGGGTTTACCAATCTGTGAAAAACTGCATCTACAATTTGTGGAACAATTTCAGAATAATGTTCAGGGTGAAAATCAATATTGCATGCCCATGATCTTCGGGCCCTTAGATCATGGGCACTGCGTTAAAAACAGGCATGATTCTGTAATGGAAATCACTGCATGGGCTCAGAAACACGCCCAGGCCAGGTTACACCCCTAATTAACAGATGTCTACCTAGCCCCTTGGTAAACGTATATAAAAGGCAGTAACTGAAAAAGAATATTTACTATTTGTTATTTTATTTCCGTCAACACTATTGCTTATTTATCAAACCAGCATATCACAAAGTCCACTCTGGGTTGAGCGAGCGGCGTGGAATCTTAATAAAGGCGCTCTCTTCTCCGCTGGACTTATAAGCACTCCGCTCACATGCTCTGGTCCAAAGTCTTTCATGTTTAGATTAAATGACTGGTTTGTATTATAATTTTATTATTATATAGTAGTATAATATAATACTTGTAATCGGGTCATACAAACACAAATAACTTTGTACTGCTCTGGATATTGTCATTGGGACATGCAACCAGGGACAGTGTTTCTGCTTCTTTTTTATTTTTTAATTTAAGCAGACTGAATTAAATCAATTGTGCAATGAAATTATATATCCTTAATTACATTAAGTATGCTTAATAAATAATTTTATATTTTATACATTTATACATACTGTTCAGCTTATTCCAATGTCAATATTCACTGAGAAAAATGTCAAAGTTCCACTGTACCATTATTAGTCTACTTCAAATAGGGTGTTTTGCATGTAAAAAGGATAAATTACCAGGACATAGACAGGTCATCTTATAATTTAATTCTGCTGCGATCACAGTCATACTGCGATATACCACTACTAAAATAGACACTGTGCCTCCTGTTACTATGGAAGAAGTGACTTTATTGATGTTTCCTGCTTGCAACCACAAAGTTGTTTTCAAAGGAATCAACTACTCAATATATCAATCTTATATTAATGTCCCCTTACCCTTCCCACAATCAAGCAGGCAATTACAGGGCTCAAGATCAAGCCATTATGGTGCATAGTGAAAGCCACAGGAAGAAGAAAGAAATAGAAACAATTATGAACTTTAAAAATAATGATAATAAATAAAAAAGCAAAAAATGTTAGAACATATTTTGCGTCTCGCAGAATTTCACCAGTTTTACAAAAGATCCAAATGCTGCATGGAGGTCTCCAGCTCCCAGGTCTCATGATACTTTTTTTTTTGCTATCAGCAGCCAGTATCTTACTAGCTTCAAAAAATATTGGCAATAGATGCAATCAGTAAACAGTTCTTTAGTGCCAAATTGGGGTCAATTTAGCACTACTAGTCAGTTAGAATGCTTGTAGGGTCACATGCATACGCATGCGTGGTAAATTACATTAAATTGATGTTCACTAAACATGGGAGACTGGAGGCTTCTACCCATAAATCCTCTCTGCCTCAATCTAACAAATATACACAATCTTTAAAGTACACAATTTAATTTGACCAAACATGTGGTGCTGTGACAAATATGCCTTCTGATACAATTCTATTTCGCTTGAAACATAACAAGGGTGCCTGAGGGTACTAACCTCCTAATAACGCAATCCACACACCAATTCAACAGGCTTATGACGAGTCATACAGGCAACAGCAACAGACATTTTAACTAACCAAACCTGTCCCCACATGACGAAGCTTGGGAAATGACAATGAGGAAATAGAACACCGGCTTTATACTCATATAGAATTTAGTTTTAATAATAAAGTCATTAAGTAAATTAAATAATTTCACTCATCATACTTTCTCATTTTGATTTACAATAAATTTAAGTTGGTACAAATAACCTGCATGTACAAGCAAGCTACTCAATGGAAAAACCAAAAGGTTTTCATAATCGGATTTATCGGATGATTCATAATCGGATTTAAAAATGAAATACGTTACCATTCAAAAGATTAAATTTAAGATTATAAACAGAGCTACATGATTGATACAGCAGTTGCAATAATGGAACTAGCTGCAGTGTTAAATAACTTGGTTTTGTTTCTTAATGAACTCGATATGCATTTCCGATTCTAAGAGAGCTGTTATATTATTGGTCAGTAGTATGTTCACCATTCTGTGGCCCCATATCACCCCCTAATGGTCCAACTTAGATATGCATCTGCTCCAGGTATTTGTAGGTGGGGTTTTCATAGCCATGGTTCTGCATCTTGCTCAGGTGACGCTCCTCAGGACTCAGCATAGGATCAACCTTTAAAAAAAAAAAAAAAATATATATATATATATATATATATTTAATATGATCTATAAATTGTCCATTGACAATTTTATCCCATTTGCCTATTATTATAAGAAGCCTGTGTGTGTCAGACTAACCTCCACAATGCCGTGGCTGATGGTGCCATACTGCCTCTTTCTTAGCAGGACCAGACTGATCACAATCACAGTGGCTATAGCAACTGCAATCACCAGCAAGCCAATCAGAGTACCATTCCCAAAGCTAAACTCCCCTCCCAGGGGGTGAAATATCTCCTGGTTCCCCCTGTGGCCGAACTGTTAAAACATGAACAAACCATAAGCACACTTAGATTTAGAGCTTGGTGAAAAGTTTCCAAGAATACGTAAGCAATCATTAAAATGTTGACAATTAGCTATGTTTACACACAGTCTAAAAATTCATTAATAACCTGACTGATCGCACAATTAGAATAAAAAAGGTTCATGTGAACACCTCAATCTCAATAGAGCAAACTGATTTAGGCAAATCCGACTGAATTTTCTACCCAATCGACACTTTTAATAATCTGTTAATCAATATTTAATCTTTTTTCAGCTTATTACTTTCACTATCAGAACCTGCATGAATGGCCTGTATGTGTTTTTGAGTGTTGGGGGGGGGGGGCGAGGAAACATTTTTGAAGCAGGTTACATGCACAAACTTATCTCAGTAAAGTTGGCCTAGCATTTGATATTTGCCAGACTTTCAGCAGGAATGGTAAAATAAAATGTATACAAGCATTAAAAAAAAAAACTTAAAAAAAAAAAGCCAGCACATCCTTGCTTTTAAATTATATAAAACTTTACTGTGGTCACAAACTCTTCTTCTTGCTGTCTATTTAGTAATGACATTTGGATGACATTCTTGCTGAAACAGAAATCATTATGCATTAGGCTAAACTGCAGAACCATCTGACTGAACTCAGGCACACAGATGCGGAAGCTGTTACGTAAACGCTGACACTAAACCTTTCCCCTCGCCAGCAAATAACTGATTCCAGCTATCTAATTACATATAAATTGCATATGAACCTACATTGTCTATAGACTACTCATATATCAGTTATATACACAAACAGTTCGTTCAGGATTGGCAATTGAAATTAATTCATTTGGCAAAACATCTTTGCGTGTAAATTTAGTCGCTGTAAAGAGTAAAAAAAAAACGATGAAACATTTTAAATTATGTCACGGCTTATTATTAATACTGAAACAATAATTCATATCAGTTGCTTAATTTCTCCGGGGCTAAGGGTCTGTGCTTGTGACCAGAAAAGGAGTTTAAGTCCCAGAGAGATGGTGAATGTTGGGCCCTGAAAGAACAGCCATTAATTGCTTATCTATGTTTGGGTTGTTCAACTGTAAGTAGATTTACTGAGTTTATGTGATGGATGGAAGATGAACTTTGATACTTTGATCACATGCAGGCTACATTCCATGTATTTACATATAGACATACACACATGCAATACACTCAAATCATGCTTTTTGGAAACAAAATGGATAATATAACTGAGTAAGATCTCCTTTGCTCACATCTGCATTATAATAAGGGCTGATCTGTTGTGTGTGTGTGTGTGTGTGTGTGTGTGTGTGTGTGTGTGTGGAGTCCCTGTAGAAAGTATTGGAACAGCAGGGCCAATTCTGTTGTTTTTGCTATACACTGAAAACATTTGGGTTTGAGATGAATGAGATGATAGATCAGATTTATTGTTTAAACAATTAATAGCTCTGAATGTCTACTCTTGTTTTGAGCCTTGGGTTTCTCCTGTGAAGACTGCATTTGTTAAATAAGATAAACCAACATGAAGACCAGAGAGCTGTCTACATGGGAGAAAAGCAAACCATTTTGAAGCTGAGAAAAGAGGGAAAATTGAGCCATTGCACAAGCTTTGGGCATAGCCAATACTACAATTTGGAATGTCCTGAAAAAGAAAGAAACCACTGGTGTATTGAGCAACAGATACCGAATGGGTTGGCCAAGGAAAACAACAGCTGATGACTGAAACGTTGTGAGAGCTGTGAGGAAAAACTCAAAACAACAGTCAGTGACATCAACAACCTCCACAGGGCAGGAGTGAATCTATCACAGGCCACCGTTCAAAGAAGACTTTGAGAGCAGAAATATAGAGGCCATCCCACAAGATGCAAACCATTCATCAGTAAGAATCGGAAGGCCAGATTGGAATTTGCAAAGAATTACAGATTACAGAGATGAGCCACAAAAGTTCTGCAACCAAGATGAACCTCTACTAAAGTGATGGAAAGGCCAAAGTGTGGAGAAAGAAAGGATCTGCATGTGGTCCAAAACATAGCTCATCGGTCAAGCATGGTGGAGGTAGTGTCATGGCTTGGGCTTGCATGGCTGCTCCTGGAACGGGCTCACTAATCTTTATTGATGATGTAACTCATGATGGTAGCAGCAGATTTAATTCAAAAGTCTACAGAAACTTCTTAAATGAATCCACATTAATTGGGAGGAACTTTACTATTGAACAAGACAATGACTCAAAACACACTGCCAACACAACAAAGGACTTCATCAAGAGGAAAAATGGAAGGTTTTAGTCTGGCCAGGTGAAGGGTACATGCAACCAAACATTGTTATTAACTTAATATTTATCATCAACAAATTGTGAGCACCTAAAATTTGGGTCATCTGCCACAAAAGGGGCCATGTTCTAAGTTCTAAACTGAAATTCTGATCTATCTTCTCATATCCATATTATGATCTCAAACCCAAATGTCTATTGTCAGTGTATAGCAAAAACCATGCATCCATCCATCCATCCATATATACAGAGACCAGCCATTAAAACCACCTGCCTAATATTGTGTGGGTCCCCACTGTGTCAACAAAACAGCTCTGACCCATCCAGGTACAGACCCTAAAAGACCTCTGAAGGTGTGCTGTGGTATGTGGCACCAAGATGTTAACAGAAGATCATTTAAGTCCTGTAAGATGCAAGGTGGGGCTTCCTTAGATTGGACTTATTTGTCCAGCACATCCCACAGATGCTTGATGGGATTGAGATCTGGGGAATTTGGAGGCCAAGTCAACACCTTGAACTCTTTGTCATGTTCATCAAACCAGTCCTGAACAATTTTTGCAGTGTGGCGGGGCGAATTATCCTGCTGAAAGAGGCCACTGCCATTAGGGAATACTGTTGCTATGAAGGGGTGTACTTGGTCTGCAACAATGTTTAGGCAGGTGGTACATGTCATAGTAACAAGATACATGAATGCCAGGAACCAAGGTTTCCTAGCAGAACATTGCCCAGAGCATCACATTGCCTTTGCCAGCTTGCCTTCTTCCCATAGTGCATCCTGGTGCCATCTCCTCCACAGGTAAGTGACGCACACACACCCGGCCGTCCACATGATATATAAAAAAAAAAATAAAATAAAATAAAGTGATTCATCAGACCAAGCCACCTTCTTCCATTGTTCCTTGGTCCAGTTCTGAAGCTCACATGCCCATTTTAGGTGTGGAGTTTCAGGGGTGGACAGAGGTCAGCATGGGCACACTGACCAGTCTGCGGCTACGCAGCCCCATATGCAGCAAGCTGCAATGCACAGTGTGTTCTGACACTTTTCTATCATAGCCAGTATGAACTTTTTCCAGCAGTTTTTACTACAGTAGCTCTTCTGTGGGATCAGACCAGATGGGTTATTCTTCACTCCCGACTTGCATCAGTGAGCCTTGGGCACCCATGACCCTGTCATCGGTTCAGTGGCTGTCCTTCCTTGGACCACTTTTGGTAGGTACTAACCACTGTATACCGGGAACACCCCACAAGAACTGATGTTTTGGAGATGCTCTGACCCAGTCTAACCATCACAATTTAGCCCTTGACAAAGTCGCTCAGATCTTTACTCTTTCCCATTTTTCCTACTTCGAGAACTGACTGTTAACTTGCTGCCTAATATATCGCACACTTTGACAGGTGCCATTGTAACGAGATAATCCATGTTATTCATGTCACCTCTCAGTGGTTTAAATGTTATGGCTGATCGGTGTGTATACACATATATACATATACAGTCATGTGAAAAAATAAGTACACCCCATGGAAATTGTTGGCTTTAAAAAGAAAAAAAAGTTTTAATTTTTATTTATTTTATATATTTGGACAAGCAAACATTTGATCATCTTTGAAACTTAAACACAAACAAAAGCACAAGGAAAATGAGCTTTTTCAATCATTTATTCAATAGAAATATTAATAGATATTCTTCTGTGGAAAAAGTATACCCTTGGCCTCAGAAGCTGGTATTGCCCCCTTTAGCAGAAATGACTTCTTGTAGGCATTTTGCATACTTGTCCACCAGGCTTGCTGGAATTTTTGACCACTCTTTCATGCAATATTCTTTCAGTTACAAGATGTTTGAGGGTTTTCTTGCTTGAACTGCCAGTGTGCTTAGGATCATTATCCTGTTGAAAGGTTTCAGTACAACTTCAACTTTCGGACAGATGGCCTCACATTATCTTCAAGCACTCTTTGATATGATGCAGAATTCATAGTTGAATCAATTAATGCAAGATGTCCAGTCCCTGAGGCAGCGAAGCAACCCCAGACCATAACATTTCAACCGCCGTGCTTCACAGTTGGTATGAGGGGCTTCTCCTGAAAAGCTGTCCTTGGTCTGTGCCAAACAGGTCTGCTGTTACTATGGCCAAACAACTCTGATTCATCTGTCCAGAGCACATTATTCCAAAAGGCCTGGTCATTGCCTATATGCTCACTGGCAAAGTATAGTCTTGCTCTAATGTTTTTTTTAAGATATTCCTGGTACGCCTCCCATGCAGGTCAAATTTGTGCAATCTCGTTCTGATAGTAGAAGTATGCACTGTGACACCAACAGTTGCAAGACTTACTAGCAGATCCTGTGATTATATTTTGGGGTTCTTGGAGACTTCTTTTTGCATCAGACAGTCTGCTCTTGGGCTGAATTTGCTGGGACAGCCAGTCCTGGACAAATTCACAGTCGTTTGAAATCTGTGCCATTTGTAGATTATTTTCCTTACAGCGCAATGATGTATTTCAAATAATTTGGAGGTCTTTCTAAATCCCTTGCCAGACTCATACACATCCACAACCTTTTTTCTGAAGGCCTTAAAGAACTCTTTAGATCTTGGCATGATGCCACCACACACCTCAATAACAAAGGGAACACCAGACACTAGATACAAGAGGTTTACATAAGACAGGCTCCACCTGCACTCCCTAAGCAGGATCTGATCACTGGCACCAAATCTTGAACACCTGATTCTAATTTTATGGATTTGAAGGTGTGATAAATGTAGGGGTGTACTTACTTTTCCAATTGACTGATCTGTTTTTTTTGTTAATTTAAATACTACAAAATGTCAGTTTTATGTGTCATTAGATAGAGTGTATCACCTTTATTAATAGGCATGGTTTCAAAGAGTTTGCTTGTCCAAATATATTAAAAAAGCCAACAATTTCCACGGGATGTACTTTTTTCTGTATATTTCGAGTATTTCTATAACTGCTGATCTCCTGGGATATTCATGCACAACAGTCTCTAGAGTTTACTGAGAATGGTACAGTAAAGGAAAAAAAACATCCAGTGAGTGGCAGTTCTGCAGACAGAAATGCCTTGTTGATGAGAGAGGTCAATGGAGAATGGCCTGACTGGTTTGAGCTGACAGAAAGACTACAGTAACTCAGATAACCAATCTTTACAATTGTGGTAAGCGGAAAGCATCTCAGAATGCAAAACACGTTGAACATTGAGGCAGATGGGCTACAACAGCAGAAGAACACATCGGGTTCCACTTCTGTCAGCCAAGAACAGAAAGCTGAGGCTGCAGTGGGCAAAGGCTCACCAAAACTGGATAGTTGAAGATTAGAAGAAAAAAAAAAAGGAAGGGAAAAAAAAAAAAAAAAAAAAAATCACCTGGTCTTTATCCAGTCCTCAACTGACCAGTTTCGGTGAGTCTGTGCCCATGATATCCTTAGATTCTTGTTTTTGGCTGACAGGAGCGGAACCTGATGTGGTCTTCTGCTGTTGTACCCATCCACCTCAATGTTTGATGTGTTGTGCCTTTTGAGATGCTTTCTACTTACCACGGTTGTAAAGAGTGCTTATTTGAGTTACTATACACTTCCTGTCAGCTCAGACCAGTCAGACCAGAGCTGAAGCTCTTTACCTTTATCTGCATAATTGTTTGCATTGCGCAGCTGCCACATGATTGGCTGATTAGACAACTGCATGAATGTGCAGGTGTACCTAATAAAGTGGACACTGAGTCTATATATAATATACACGAATACTCACCACAGGATCAACATTCCAAATGCTGACTTTTTCAGCACTGTAAATCACTTCCTTAACATCCATTGTCCCATCAATCACCTGTCAACACAGACAGGCAGCTGTAAATACTCACTCTGGGAGTGTAAGTGAGAATTAGACAGTCGGGGCCATATTCAGAGCCACGTTACGCATACATAGTGAGGAGTTAATACCAAAATGGCACACAACGGTATTTAGACATATGCTATATGGCCAAAGTATGTGGACATGTGACCACGGCTTGTTGAACATCCCATTCCAAAACCATGGGCATTAATATGGAGTTGGCCCCTCTTACAACAGCCTTTATTATTTTTTTTATTGGAAGGATTTCCACTAGAGTTTGGAACATGGCTGTTGGGATTTGAGTCAATTCAGCCACAAGAGCATATGGGAAGTCAGGCACTGATGACGGGCAAGGGTGCCTGTGGGTGGGGTGGGGGGTTTAAATTCACTGGGGTTAAGGTCAGGGTTCTGTGCTTCCACTCAAGTTCTTCCACACCAACTTTGGCAAACCATGTCTTCATGAACCTCGCTTGAGCACAGGGGCATTATCATGCTGGAACATGGCCACATAGTTCCAGTGAAGGTAAATCTTAATGCTACATCATACAAAGACATTCTGGACAATTGTGAGCTTCCAACTTTGTGGGGAAGGCCCACACATGAGTGTGATGGTCAGGTGTCCATCATGCAGACATGTGCACTATTTGAACGGTTGCATGAGAATTGCACACATGGATTTTGCCAAAAACAGAGGCATGTCTCAGTTGTGCATGATTTTGACCTTGAACTTGTGCTGATTTCTTGACACTGACTAAAGCAAGAAGTATCAAGTCCAGCACCAGTGATTGACAGTTTAACTAAACATAATGTCATGCTGAAATGCATGTTTAAGACCAACAGACTCAATAAATTTTGGAATGCCATATTAACTACATTAATATGACAATTAACTAATCATATTTAAAAATAGGATATGCTGGATTAAGTGCTATTTAATAAACTGCTGTATAATGAAGGTGGAAGCCATATTGTTCAATTAAGTGATTAATGTGTTATAAAAGTTGTTAATGTGATAATTACAGGTAGGACTGCTATGCAGTTGTATATTGGTACTACACTAAACAAAATTTCTCTCACACCTTATGACAAAGAAAAAAAAGTGATGTTTCTTCAGTATGCATTTTCTATCCCTGATTTTTTTTTTTTTTCCAGAAAGCGAAACCCCATCTCAGATGATTCTATTGAAGAAAAATCTGGCAACCTGCTTAGGAATCTAAAATGTTTTTTGAGCCAAGAAATAATGATGATGCCATCATCTCTAGCAGATGGTTTTAACCCACATACCATTCAGGCCTCTCAGTCACTGAATGTGCCTATAGATGTTCAGGTTTCCTGCACAAACCTCTAGGTTTAACAGAAAGATGCATGCATACAGACAACACCACACTCAGTCAAGTGCATCCCAGTGACTTGTTAGTCAGTGATAGTGCAGTCAAAAATCAGAACTAGGATGTGGGTATGGGAAACAAATAGGGGAAATATGACATGCAATGATAAGTGGGATTTAAAAAAAAAAAGACTCAAAACATCCTTTAATTTGAGAATGCAAAAGAGCATTATATGGGAATTAATAAATAGCATAATGTGCAAGGGCATGAAAGGTGTATTAAATGTAAAATATAATAAACAATCAAGGTACATAATAAAGATTATTACATTACTGAATTATTTTTCATTATTTGCTGCCCATTTTGGTGAGAAGCAAATTCATTCATTTAAAGATAATCCCTGGGATAAGTATGTGGAGCAGGATATACACTATATCTCCAAAAGTTTGTGGACACCTGTCCATTACACCCATATGTGCTTGTTGAACATCCCATTCCAGATCCTCTGGGAAGGCTTTCTACTAGAATTTGGAGCATGGCTGTGGGGATTTGCCTATTCAGCCACAAGAGCATTAGGGAGGACAGGCACTGATGATGCGCGAGGAGGCCTGGCATGTAGTCTGCATTCAAATTCAACCCAAAGGTGTTCAGTGGGATTGAGGTCAGGGCTCTGTGCAGGCCACGTAAGTGCCAAATATGGGTGTGGTGGTCAGGTGTCCACAAACCTTTGGCCATATAGTGTATACTGAGTCAATCTTAAAGGACAGAATTTAATTTTATGAATGTATACTATGACAGAAAAGCCACGAGTTTCCCACCTCATTGTCACTGATCTTGTTCTTGCTGTTGATAACTCTCTCCTCCACTCCAATCAGACCGTCCAGACCATTCACCATTCCAGAGCCTACAAACAGAATAGAACAGCACCAACATTCACACAGACAGAGATATTAGATGTCACTTGTCTACACACAGACATCGGACAATAAACATTTGGACACACATTCAAACACAATATCCTCGGCACCTGCCATTATAAGTAAACAAAATACAAATTCTATTACAAATGTAAAAAAAAAAAAAAAAAAAAAAAAAAAAAAAAAAAAAAAAAAAAAAAAAAAAGTATGCACATGTATGTGCTGCATGACAAAGGCAAATAGAGATGGCTTCCTGCCCTGATTGGTTGGATGGTGGTGGTACACATGGTTTGTTTGTTTTTCTTCCATTTACAGATCTTGAAGTTTTTACTCTGAACAGGTGTTTTATTTATAGCTGCTAAAATGTGAGGGCGACTTTGCCAAATATACAGGGTGGGTGGGTGGGGAGGGAGAGAGGGAGAGAGATTGGGTAGGGTGGCTAGACGGAACGGCTTTCTCACAAAAAACTAAATCACCCCAAACCATTTGGCAAAAAAAAAAAAAACAACAAACCCATGGTGAAGCATGGTGGTGGCAACAGCATGCTTTGGGGCAGCATACTTTTAACAAAGTAGTGGGAATAATAAATAGCTACAAATACCAGCCGATTTTAGTGCAAAACCTTCAGGTGTCTGCTAGTAAGCTGAATATAAAAAGGAATGTCACCTTTCAGCGTGACAATGACCCAAAGCATACATCCAAATCAACAAAGGAATGGCTTAATCAAAAAGAAGATCAATGTTTTTTTAATGACCAAGCCAGAGCCCAGATCTGCATTTTAATTTGTAATAAAGCATGGGAAAATATTGCCAAGTCAAAATGGCCACACTGATGGACTCTTACCCAGAGTGATGTCATAAAACCAAAAGATTCTTCAACAAAGTATTAGTTTTGGGGTGTGCACCTATGCAACTAGGGTACTGTAAGTTTTTTATTTTTCCTATTTTTCCCTAAAATGTTTCTGATGGTTTTTCCCTTAATTTTTTATACACTGTAATTTCATACTGAGGGTTGAAAAAGTTTAAACAGGGGTTTGTTTACGTTTTATATCCACTGTACGTTTTAAAAGGCATCTTGATGAGGTAGCACCGCTTCAACCTCATAGTCCAAAAAAACAAACAAAAAAACCCCAAAAACATCAACACTAAAAACCATGCGCTTTCCTTCGCTGTGAGCCAATCACAAAGCACTAATCATCCACAGACACCCCTACCTAAATATTAATGACACTGATGGTGTAACTGACAATTTATTACAGCAGTATGCAGCCCAAGTATTGGTAACTCTTTACTTAAATGCCATTACATCAATATTGCAGTAGAATTATGAGCATGAAAATAACTTTATTGTGCACTTTATCAATGCGACTGTGTACTGAGTACCAGCTTAAAGGGCAAAACCTCTTGGTTGCTCCACTGTAAGATGATGTGCTCATATAAACTGTTGTCAACAATCATTTTTCATTAACAGAAACCGTTCTTTACATGACTGTGAAGTGGATGTGTCACAGTTTATGTCAACTTTAAGGATTCAAAAAATATGTATGAACAGATTTGGATGGGTCTTTGTGGCCTTTCTTTGTTTTAGCCACTGCTGCTGCATCCAGAGGTCCTAAGAAATTTTTATGCCAGTGCTGGCCTAAACCTTAGGAATTAGTTTGGTGGTTAGGGTCAACCTGTGGTCTAATGAGAAGTCCTTCCTCATGTGGATGTGGGTGAAGGGGGTCTCCTTCCTTGACCTGTAGGAGGTGTCTGGCAATTGTCTATGCGGCTTATCTGATGATACCATGCATTTGTTTATGTTCGTTCACTAAGATCCAATCACAATGTGGCAAACCCTTCTCTACCCTGGTAGTTAGAGAGGGACCCTGTTATAAACTGGGCCCTGAGTGCCATCTCAATTGCTGTTCACTACAAAACACATTTTGATTTTGATCCACACAGTGGGTAGTAATAATAATTAATAATAATGTTATATTTATATAGCGCTTTTCTAGACACTTAAAGCGCTTTACATAGTATGGGGGGAAATCTCCTCAACCACCACCAGTGTGTAGCATCCACCTGGATGATGCGACGGCAGCCATAGTGCACCAGAACGCCCACCACACAACAGCTATGGTGGGTATGGTGTTCTTTTAGTGACAAATTTTTTTTTTTTTTTTAACACCAAACATACCTTCTGGAATTGGTCTCAGACCATAACACATGGTTTGGGGTGATTTGGTTGAGCTCCGATTTTTTTTGTGAGAAATGGCTTCTGTCTATCCACCCTTCACCATAGCCCAGACATGTGAAGAATGGGAGACTGTTGTCAAATGCAGAGAGTAATCAAAACTTGTCAGATATTCCTACAGCTCCTTTAATGTTACTGTTGGTCTCTTGGCAGCCTTCCTGGTAAGTTTTTGTCTTGTCCTTTTGTAAATTTTGGAGAGACGTGCTGTTCTTTTCTCCACTTGTTGTTGATGGCCTTCATGGTGTTCCATGGTATATATACGGTTTTGGAAATTTTTTGTACACCTTTCAACAGTGAGACCCTGCTCTTTGCAGACCATGGCTTCAGCAGTCAGATGAAACAAAGATGTCAAGAAAATCCTACAGAAACAGCTGTTCTTTATTTGGGGTTAATCAGAATAATTTAAAGTTATGACTGCTGTGTGATAATTACTTTTGAACATGAGATTGAATGTGTTCATTCTGAACAGAGCCACATCCCCAATTATAAAAGGGTGTGCATGCTTACGCAACAAGGTTATTGGAATTTTTTTTACATTTTTTTTTTTTTTTTTTTTTTTTACATTTTTCCTATTTTCTCCTAAAAATGTTTCTGATTGTTTTTCATTTAATTTTTATACGTTGTAATTTCACACTGAGGGTGGGAAAAGTTCTCACATAGACATAGACTTAGAGTATTTTTATATCCACTGTAGTAATTAAAATATCTTGCACCAGGAGCACTTTGATTTAATAATCACCAAGAAAGACAGAACAATGAACTAAGGCACTTATACAAGACCTAAAGAGGCAGTTGAAATAGGGATGGGTCTGAGATGAACAGAAACAACTGGTGATTCTTCTCCCCAATATGCTTGCTGATTCATGATATCCTCACTTCCAAATCTAAAATACTAATCATCATAAAAAACCACATGAATTTCTTTATTTTCTTCTTCTTCTTCTTTTTTTTTTTTTTTTTTAAAAATCAAGCAGCTCTCCTAAGCCAACACAGAAAGGGAGGCTGAGTGAGAAACAAAAGTAATGGACAAATATCCAACTAAACAGACAGATCTAAAAGAAGACAAGTTATAAAAGAAGGGAACAACACTGAAAGCAGCAAATGGAGAAAAAAAATGGGGAAAATGAAGAAAAAAGTGAAAAAAGACAGCAACAAGGAAAAACAAGTGTTAAGGAGGCAGGAAGGAAAAGAGGGACTGAAAAGACAACAAGCTACAAAGACCCACCTTTCTTGAAGGCATGTGGGGGCTCAGAGAGATCGCCTAGGTATTGTGGGCAAGCAGAGAAAAAAAAAAAGAAAAACAAAGATTGGAATTCGAAGGGAAGAAAAGAAAGAGAAAACCAAGTGAGCCGATTTATCAACAACTGAAAAAAAAGGCTTTGGATTTTAAGAGAACATGCAGAAAGCAGCAGCAGTTTGTCAAAGGCAAGCTCTTAGGAGACAGTGCTCAAGAATCAGTACAGCCCATTGATTTAGCCTCCCAACTCTCCATAGCACAGCACATAAGACCGGAATTAGCAGCGCCCCTGGTTAGAAATATTTGTTGTTTAACCTCTTGATCAGAATATGACTCAATATGGCCCACATGCCCAAATAAATGGGATTCCTGGCTAACTAGTATTAATGATGCCTTCTTGAAAAATTACAAAAAGAAGAGCAGTATGTAGAATTGAATGTCCTCAAAAAAGTTCCCCCAGGTACTGGCAGGAACTTACCCTCAGGTTCAGGCTGTGAGCCCAGGGAGTTGACTTGGAAGGGGCGGAAGGGTTTGCTCTCGAAAGACGGGACCTCCACACTTTCCTCAGAAGAGACAGTGACATCAGGCTTTGACTCTGAGGACAGGAACTGATCGATGTCTGCCTTCTGCTCCTGAAGATCATCTGAGAGAGAGAGAGAGAGAGAGAGAGAGAGAGAGAGAGAGAGAGAGAGAGAGAGAGAGAGAGCACGCATAAGAAAAGAAGTAGCGAAAAAATAAAAGTACAGCACAGCAAACAAAAGCAAAAAAGAGAACCAGAATGTGGAGTGTTGGAGCAAAAATCAGGAATAAAGAGAGAGACAGGGTGG